>JAZDUA010000752.1:217500-599686 GCA_038098605.1 Gryllus longicercus | reverse complement strand
GCAACATTAGGAAAAGCTGTAATGATTTTTCTGCAGATGATTCTATGTATACGACCAAGAAACAAGAGAACTAAAATGTTTAAGAAGACGGGTGACAAGTTTTCTTAAAGCGTCAAAGATATGATCGGTTGACTTTCCCAATTCTTTAATTGGGAAAGTCAGTCCAAACTACATCCAGGGCGATCGAAATGCAAGGAAAGCGTCTTCAAGAAGTTAATAAGAATTAAGATTAAGTTTCTGTTTACTAGATTACAAACAAAGTTACAATGATGTTGAATCTATCTGATTCTGAACTATTTGTAGAAATGGGAAGGAATAAGATATGATAGTGTGACTTCGATGTAGATATCAGGATCATACTCTGTTGAAATGAAATCCAATATTAAGACAATTGTGTGCCCAAGTTGCACTTGCCTTATATTTCTTTAGAAAAAATTGCAAATACACAGAATTCATAAACAAAGTTGCCGAAACTTGTTTTTATGTTACTAGCCACCATGTTGATTATTCACTTTGTTCTTGCAACCTTTTAGAAGGTTCTCATCGAATACAAGGTGCAGAAATTTAGTGACATACGTAGAGTTACATAATGTGTTCATTAACTGGGAATATTTTAAACAGTTAGGAGGCAAGTTCAGATTAAATATTAAAATGGTTGCCTCAAGATGTGATCTTAAGCATTAGACTGAGATGTGAAAATTAATCAATAAAGGAGTGGACTGTCGATTATATTTTTCCCATAAAACTAATTTCTTTCAAAGAATTCAACAATATGATTTTTCTGATTTGCATATCATTTTGTGTGTTTAAAAAATAATGTGTGAAATATTGAACTGCAAATAAAACTCAAAGCTAGTTTTCTTCGAATAATAAAACTTCAGATTGTTAGCTTTGTGAAAGTATGCGTTGAAATACCATTAAATCAGACTATTTTCTAGTGTTACTGTGTCCACCTGGCATGCCAACTATTCAGAAACATGAGATAGTGTGAGGTGGTTTAAGTTCTGGGAAGAAAGGTTCTTGGTAAAAAGGTGCCATAATTCCCAATATGACATTCTATCTTTGTCAGCATATCAATTGCACATTTCTTTTCAACCGTGGTACTCAGAACGAAAGGTAACCATCAGGCTAGAAAAGGAGGTTGCGAAACAAGATCCACTATCCGTGTCATTCCCGAACTTAGCAAGAATACCTTCTTGCTACCGATGAATCACAGACCATCCCAAAGCTATGGACTGGACCAATGGCGTGGACTTTTCAAAAAATATTAAATTCTCATTTAAGTGTTATATCATTTATGGGCATGTTTAATGATTGAAGAGTGTGTGTGTGTGTGTGTGTGAATATATATATATATATATATATATATATATATATATATATATATATATATATATATATATATATATATATATATTAACCTCATTGTATTGAATAATTTCATTGAAATAATTTGCAATTTGCTTTCCATTGCTTCTCTTTATTGAAACAAAATACTTTCTGACCAACACGCTGTATTTTCTTTCAATATATTAGTACGTGAAGTGATCTTCATTTGTAATTTAACTCTAAAAGAAACTCGATAACTTTCGAAGTAACTTAAGTTTGAATAAATTAACTACACATATTATAATATAAACGACCTATAAATACTATCAATGAAAATAGTGAGCGAGCGTTTTTCTGCAGGCGCTTCTACCTTGAAACGAGATAATGGAATATTTAACACTACGTTGCAAAGTCGTAATCAATACATTCAAAACATTTTTCAGTGCTTCATCTGGAATTGATGCGCCCACACTTAACTTATTGCAGTTTACAGATGGCTGCTATTATTGGCTGCTAAGAATTGTCGACTTTTGTAATTTTCGTGAAAAATTAAATAATATTTTTCGTAACTCACACTGAAGGAGATAATGTTTTGGGGTGTATGGCATATTATTTTACTATGACTTTGTGCATCCTTGACTCTTTTTGTTCAGTAGCAGTCCGGAATTTTTCAAAATTCAGTACTGTTTTCTATTTCAGACTTGCAGATTATTCAAATGTAGACTTAAAATTAGAATTACAAAATATTTTACATTTGTTCGGATATGAACTTCAAGAGAATTCCTTTCTTTGATTTACCGAATATTTTTAATTATTTCATCTTGAATTCACCATATCCAGTACTTCATTAAATTATTAAAAATTAGGAAGTAACAATATAAAATATACAGAGTATAAACACATACATAGGTATCTCGAATTTCTAATTTGCGACTTTCTTCACCTTCTTGCGCAATTCAAAATCGATATTTCGTCCTTCATTTGTACTTTTAATTCAGTGTCGAAATACAAATGTCGAATACAAGCATACAGATCTCGAAATAATTAATGCTCATTATGCTGCTCATTTTTGTAGAGCTCGAAAGACACCAGACATCAGGAACCCCCTTCAGATTTTTGTTCATTTGCTCCCACGAATGTTCCTGACGAGACCATAATTAATTTACTTTAGATCCAGTACAATTCTGGAGTTTATTAGAGCTTGGTACTAATCTTTAGGTCTACAAATTTCTTAATTGTTTTTAAAATGTAACGTTTGGATTTGAATTGTTTTTTAGCATTCACTAGCCAACTCACTCTTCCTTTCGAACTTCTTTATAAATCTCACAGAGGAAATGTATACAATATTTTATACTTTACTTAATATTATTCTTTGATGGGCGATCACTAGAGTACGAGTCAAAAATACCTTTTTTTACACTAAGCGAAAAAACTGTTTCAACTTGAACTTTGAATACTAAAAATATTTGCAGTGTGCAGAAAATTGAGCTGTATAGCAGGATTTGACTTATACACTTTTGACCATAGATATCGAGCTAATGTTGACAAAACTGTACACATCTCATTTTTGCAAAATAAATAAATAAATAAATAGATAGATAGATAGATAGATAGATAGATAGATAGATAGATAGATAGATAGATAGATAGATAGATAGATAGATAGATAAATAAATAAATAAATAAATAGATAAATAAATAAATAAATAGATAAATAAATAAAAGAAAAAAATCTTTACTCTTATGATTGCCCATCAACGAATATACTCTTTGTACACTTGTTGCACCCACCCACAGACCTCAAATTATCCTTCGTACGGCAATTGCAGGCCCGAAGCTGCATCCAGCGCAGCGACACGAAACCTTCCGCCTCCCGAGTAGCGCCTTCTGGCGGGCATGTCCCATTCGTCTGAATCGCCCGAATCGCGAAGAGTTCAACTAAGATTCGTCCACATACATCATGTTGACAAGCCGCCCGGGGACCTGCAGGCGCGCCGCTCCGTTTGATTGATGACGTCATCACGAGCTTAATTCTTGTTCACGGTGACGTGGAAGCGGGAGCAGGAGGAGGGCGCGGGCGAAGCTTTGCATTATGATTGATTAGGGAGAAATTTGCGGGGCGACTACTGCAATATGCCCGGGTGCCCGCCAGGGCGGGCGGCGGTGGGGGTGAGTGTGTGTGTGTGTGGGGGGGGGGGGGCGAGCCGGGATTTGGGGCACTGGCATCTTTGCTTTCCAGGGGTGGGATGGGGGGTCTACTGTACGTTCCCTGCCCGCTAGCCAAATTGCAGTCTCCGCTCCTGTTGTGCGATCCTGCGCTGAATGGAGCACCGCGAAGGGGAGGCTAATAATATTCTTACGCAGCGCTGCGAGATTGGTCCTACTACTTCGAACGAAATGGATGGAATAAAGGGAAAGCTCTTGGAATTGACGCGTGCCGCGGAGTGGCTTTGCGTATCGTAATCGCTAAGGGACCGAGACAGTGAAATGTGTCGGCGGGAATTGTGTCAGACATCTGGTCGTAGTTTAGGATGAGTCTTAAGTGCGGTGAGGCAACGTTCATGGAATGTTTAGTGTCGCCGGTTCTCGTCTTTTTAATATCGACGCGCCGTTAAGGGGGGGAGGGTGAGACGTCCTGGTATGCGAGTGAAGTGGTTTTTCTTTTTAGAGTACTTCGCTTGGGAGCACCTCGAAAATGACAGGCGTAGTGGGAACGATCATTACAAACGACGGTTGTGTAAAGCACTTTTTTCTAAAGCTTTTTGGCCGTTCATTCCTGGTTACGCTTTTTAGTTTATTGGTTAATGAATAGGTTGGAGAGTTAGAATGATAAGTATGTATGTCGACTTTTCTTTGAGGGAACTGTAATAGCGTCTGTTTCTTTTCTCGAATTCCTCCATTCCCGAATTCCCTGTTTTACACACAAAACCTATGAGCTTCGACAATAAACAACGAATACTGCCTTGAGGGTGTGAAAGGTAAATTATGATAAAAGCGCCCAGTTGATAGCATTGCTGCTGACAGTGCAATAGTATTTGATTTAAACCGAGTGGAATATTTAGTAACAAGGATATTATTAAACTTATTTTTAATTGCAATGCTCTAGATGTTTCACTTCTTGATATTAATCTTATATTGATTCTTAGGTTGAGTGTAACGTGTGTATTTGTGAGAACGGCATCATTCATTTGCTACAAAATCCTCTGCAATTTTAATTACTTTTGATAAACGTGTCAAAGCGAAACTGTAACTGAAACTTAAACCCTTACGAAGCATCTAAATCTTGATACCTAATTCGTTACATTGTGTTGGAACCATATGCGAATAAAAAGGTTTTGCTTTTTATTCTGGTTTTAAATGATGCTCTTAATTTTGTGCATCTTATAACGCTAGTTTCGTTTCTCAGATCAACATTTCCTTTTCCCTTTCCATAATTATAATTGTCTGGACTTAATTGTACACATTTGGCCACCGTGACTCGCACTAAAACAAATAAACTAAAATTCGTTCTAAAATTCTTTTCTGACGGAGTGCAAGTCTCCATCTCAGCGGTCACATCTACAAGAGGTTTACCAGGACCTCACATTCAATCACTTAAAACGAAAAATTGGGAATCGTTTCAAAACCGAACCTAAAGTCATCATCGATACGTTTTGTTGTTAGCGAAACGAATCTAAAATAGTAATACTTCATAGTCGGGACCGTATTTTATTTGAATCTCTTAGAAGACTTGCTTTTCTCTAGTAATAGATTGTGTAATTGATAATCATTATCTTTGCAGCTATTCATTGTAAATGTCTTAAACATAAGAAACCACGTATTTTGCATGATCTGTTTCTTTGAATCTCCCTACACAAAACTAAACTCCATATATGGTTGTGTATATATTCGATTTCAGTCCTGAGCTTCATTTAAAATATCTACATTCTCCTTGGTACTCCTCGCGACACATCATCCTCCCCCTTACCTTTCGCCTTTGCTATATCGTTTTGTGAACAATGCTCCGATTTTAAATATTTTCTGCAAACCACCGCGACAGCCGTGAAAGTTTCCCATCTGCGCATCCCATCCAAACCTGGATCAGCCCCCAAACGGCCAACTTCGGCAGAAATCGACCATCAGCGCTTTGGGTGCGATAATCACCGTTCCGCGGGGCGGGGGCGGGGGAGAGGGGAGGGGAGGGGGCGGCGTTTCGCCCCGACGCCAGCTGCTAACCCCGGTGCGGAGGTGCAGCGGCGGGCGGGCGGGCGGGCGGGCGTGTGTTCTCTGATTATTACGCGCCTTGCTGGCTCCGTGTAGCCGCACTCGAGGGAACGTATTACAGCGCCAGGAGGGGGGGGGGCGGGCGTCGGCGCCACTCGCCCATTGTTCCGCACGCGCGGGGGTGGGGGCGCGCTATCATGGCGGCCGTTACCTCCGGCCCCACGCGGCAGATGCCTCTGCAAGGCAGCCACTCCACCGTTGCTGCCATTCCCACTATCTTTATTGCCATTGAAGTGTACAGAATGAAGAATACACACAAATGTAATTAACTGTAGTTTTATTGTTACGGAAGGTTACAATTTTGTCCAGTATCCGAACTTGTACAGTCGCCAGAAAGTTGCCAAGGCCACTTCATAGTAATCGTTTACCAAAAGATGTCCCAAGTCGTGGCCAAAATCACAATATCTCCAATAGAGCAGCCCGGGCAAGTACTGCAGAACTAACTCTCGTGGTTCAGAGGCGAAGTCGCTTGCCTTTCACCACTGAGGTTTCGGTTTCGATTCCCGTTGAATCCCCGTATTAGAACTTCATGTAAAATTTGTTACGACATAACGAGTTTGCATGCTTCACGGGGGCTAGTCCAATCCCTGTGAAGTGTCCTAAACCCTACATCTTTCCTAATTCCTTCCCAATTCTGGCCTCTGGGTAGTGACGCAGGAGCGCGTACGCGGAAATGCTACCTGGCGGTCCTCTCGGCATCTGACTGCGTCGAGACGTGACATTAAATAACAGATAATGTTAATGGAGGATTACTCCTATAAATATAGCGCGATTATTAATGGAGGATTACTCCCAAGCGCAAAAGCTCCGAACGCCCTCCGGGCTTAGAGACGCGTTGCGTCAATTCGGACGCAACAAATTAAAAAAAAAACAACTGTCACTCTTATCGCCGGACTGCTGTGGCGCCCGCTTGCCCTTTTATCCTGGCTCTACTGTTGACCTGGAGACTCGCTCGCCGTTCCGATTGCATGCACTACGCTTACGCCCCCGACTGCATGTCCTTCGAGCGCGCGTTGACCACGCGCGTGCGGCCGATTTAAATGTGCGCGACACACACACAACAGCCTTCTTTTATTTATTTCTCGGAGAAACGGAATCAATCGTTTACAAATATTTCATGAAAGCATCACATAACCTCACAATAATTGATAGTATAATGTTAATACATGACATATAATCCTGAAATACGTCACGTGCAGTTTTCTCAATCATCTTAGTGTTTTTATAAAACCAATACAATTAGTGTAATCTTTCTGAGGTAAAGGGTGATGAATATGTCTACTTGTCTTCCTTTTGTAGGCCCCAAATTTTATGTCAGAAATGATTATATTCTTCGTCCCTAATTTTTATGTTCCAGGAGAACAAAATAATCCAAAATGTGTCACTTTCGCAAACCTGTTATCAAGATACAAACTGACAGCGCTCCGCAAACTCTGTGTTGAGTACATGTTGCACAGTAACCACCTTCTGCTAATTATTGAACGATTACAATATTAAGAGCTTTGTACTGCACATAATTTCAAAAAAATGTAATTAAGTCATGATTGACAAAAGAGATTGAAGTCTAACTAAATGCCTTGTACTCTTTATTACTTTTATACGTATTGTATTACACAGTTCACTAATGCATCAAATTCATGCATAAATGTTTGGCAATTGATACGTAACTTTGATTTATCAAATTAACCTTAATATTCTCATTTCTAGTAATATGAATAATTGATAAAAATCATTCGTTTGCAATTTATTTCTAAGCATGTTGCCAGTAGTTTTTTTGAAGTCCACGGAACTTTCTTTTTAAGAGTGTACTGCAAAATGCGCGAAATGACTATAAGATGGTATCTCAGTCATTCAGCGATCCCTTATCCATGTGATTTTGTTTACATCCACCCTATTCTTTGAAAGGGAAAATAATGTATATTATTCTTTTAATAGGGAGTTTCTTCTTTTCTCTTTCCTTTGTTACTCTGCACTACATTAACTGCTATTGTAGATACTTGTGTCCAATGAAATACTAAACAAAGCACTGACTGTACATCCGCATCAGCTGATACATCCTGCACTTTCACATTATCCATCTTGATTCCAATCGCTTCGATCACTACTGTTGATTGCATACTGTAGCTGTCGTCATATTCGTCAACATCTCCAATCCCTCTTCTGCCATTGAAATGTCGTTACCTATTCACCATAACAATAGTCGCTTTCGTCGCCTCCAACGCCATCGTCACTGCCCGTCATTACCCTCGGCACGTGTGGCACAGCCACATTAACCTCACTACCGTTGCCATCCTCGTGATAACTTATCCACCTCGGCAGCAGTTGAAGCATGATTATCAGCAGCTTCGTTATCACGACATTCACTGCATCTGCGTTCACCACTATTACCAGTAGCAGTAGCACCACTATTCAAACGAAATCTATTATCATTACCAACACTACTCAAATCAATGCTTACCACCCCCCAACATCGCTTCTAATTGCCCATGTTACCATATTCTCTTCCATTCCCACTATCTTCCCTACTTTGCGCACTCCATCACTAAATTCAACGCCATTCCAGCCTTCCCTGCATGACCACTGTCACCACCACCACAACCACCACCTCCTCAACAACCATAACCACCTCCTCACCTAAGATAACAACCTCCACAACCACTTCCACCACCACAACCACCACATCCACCACACCCACCACAAACACCTCAACTACCATAACCACCTCCACCACCACCATAACAACCTCCACCAAAATCATAACAATCACCACCGCCACAACCATCATTACCATATCAACCACTACTACTATATTAACTACTACCATAACAATGACCACCATAAAAATCACTACCACCACCCTCTCAACAACCACCATCACCGTCCTCTCAACCACCACCACCACCACCACCACCTCAACCACCGTCTCCACAATCACCTCTACTTCTACTACTATCACCACCACCATCAGCAATCACCTCTAACACCACAACCATATCTTACACTACCACCACCACAATCCCCTTTTTCCCTTCCCCCTCCTCCACCCTCTAGCACTCACCTTCGCAGCACGCCTCCGTGCACATACAGTGGCTCGGTCCCCCCCACCCTCCATCCCCGAGCGGCGGCGGGCGGCTCAAAAGAGGGGCCCCTCCAGCAGCGGCCGGATACAGTTGCGCCTGCATTGTGCCACGCGACCTAATGATTTGTTAGTAAAGCTCGTATGGCCGGCGAATACCTTTTAAAGCGCGGAGGTGTTGTGCTAGATTTCACCGCGGGGCCCGTCTGCCCGTCAATGGGCCTCTCCGGCGGCCCCTTTGTCCTTCCGGCGCGCCCGCGCCATCCCGCGCGCGGTTTTATGCGCGAAAGTTGATCTAGGAAGCGTTTCCACGCGCTTGGGGTGGATAATGCTGATGCGGGGTAACTCCATTTGCGAAGAGGGGATGCGTGCACGTGTCTCTTCTGTGGATTTGCCTGCAGCGGTGAGCAGATGTTCCTGTCTGTGTGTGTGTGTGTGTGTGTGTGTGTGTCTGCCTTAGGGTTGAGGAGGCTGTGACGTCAATGTTCGGCGTGGTTTTTTGGAATTACCACAAAAGAATATGTTTCACAGATTTTTTGAAGTATGGGGAGGTCAGATTTCGTATGCGTTGGTGTGGAGGGAGGGTTTGATAAAGTATGGAAGTTTTGATTTGCTATTGTTGTTTGAGTTACGCATGGAATAATGTCTGCCTGGGGGATCAAGGATTTGTATTACTTTACCTATTTGGGTTGACTCAAGGTGTTCCTGTATCAGCAGAGGGCTGATCTGTTAGGTTGAATTCGCATTAATCATGTTGCTGAGTCATTCTTTTGTCCGTGAAAACGTGAGAAATTCGCTTTCTAAGGTTTTTCTTGTGATATTACTTCTTTGTTGTAGAAATTTGTTTTTTTACGCTCTTACCTCAATGGATGCGTTGATTAAAGAAAAAAGTTTGACGCTGCTTCAAGATGTTAGAAACCGCAACGAAGTAGAATGAGTAATAAAGTAACTAACACATTCTGATGACATCTCATCTTCGTACTCTAATGATAACTCTTAAGTTTCTTATTTTAGTTTATTTACTTTTGTAGGGATAATTATTTCATTGCATATATTTCAATGTGCCGTCTTGTTGTTTATGTACTTCATGATATCTTATATCAAAAACATAACAATATATTTATGCATATGAAAGATTTAGTAGATTGGACCTATCCACTATCCTTCTAATTTTTGTCTGTCGTAGAGTCTTTTTAGTAAGTGCCTCATGTGGTAGTTTAAGAGACAAAATCCCAGGCTCGGAAATGACACGCAATGTGGTAAATATGCAACTCCTCTATATTTGCTTCGTGAACATAATTGTCAATAATTTTCTTAATGCCACCTTCTTAAAGAAAGAACGTAAATAAGAAACACTTATTCTCTCAGTAGGACTGTTCACACGCCATCTTTTGGTGGAACTCTTTTGTTTCGATTGTTAGCAAACGGCAGACTGTTGTATCCTTAACTGACGCCGACCGTTATTATTACAAAAAACAACCCCTCACCAAAAAAAAAACACTACAAAAAAGAATGTGCTAGAAACGCTACAAAAAAGCAACAATAAATTCATTGGTTATGGATTATAATATCTGCAAATTATAGACAGTCAATTCGAAATAAGAGTATTAAATGGTCACAAATATAACCTATTTTTTCAGGGCATGATATCTGTTAATGGCAACAAAATTTCTTTTTATAAAAAAATTGAATTGCCTGTCAATAATTAACAGATATTATAATCCATAACATTTGCCAGACAGACAAATATGACCTATTTTAGCAATGAATGCACTTCATTCATCAGGCGCGCTCTCCTCACCCGTTACGGCGCAGTCGCGTGCGGTGGCGGAGGCGTCGGCGTCGGCGGTGGCGGCGGCAAGTGAGCTGGTGGACAACGACCTACGTCCGGTCCCCGCCACCTCCGCCGCCCACGCCGCCGCTGGCCCGGATTGCGGGCCCGATGGCCGTTGGCCGGCCGCCTTCGCTTGCCCCCAGCCTCTCGCCGCACGCACAGACGACAGCGACGGCCGCCGGTGTCGCACTCTGGCTGGAATTCACTAGGCGGTATTATACTTCGAATAAAACATTTAAGTTCGTTGACACTCGATCAGCTCTGAGGCTGTCATCCAATCGGGAGCTTGACGTCACTGTAGTGACGTCTCTATGGTAACGTTCAAGCTCCTGATTGGATGACAGCGTCAGATGATCAAGTGTCAGTGGACTTCATCGAAGTATAGCGACGGGGGAGGCGAATTGAACTGAAAATAAGGCATTTCTGCCTCGGTTACGTTGCTTCGGGAAAGCGTTTTGGAATGCTCGTGTAAATAGAAGCAGGTTTGGGATAAAGGGAATATCGCGAAAATGCTGTTGTAAAAACAGCATCTTTCGATGTTTAGTTATTAACCTAAATTCGTGTAAATTGTAGCTTTTTACGCTTTGATAATATGGGGTAACGGATCTTATCATGCGTGTGTTTTCAAAGCATATTTTTGATTTTAAAATGAATTGTTTGAGAACCTCAACCTCATGAATTGTTTTGGGAATTTAATCTCTAACCATTCATCGAATGTTCGTGTTTTGATCGTTTTACGAACAAACAGTTGAACAAACACTTTGGGGTGTACCCAAGTACTCGCTTTACACGAATCGCCTCAAGATTACGCAAGCGGAACGGAACACAGCAAGCTAGAACTGTTTCAGTCATTTCCGCTTATTCTTATATAAAAATCAAGTAATATGAGAATGGTCCAAGATTTATTTATAGACAGTTTGCTTGTATTTTAACATTATCATTTATTGACCAAATGTTAAAATACAAGAAAATTACAGTCTATATATATAAATCCTGCACCATTCTCCTATTACAAGTTTTACAGTCTACGAAACCTAGCTAATAATCAAGTAACCTGATCAGTCTGACCGCCATTCACAGCTAAACCACTTCCGGGCCACCAATTCTGGGAAAAGAGGTGTCATTCATCGCGTCGCGATCTCGTGAGGATCTCATAATTTCAAAGAATTAAACATTTCGTTAGTCAAATGTCGTCTTTAAAATTGATTTATCTTACGAAAATAGTTCATATTTTTACATAAATACGAATCACGACAAACATCGCAATTATACGAGTAAGTTGTTCTTTTTCGAATAACGTACTGCATTGATTGACGAATCGTTTGCGTAAGATAAGTGGCCAGAAAACTCAAATACTGTACTTTTTCAATAAATTTGTTTTTCAACTAACCATTGTATCGCATTCAGTTTAATGATAATGGAGAAAATTATACGTAATTTTAATATTAATGAATATTAATTATAGACCTTCCGAAGATAAGGCGTTAAAATAACAAAATCCTGAACATCCGTTCCCCTAATTCGAAACAAACATTGTATGAAAAACTGAATAGGCTGTCTCTTCCTGAGGGACAGTATGAAGCGTAGCTGAAACATTCAAATGTTTTTTTAGATATTAGATACATATATTATAATCTAACCCATAACATCACATACCTCTCCTCAAACTGTTATATAAGCCTTATGCATATTCCATCCCTATCAGAATGCATTTCTGCAGAAATCCAATCCCCAATATTTAAAACAACAACAACAAACAAACAAACAAATATTAATTTCACGTATTTCTCAAAATGTTCAGCATAAATAAAGGTACCTCAATACGTTTCCTCAACCTCTTACGTTAACTGTTATTAGTTATAATTCAGCTTTAAGTCTGTAATACATCTGAAAAAGTTAGATAGATTTATTATTTCTGCAGATAGATTTATACAATTTGGTAGCATAACACTACAATTAACATATTACAATTTGGAATATTAATACAATGTAATTTTAAATAATTTTAAGACAATAATAGTAGTAATAATAATAATAGTAATAATAATCATAATAATAATCATCTGGTAACAATAATGACAATAACAACAATAGCATTAACTCCACATTTTATGACTGTCCTGCGCAGATATTTTAACAAATAAATACCCGTGAGAGCGTAGGCTAAAAATAAATAATAAATGAGAGCGTAGGCTAATAATAAAAAATAAATAAATACCCTTTTTAAATACACTGTACTCCACTTCACTTCTCTTTCTACTTCTCTATTGGACTACACTTCACAACACGTCACGACACTCCAATTCAACGACTACTTTAAATATAATTATATATTTAATAAAGCAATGCATATATATATATATATATATATATATATAGAATTATCACAATACTAATAATAACAATAATAACAAATAATAACTATTTTAATAGGCCTAACCTACTAAATAATATATTATACATATGTCCTTAGTTAACATACTTCTAAACTTTGTTCACGTAAAGAAAATGGATCCATGGCTGTCGGAGACAACTTATTCCAGTTCGTTATTCTTCTATTTGTGAAGAACATGTTTCCAACATCTGCTCTCTGTGTCCTGAATTAAAATTGTACAAACTGAACCATGTAATCTTGGAGAAAAATAAGAAAGCAAAACAACAACAACAACAACAACGAACCGGGTCTAGGAGCTTACAATTTCCAGCAAGCCCTCCCGTACCTTTCTTAATTTCTGCCCGCGGCTGCACCGACGCGCGCGTGGCGGTCGGCGCGAAGGCGCGGCGCGGCGCGGAGCTATTGACGGGCGTCCAAGGAATTTCACGCTCGCCTGCACGCGACGGCGGCGGCGGCGGCCGGCAGCAACCACAGCGCCGCTCTGCGTCTTAAATCGCGCGTTCGCCGCTCGCGCCTCGTGGCGTCGTGGGGGGGCCCCGTTCATCACGCGCGGGCCGAGGCGCGTGGGGCCTGCGATGCGATGCGATGCGATGCAGAGGTTGCGACTGCGCGGTAGCCAATAGAAGGTACGTGCTTCGATCGCCCTGCAGGATTTGGATCTTAAAAATTGATAGGGCATGAAAAAGTTCGCTTTATTGAATATTTCGTCTTAAAGAGATTTTAGTTGCCGAATTGCAAGTGTTTAAATGAACTAGGGAACGAATAATATTATCTAATTGTCAAATATCAAATTAATTTTTGAAAAATCAAATCTATTTTAATTGATCTAAATATCAAAGTTAGTTTTCGAAGTGTAGATCTTTTATCGACTATCTGCTTCGTCTTGAAGGTCTGCTCATTCAAAACGTTTACACTACATTTAATAGGTAGACGGAAATGAAGGTATTTCTCTATTCAAGAGACATTACACTTTTTAGGACTTAGCTGATATTTAATTAAAGGTTCAATTTGAAGTAAATGCTCGAAAATAGTATGCAGTAAAAAGCGTGGTTTGGTAAATTTAAAATGATAGAATAGAAATTAAAATATACTTCAGATTTGGAATTCCGTAGGCCAGCTTCCCCAACTCAATATACCCCATCTAATTCAGCCCTGCATTTTAACCTGTCTATAATAAGTTTAACGAACGCCGAGTGATGAAATGACAGTAATGAAGTCATAGGTTTCTGACAGAAATCTGAGTTTAAAGTAGTCTTCTCAAGACCTTGAAAATGTAAACTAGGAATCAGCAGAGAAATGCAGGGTTGCCAGTTGCTTCGTACAAACATCCGCCGTTGGATGGACGTAAAACTGCCCAATAAAAAAAAAAATCAACATTTCAGTCTGAATTTTGTAGGCATTTTGAATTTGCATTAAAATAATTCTATTAGAAGTTTTTTTTTGAGATAGTGACCCTATGAAATGCTTGATTAGTTTTTTTTCTTTTTGAACTTTGTAATTAATAATTATATTTTTGTAAAAATACTATAAGTTATAAAATAATTTCCCCACTTTCACATTTTCACCCCTTCCTTCTTTTAAATGTCCACGCATAAAAATATTATCACAGAAGTGGTTACATATGTATGTTTCATGCTTAACGGAATATACTGGCAGTGAAACTGTACTTAAAAAAAACAACAAATTTTAAGTGGTGTGTTCTACAATTAGCTCCAAGAACTTCCAATGTTTTATAATATATTAATGTTGTGCACGACAAATGAATATGACTTTTTGAACACACCTTATACTAGTGATCCAAAAACTAACATTACTCCCTTTTCAAAGTAAATTTGAACAAATTAACAAATAATTAATGAAAAATCTTGTATAATGTAAAAAGCTAAAAAAACTAAATAAAAATAAAACACTTGTTAACGTCATTGTGGTTGTTTCTTGAAAATGTCGTAATCTGAGAATCCGCCCAAAACCGCACAAGTTTCGATGCATTTCCGTCCGTTTCCGCCCGTTCCGCGAATTCAATTTTTGTCCCGCGATAAGGGAGCCGATTTCCAACCCAAAAATCGATGGTGCTTTCTATTGATTATACTTCATATTCGGATATGTTTCTAAAATGTGTTGCATGTTTTAGCATGAGAATAGGCTTACTTATAGTCATACAGGTGTTGTGGTGAGTTATCGTTGGCATTTCTAATTAAATAATTAAATGCGTCGTCACTGCCAACAATATTAACAATATTAACAAAGAATATTGTTGGCAATGACGACGCATATAATTATTTCATTACTTATAGTCACCCCAATGTTTATGTTACCCCAATGTTACCCCAATGTTTCATTATTTTGACAATCGTACGTATTTCCATGTTACAAGTTTGCGCTGAAAATCGCCTGTTTCCTTGAATGATAAAATGCTTATTCAAATAAACTTTTCATTGGAGTGATATTCTATTTCATTATCATTCCAGAATATAATTGGGAGTCATGAAATATAGCAATCTTTCTTAGGTATTAAACAATATTCGTCGTCGGAGACGTCTCAGCACAGAAAAAAATCATAAGCTTAGTTTTGTTTCGCGACAATCACGACATGTGATTAGTATTTGTATATTGGGAGGTTAGCATCTTATATGTAGGGCTAGGGTATTAATAATACGGTTTATGGTTGAAGTATGTTGTGAATAGATCTGTAATACTATGTTTCAAGCGTTCTGTGTAAACGGGGGCAAGGAATTGGGTAGAATATTAAATAAGTAAAATTATTTGACTTCTACGAAATAATATTTTTGCAGATACACGTGTTAGTAAAATTTTCAAGGGGGAGCAGATTGATTCACGCATGGCAAGAACCCTGAAATGAAGTTTTATTAAGCAATCTCCATTATTACAGCTTACAAAAGAGAGTGGACGAATCTATCAGTCTCCTGACAATGTTCCTCGACCAGTCCTTGCCAGAAGCATCGATTTCACCGGTTAATGCCGATTGTTAAAGCGCTCGCCGCTCGCCTTCGTCGCACGTCGCACGTCGCGCGCAAGGACGCCCGGCCTTTGCCAACGGCGAGCGCGCGCCTGTCCCCCGCGTGGCGTCGCGTCCGCCGCGGCAGGGAGCATCGGCTTTAAACTAAACGGCCAGGTAATGCCAATGAAATGGAGCAGAGCGACGCTCCGAGTTGAAGACTTCTTGGCGGGCGGCCACGGGCGAGGTGGGCGGTGAGAGTGGGAATGGGAGATGGGAGTGGTGGTGGCGGGGGCGGTAACAGAGATGGAAATGGCGATGGGGTGGTGGTGGTGGTGGGGACGACGGTGGCAATGGCATTGCGGCAGTGGCAGGGGTGGCGTGGGCGGGAATGAAGGTGGCGGCGGGGGCGCCGGTAGTGGAGACGGCGGCAGAATAGTTGGTGGTAGTAGCGGTGCTGACGGTTGCGGCAGCGACGGGGAGATGTGGGTTTGGCGGAGTAGGAGGTGGCAGAGGGGGAGGTGTCAGTGGCGGAGGGGGCGGCGGCGGCGGCGGCCACAACGACTGGCACCGGAGGCAGGTGGAGGCGGAGGCGGTGTTGGAAGAGGAGGAGGAGGGGGAGGAGGTCGGGAAGAGGGGGCTCGAGGCGGTCGGCCCCGGCCAGGTTGACTGGCGCTAAAATATGACGGCACTCATCTCACGTGTAACGAATCAAACGTAAGTAATGTGGGCTCATTTTTAAACGGGGAGCCAACTAATTTTAAGCAAGTAACGTCTAATTTCAAGGTTTGTCCGGCTGGCGGCGCCGCTGGGGCGCAGTAGGGCGAACAATAAAAGTCGAGGGTCAGTGTTATTCCTTTCAAAAAGTCGGTGAAGTGATGTTGGAGATGATTGCTTCTCAGTGATTTCGTAATACTGTTTCCCTTCAATCGTATGAAATATGAACTGCAAGTGTATAGCATCTACATGCGTTATGTGACCAATACGTTTACCACTATTATAAATTATGAATAGATTCGCAGAATCGTGATGTTGGACTCGTAAGTTTGTTGGTCAAAAGTAAAATAAGATAAGCTTGTATTATCTCTCTATCTGTTTTTAATACGATGCGAATGATGTGATGATTCATGTCCTAGGAATTCATTCTGCACATGTGAAATCCAAGTAATATGCGAATTAATAACTGCAGTTGCTTTCAACTGAGTGTGTAGTATCTCGTCGTACTCTTTCATGTTTGAAATTTGTTGTTGGTGTGAAAGAGAACTTAAAAGTTGGATGTTGTAGCTTACACACCAAATGCAGCCTATTGAATATTGCGTAGTAATGGTCAGGAGAAAGTTCTAAAATAATTATAATTTTAATCTGCAAATAAGGTATAATTTTGACAGGTTGTGCGCGAGATCAAAAAAATAAAATTGTAAAAATGATGTGGTACATGGTTATTTTGTAGGCAGCTTTTAGATTTTCTTTTTAGTTTTTTTCAGAAAGTTTCCTTTGATAAAATATCCTACGAAAAATGTATCACCTATCATTCGCAAATCATACTGCCATAATAATTAAATCGCAAATTTGATACTAAAAACACTTCATCTTCCATAAATCATCACAATTCCTTCGCTCATGTAAAAATCATCGTCATAACATCCAAACCACCAAACTATACGTATAGTTACGTACCAGGAGTATGAAGAAAACGAATCTAACGCTACTGCCTCCCCTAAAAAAACATCCCTACTGTCTCTCCTACAAATACATCCGCTACTGTATCCCCTGAAAATATCCGATACCGCCCTCCCAATAATATCCGCTAGACCTCCAAAAAAAATATAATCTACTGCCTCCCCTAAAAATATCCCCTACTGCTTAAAAATATCCTCCATTGCCTCCCCTACAAAATATCCGTTACCGCCTCTCCTACAAAATATACGATACCGCCACCCCTACAAAATATCCGATACCGCCCTCCCAATAATATCCGCTATGCCTCCAAAAAATTATAATCTACTGCCTCCCCTAAAAATATCCCCTACTGCTTAAAAATATCCTCCATTGCCTCCCCTACAAAATATCCACTACCGCCTCCCCTACAAAATACCCTATACTGCCCCCTACAAAATACCCTATACTGCCCCCTACAAAATATCTACTACCGACTCCCCTACAAAATACCCTATACTGCCCCCCTACAAAATATCCACTACCGCCTCCCCTATAAAATATCCGCAACCGCCTCCCCTACACATCCTTCGCGCCGGCCCCCGCGTCATTCCCACCCACTGCCCTGTCGGACGCGCGACGGAGGTGGCAGTTACCTGCCCGACGCGCGACGCGAACATGGCGCCGTCGAGAGCGCGCCGCTATTTTCGGCGGCGTGGCCGCGGGCAGGTACGCCACCGCCGCGCCGCGCCGCGCCGCGCCTCGCCGAGGCACGCCTCGCGTATAAACGGACGCCGTAAATCCATTGGCCCGGCGCACCTGGGCCGCCCGCAGCTATTTAAAATGCGCAGATGCCGCAGCGACCGCGGCGCGGCGCGGGCGTCGGGACGGGAGGGGCGCCTCCCCGACGCCGCCACGCCCAGGCGTCCGCGCGCTGTTGATAGAAATATTATGATTGTGGACGGGCCCTAGGCGAGCGCTGTGCTGCAGAACGGTCCCTCTGCAGAGTTTGGCGTTCCCTGTTGCTGAAGTATTAATTTGTCCTAGCGAGAGGCAGGTTTTATCCTGATTTAATTGCCTTATTTGGGATGTCCGTGCTCAAGTGTTCAAAGAATAAATGAAATTGGAAAGGAACACTTTTATGAATATTGTTGGTTTTAATATTCATACTTATCAGGGTAAGACAAGATGGTCTTCGTTTAACGCCTCAATTAATCGACTGTACGAGCTTGTCCTAGTCGAAGAGGCATTTAATTCATATGTATGTGCCTCATTTGGTGTTTTCAAGCTACTCTTTAAATCAAGGAATCAAAATGAAGAAAGTAGGAAAGGAAACTTTTCCAAGAATAGTCTTACAATAGAAGATAGTCATCCTACGCTGCGTAAGAGTTGATGGTCTTTTAAGTCAATTTGTCGATTCATCCCTTCCTGAAATTTTGAACGTTGCGTTCGCGAGCGCAGCTAATCCCGGTTGTAAATGTGTCGTCGCCTCGTTGTTCCCCGTTGTTGGAATAGGGGCAGCAGCGTCAGATTTACAACCGTCATGAAGCTGCTGACTCATGAAGCATGGCTTGCCCTGAGATGCCTAGCTGAAGGCGAACGTTGCGGCCGAATCCGATCCTATCCGATCCGATCCGATCCGATCCGATCCGATCCGATCCGATCCGATCCGATCCGATCCGATCCGATCCGATCCGATCCGATCCGTTCCGATCCGATCCGAACCGATCCGAACCGATCCGAACATCGTCGACCAGGTCGTACATCGTCGTACACTGTTCAATGTTGACTTCCACTACAAACCACTCGTCACGGTGGTGGGAGATAACTGGTTGGGAAAACCCCCTGCAAGCCGACGTAGATCGGCACCAGATCTTGCCAGCCAGCAAGAAAATCTCTGCCACCTCCCGGGTTAAAAAAAAACATGCACTACCTTTCGAAGACTAATGACCTTAGCAGTTGACGTGTCCGGAATCAGTAATCAATCAATCAAATCCAATTCGCTTGTTTCTGAACCGGCGCATGCATTTGCTCCTCTCCGGCCGGAATCCGGGGAAATTTACCTGAGGCCCAAAAGGTTCATGGACATTTCAGAAGGAATCGTTGGAAACGTATATATTTTATTTAAGAAGAATGTCGTGGATGACATATTTTTTCACGAATTTTCATAAAATGAATAGCAGAAAGTAAGAAAATAGTCACATTTTTTCTCGAAATTGGGCACTTTTGACAATAAGCCTACGTAAAAATGAAATATAGTCTTATTACTTCAATGTTGTGGCCGAAAGTTACACTGAACAACTGGCTTTCCGAAAGTTTGTTGGTTTTTTGCTTCAATTCAGAATTCTCAATAATTCTTATTCATAAAAATTGTCACGAGACGTCCTAAAATGCTTGCGAATTACGCAGTCGCCCCGCAAAAGATCGTGAAATAGGTTATGGGACCTTCCGTTTAACACTCTAGTTGCCGCTTCTGGATGTAAAAGTCAAAAGGGGAAACTGGCCATCGCCGGTTGCGTTGCCAGGCCGTCCGTCACCGTACGGTGATTGAATTGAATTTGAATTAACGTCTTATTTTACGTGGCGAGACTCGGGCAATCAGGCCCGCTCTTCCGTCTGACCACGCAAATTTCGCTACGCTTTCACCAACTAGCAGAGAAAGGAGGTATTTCTTGGGCGAGAAACTGGCGATTTGACTTTAGCTCAGAGGCGTCATTTAGGCTTGAGGATCTTTTACATGCAAGTAAATCTACTAACATGGGACAGCCGTCTTTACTTCCCCTCCGAAGGAAGGCGTACGAAGGATGTTTTCGCCCTTAAAAATCCACGGCTACGATCGGGTTTGAACCCGCCAACTTGGGTACAACAGTCCGAAACGCTAACCGTTTCACTATAGCCGCCGCCTTTGGTAAGAAGGAATCAGAACGAAGTGGATTTGGACGCAATACACGTTGATCGGCAACCGATGGTTCGCGAACGCTGGACATTACTTGTATTTCCTTTTTTTAAATTCGTGATTTTGTTTAATACGGAATCAACAAAGAAATATAACCAATAAATATTCAGAATGACAATATGGGCATTTTATGTTACTAAAGTAAAAATCTTCTGATCATGATTATTTAATGGTTGGTCTTTTTTAAGATTCGTAATAATACTTTGCGGGATTTTCAAAGTGTTAGTTGTTTGGTTTGTACGAGGCTACTGAGGCTCTATTAAGATTTAAAAAAACGCAATCGTTCCTGTTGTTGTCAGCCATTTCGCCCTTTGTGAAAGATTCCTACTAGTTTTGCACTAATCGTAAAGCAATAGGGAGTTGGTTTTAGCACATTTGTAACATCTTGGTCTTCTGGACTACGAGTCATGTGAATTATTGTTAGAACAGCAACGACAAACATTACTTCATGCCTAATATGATCACAATGTTTGCCTAAGGTGTGTCTTTACAACTTCAGTGCACACTCTGTAACTTTTAACAGATAACGTTGCCGTACGCGTGGCGCTGAACGTCGTGAAGACTGATAACGTGTTTATGCCCCCGCCGCGAGCGAGGGTGTTGCCCTCCTGTTGCGCACCTCTGCCCGCCGTGTGCCTGTGCCGTTCCTCCGCCGCGCCGAGTGCTAGGAGGCAGAGGCTGTTGGTTGCACCTGCGGCGGGGCGGCGGCTGTGTATTTGCGCAGCGGCCACCCGCCGACGGAGGCGGCGCGAGGTGCGAGGGACGCGACCGCGCCCCCGCCACCTTCCGCGGCCGCTGTGCTGCGCCCGCAGTCCACGTCACGCTCGCTTAAAGTGGACCTGACCGCGCGGTATCGCGCACTCCGCTCCGGCCCGTCCCGCCCCTTCGCAACGCGTCGCGTCGCGTCCCCCTACACGGCTCCGCGTTGCCCGCCCCGCTCCTCGTCGCCCCGCCACATCCCGCGTCAACCCCGCTCCGCTCCGAGTCGCCCCGATCCATCCCGTGTCGCCCCGTCTCGCTCTGCGTCGTCCCACCCCGCGTCGCCACGGCACGCTTCGCCCCGCCCCGAGTCGCCCCGCCCCGCGTCGCCCCGCCCCGCGTCGCCCCGCCCCGCGTCGCCCCGCCCCGCGTCGCTCCGCCTCGCCTCGTACCGCCCACGTCGCCCCGCCCCGCCCCGCCCCGCCCCGCGTCACTCTGCACGGCCTCGCATCTCTCCGCTCCGCTCCCCGTAGCCCCGTCTCGTGTCTTCCCGCTCCGCATCGCCACCAACTTGCGCGGTTCGCGTGCTGGCCAGGGCGTGCGGGTCAGAAATGTGGGGGAAATGTTCCTCTGCGAAATATAAGATTTGATCTTCCGGGAATTAGTACATTTCTAAACCTTTCAATTTTTTTTTTAATTCATTGATTTATTACTTTTTAATGCTGACGGCATTGGTGATATAAAGGTTAGCGTATCGGACAGTTGTAGCCTAGTAAAAAATCGTTCAACTTCGCTCGGAGGGGAAGTAAATCCGGCTGTCCCATGTTGTAGATTTACTTATGTAAAAAGTCCTCAAGCCTAGAAAAAAAAATTGCAAAATTCTAATCGCCAGTTTTGTCGCCCTAGCGATACTTTCTTTTGTTTCACGATGTCGAAAGGACCGTAAACATATTTCGCGTGGTCAGTCAGAAGAGCAGCCCTGACGCCCTCAGCTTCGCCATGAAAAATAATGCAAAATTAAATGTTAATTAAATATTGCTAAATAAATTGAGTTAGTGTATTTCGCGGAATATTACATACTTTATAAATCATTTATGTTCCACAGTGAACTCGAGTGGTATTGATGTACATAACACCCAATGTCAAGAAAATTTGTTATTGTAAATAAAAAATCATCAAAATCTTCGAATTTTCTATTCCAATTATCTAACTTAGAAAATAAATATTGTAACATTATTTGTTAATTGATATCATTAAGATGTAAATTACATCACGCTCTACACATAATCAATCTTGGAGATCGAAATTAAAGAACTTGAAATGTTTAAATATTGTAACGGTATTTGATGATTACACTAATGTAAATGGTAATGTTTTGTTTTAATTATTTTGGTAGTTTCCGTAACCGAAGTGTGCCCGTTTTGCCAAAAACGTTTGGGAAACACTAGTGCTATAGAATTCTACCATCAGTTTCAAACAACTATTTTCAGAAGTAATAAATATCCTCCTGTCCACCTGCCCGCCTTACCTATCAGGACTCGCGACCTCTCTCCTATGGGAGCCAAGTCATTGTCATCCTCCGGCCACCAGCGCTTTGCCAGCTCTAGCTAGACTCGTCCCTATACATCGCAGGTTGCCAACGAACAAACTGGCAGGTGAGCCGGCAACAATTGAGGGCGGGGTGAGGGGCACAGGTATGCCAACATCGCTCATCGCAACTGGGAAGCATAAGGAACGACTCGGGTACTGTGATTGTTTTTGAAGTATTGATAACAGCAATAAAGCCTAGAAAATTCCTGCCACCAGGTGCTAAATTGGCGGAAGTAATAAATGTTTCTACCACGTCTTTCGTACCTCGTCTCTCCCGGGAGAGGCGAAATATTGCTCGCCTCCATCCTTACATGCGCGCGTCGAGCTCGTTGCCAGCACTAGACGTGTCGATCGCGGAGTGCCAACGAACGAAGGCGAAAGTAGGACGACTGTTGTAGAGGGTGGGGACGCAGAGACGACTGTGACCAAGGCGTGGCAAAGATGGGGTAAGACGAGGCAGGGAGGATGCGAGGCTGTAACGTTCGCGAAGCGAGACAGGGGCGATGGCGGGGCAGAATGAAATGCAGTTGCCGGTAGGTATTGTGGCGTCTTGCCGGGGCAATAAATCACAGACGTAAACGGTTTGTAATTTATTGAGTATTTATTTGAAATATGTTCCAACACCTGAATACTATGTACAATAATTACAACAAACAATATTGACCCGTTACTAGAAGGACTGTCCCTGGTCACCACCACCGCTGGCCTGATAATTAGATATCTTATTCGGTGTGATGCACCAGTAGCCTACGTGAGCATACAAGCGAGTATGCCGCACCTCTCGTCTCGACGTAGCACGCCGGCTTGAGTTCCCTGCCTCAGTAGCTTATGCATTGAAATGCAGAGCCGCGCACAACCCACACGACTTCCAACCGACGCGCCCAAGAATCTGAAGGAGTAGTTTAGGTCTGGGGTCCGTTTATATTACCTTCTATGCCGGCTGACGGAACTGCGTCATCTCGCTGTTTCCGCCGACACGTTTCCGCAGATATCTTGTCTACGGGGTTCACAAGTTTGCCCCAAGTGGGCTACGGGGTTCACAAGTGCCCACCCACGACATGGCACCCCTTCCCTTCCGCTCCATAGGTTTGCCATTGTTCAGCCCGGCGTCTCTTCCCGCCAGCGCTGTCCATGAGCATGAAATGCACGTGGCGAATATTTTGTCACGTTTGTACAAGGCGACTGATATGACGCCACAGTATCAGAGCGAGAGAATGATAGAGCGGGGCGAGGACAGCGCGACGGGTGCGGGAATACGGGGGAGAAGGCGGAAGGGACAGGACAGGGTCTTGAGTGTGTTGTGCTTGGTACGCCTGTCTGTAATGAGACTCTGCGTCCACGTTTTATTTCTATGTCTGTCTGGTTGTCTGTTGGTTTGTTGCGACCCCTCTCCCCCGTTCAGGGACGGTGATTGGGAGCCGGGGAAGGGAAGTGGCGGGTAGTTTTGTTAGCGGGTTTGAGGGTGGGGGAAAGGGAGAGGAATGGATTTAGGAGGGGAATGGGATGGGATATAGGAGGGATTAGCAATATTTAGTGGTTGTCTTCGGTTCGAAGTGGGTCAGTGTTGAGTCTGTGGTTTAAGTCGTCTTTGTCGGTGGGCGGAAGGGAGGACGCTCGCAGGTATGGGGCAGGCGTTGACTCGCCAGCGGTCCCTGTCGGCAACTGTGAAGAACGCGCTGAAAAAAGCGCCAGGTGGTCTCACCGGAGCAAATGCCTGTGACACGCGGGATGAGCGAACGGAATCATGTGTGTGTTGGAAAGTTGAAATGGAGTCGCCATCTGTCAGTGGGTGAGTTGTAGAGAAACAGCGTTTGTAAGTGAGTCAGAATGAAATTTAGATCATGTTTAGTGTAGTTTAAAAAGCGGGAGAATTCGATTGATTCATTGTTGATTCCTGGCGCGTTTACGCCTGTCATTAGTCCCGTAAGTGTAGTGCGTATCTTGTCCTCGGGGAGGTGTCGGTGAAAAAGGAAATCGCCGAAATGGTGCATAGGAAAAGTTAATAATAGATTTATATTTACGACGTGTTAGAATGCCAGAATTACAATTGCTCGTGCTAAGCATTTGGGGTAATATTGCAATTTAAACTCATCATTAGAATCTAAACTAAAGGAGATCTAAAGAGCTTCATGAACATAGGTAGTTAATAAATCTAGAAAGTGCACACACAATAGAAAATTAGAGTAAAAAATGGCGGTAGTTTCTTTAGTACGAAAAATGTGTAATCTGTCTATTCAGGTACTCTATTATCAAGGAAGCATAACAAATAAGGATAGGGAAATAAGCATAATAAATAATAAGGAAACTGCAAATACATGGCAGAATATTAATTATGTTCAAAATAAACATGACATTAATGTAAAATGAATTAACATAATATTCAGTACAATTTTAGATTTCTGGAACGAATGACTAGACTTGAAGAAATTCCACATTTCCGCCATTGATCAGAATGAATCTGTCTTTAACAATGAATCCCAGATTTGACACCTTTTCATTTCCATTATTATCGGTCTTAAAGCAAGAAAATGTTTGAAAACATCCGCAGTCGTTGGAGTGCGTTCCCGCGTCAAACGGCTCTCGGAGATTGGCGGCGGCGGCGGCGGCGGCGGGTGGGGCCAAGGTGAGCGGGTGTGACGTGTTGCGAGAGCCAATGAGGGCGAGAGGGCGCGGGAGGATCCAGGTGCCACAGGTGGCCGGCAGGTGGTTGGAGGTGGGGGCAGCAGGCGGGGCCACCAAGCGGCCCTTTTACCTGAGCCGCCAAGCCCCACCTCTCGCAGCGTTTCCATTCTGCGGCGATTTCGGACGCTTCCCAGCAACCCCTGTGAATAGTTTTGTCTGTAGCTTACTACTACTACTACTACTACTACTACTACTACTACTACTACTACTACTACTACTACTACTACTACTACTACTACTACTACTACTACTACTACTTCTTCTTCTTCTTCTTCTTCTTCTTCTTCTTCTTCTTCTTCTTCTTCTTCTTCTTCTTCTTCATCTTCTTCTTCTTCATCTTCTTCTTCTTCTTCTTCTTCTCCTCCTCCTCCTTTTTCTTTTTCTTTTTCTTTCTCTGTCTCTTTCTCTTCTTTTTCTTCTTGTTCTTTTTCTTCTTGTTCTTTTTCTTCTTGTTCTTTTTCTTCTTGTTCTTTTTCTTCTTGTTCTTTTTCTTTTTCTTCTTGTTCTTTTTCTTTTTCTTCTTGTTCTTTTTCTTTTTCTTCTTGTTCTTTTTCTTTTTCTTCTTGTTCTTTTTCTTTTTCTTCTTGTTCTTTTTCTTTTTCTTCTTGTTCTTTTTCTTTTTCTTCTTGTTCTTTTTCTTTTTCTTCTTGTTCTTTTTCTTTTTCTTCTTGTTCTTTTTCTTTTTCTTCTTGTTCTTTTTCTTTTTCTTCTTGTTCTTTTTCTTTTTCTTCTTGTTCTTTTTCTTTTTCTTCTTGTTCTTTTTCTTTTTCTTCTTGTTCTTTTTCTTTTTCTTCTTGTTCTTTTTCTTTTTCTTCTTGTTCTTTTTCTTTTTCTTCTTGTTCTTTTTCTTCTTCTTCTTGTTCTTTTTCTTCTTCTTCTTGTTCTTTTTCTTCTTCTTCTTTTTCTTATCATTATTATTATTATTACTATTATTTCTATTATCATCATCATCATCATCATCATCGTTTTATTAAATTTGTACCACTCTTAAAGGCTGCAATTAATACACCATACTTTCTTTTTGATTTTTGAAATGAAAATTATTGAACTGACAAGGAGAAGCCGCAAATAGATGAAAGCGCGACGCTATTCTCTTTTACGCCGTCAGATTGGGTCGGTATTTGCGCTTTTCATTACCGGAAGTGCACTGTTGTCGAACCACCCGAAACGCCGTTCCAGTACTGTTTTTTGGGTGAATGTTGTACCAACGGTCTGGCGAAGTAATATTTGCGAGTGCGTCTCTATACATTACACTTCAAAACATCAAAAATATTGATAATATCCATAAGAACTTCCAGGGGCAATGAAAATGCACTTAATACCTTATTAATTAGGAGAACATAGCTAGGTATATTGTTAAGTGAAGTTTAGTTAAGTCTCGTTAAGTAAGTTATTATTTGATTTTTTAATAATATATAAATAGTTTCAATGAAGGGGTAAATTATAAATATTACTAAAAACATCACTCTTGATACTGCTTTGGTCATTGTTACACCTATATATTTTTTTCTTTTATATGCCAAAACGAACCAAATCTAAAATTAAAATCCATTTAACTTTGGAATAAAAGATGGAGTAACTTAAAATTGCCATGATACTTCAGTGGCTTCCAGAGAAACATAAAATGAAATATTGATTTAATATAATTACAACTATTTTAGCTACTGTCAGTTGTTGTTTTTTTTACTGCCAAATTGTGCCCAATTGGGGGTGGTATCTTTTGGAAACAAGCCCTACAAATGGTTTCTTTTAATTTTACATTCGTTGGCCAACTACTCGAGGAAAACATCAGCTCAGGCAACTCTAAAATAACGCAATATTCACATCCTCCCAACGGCGCACTGTTCCCTCAATTTGCCACCTTTGAATGCAAACCAGGTTTGAATCCCAAGCTTGCCGTGAAAAATGTGCGGCAAATTAATTTGCGGTGTGTTGCAGCAGGTTTTTATGACGGTTTCTACTGCTCTGCATCATTTTACAACCAGGTTCATAGTCGTTTATTAGAGGTATCATTACACTTGATGGGTCTGTGGTCCGTGACCGAACCCACAAATTCATTTCCTTTTATAAAAACGTTAAGTGCTAGATTTTCGCATCTATGGCTACCCGCTACCAAATATGGCTTCATTTGTGAAACTTTACATTTAACCTCTTTGATGCATAATGCACAAATCGCTGTTTTAAAAATGGAGAGTTAAGAATGCACGATGTCGAAATATTTTCTGTTATGTAATTCTACTTCTTTATGTCTGTTATTAGCAAAAAGAAAAAAAGTTTCTTGCCATTGAATGAATATTTGCAGGAGCGTCATTTTGTTCTCTGTGGTGTTTGCATTACTTTCTAAGAATGCTGTAAAGCAGCCGTTTGTTTTGCTTCTGTTAGTTCACAAGACCTCTCACTTGTAACCACGACGTGACTTACACACGCAGTAGTGTGTGATTCTCTATATTTTAAATAATCAAAATGAAATTACTAGTATTACGGTAAAATTGTAAGTAAAAAATGCTCTGTATAGCTATTATGAATTGGAAGTTATATTATTGTGTCATGCTTAAGTAATCATAGCCCTGGTTTTCCTATAGCCTCCTTATCACACAATGGAAAATGGAAGGAACAAAAACATTGCGAATATCGGCACGACCCTAGACTTCATCTTGACTACCAGCGCGAGGAAATATATGGACATTTGGTAAATGTGAAAAATGACTACTTTTGTATTAGCGCAGCCAATGAGCAAGTCAGGATTCTCATAACTCGTCGTGAAGCGAGACTTGGATGGTTTAACATTGAAAATCGTCAGCGTTAAAATACAAATTTTTGAGCAATTTTTAAAATACCGCTTTTTACGAGAAGCTTCTTCTCGTTATTTCTCGTAATAAACATAACACAACCCGATTAAACAGTTTCACAAAACGAATTATCGTTCAGCAAAATTTCATATTCAGTTTATAGATGTTTATGTTGTTTTCAAGAACCTAACAAATATAGAATTCGATATGGTAGTCTAACTTTTTTGTAAGTACCATATGTTTTTAAGAAGTTGCATTGGATGATTTGTGTCTGGACCGAAGACGAATATTCATTTATTTTGTGGGTCGTTTATTTAATATATTTGACATACATGTTACAGTTCACATGCGTCTCGATTAAGTTCAGATGTGACTATTGTGTGTAAGGTTTATGTTGTAGAATGTTAATGAATTTGTGGTTCTTTCAATGATTTCTTTTAATTGCTTGCTACCTCCAGGATTCTTATCCGGAACTGTATTATAGCTACTTGTGTTGTCCGAGGACAAAAAAATGCCACCTTTCAAGAATCTTGATTTATTTTCACTATTAAAAATTCTATCTAAATAGGCTCTAATTTCACTATTCAAAAATTAGTTCACAATACAACCAATATGTACAGTTATTTACTTAAAATTTGGATACAAAATAAACTGCTCCGCCAAGGATAAAATTATCCTGGAAAATGACATTTTAAAGACGTGTTATCTTCTGCACCTACAATGTATCTGCCGTTTTCGTATCTCATCTAATTACTTAACAGAATATGAACGTATTTCGATCGGTGCGAGGGCAGGATTAATAACTTCAGGGGGCCTACCCACGGAGACCTGTAGACTCCTCATTATTATTATTAAAATATTGAACATTAACGATAATCAATATGAAAGAAAAGTACAATTTTGAGATTGAATGTTCAAAAAATAAAATACATATATGCATGCATATTTTAAAATAACCTTCATCTTTCATCTCGTCCAGTTTACGCTGCATTATTTTAATCGTGCATTATCAGCTTTTTATTTCTGACATTAATTATTTTTGTGTAATATCTTTAGTTAAATAGTTAACAATTATCTTTACGAAATTCATGCTAGTAAGTCACGAATATTATAGATATAGGTATTTGTTTAAGCATAATTGCCTGCCCCTATCCAGCTGGGGTTGAGGGGATCCTAAGCTAGTCTGGTGTCCTAGTGTTTCGTGTTTTGTCTGTTGATGGTAGTAATGTTAATTAAGTTATTTGGCGATAATCTTTACGAACTTTGTTACGAAGTCAGGAATATTGTAGATTTACTATTTATTCGTTTAATCATTATTGCGTGCCTCTATCCAGATGGGGTTGAGGGGATCCTAAGCTAGTCTCGTGTCCTAGTGTTTCGTGCATTGTCGTTGATAATATCGTTAATTAATTAGTTAACGATAATTTTTACGAACTTTGTTACGAAGTCAGGAATATTGTAGATTCACTAGTTATTTCTTCAAGCATTATTGCCTGGTGAGGGGTGTCAGGATTGTGAGCCAGTCGATGCCTGGTCGGAGGTCGCGCGAGGCGAGAGAGCGTCGGCGCGGGCGCGCTCCCACCGGCGTAGGCTTTCGCGCTAATGGGGCGATAGCCGACCGCCCAGGTGCGGAGGAGGCGTTCCTGGAAGGCGGGCGCTGATAGCGCCGGCACGCAGGTGCTGCGCTCGCGCGGCGCCTGGCGGAACGCGGAGGTGGGCGGCGGCGGGCGGCGGCGACGCCGCGCCTCAGGTGACGCCGGCCGCTGTGGGCGATGGCCGAGTCGGCGGGCGGGCGGGCGGGCGTCGTGACTCACGCTCCACGCGGGCACCACATGGAAGAGCTCATTCCTAAATCTCCATCAAACATTTTTGAGGAACGGAAAGCATTCACATTCAGCTCTATGGTCAGGGTTGGGCAGAATTTAAATTCTTGTATTGAAAATAAGAATTTTAAATACATTTTATATTTGAAAAACTGTATTTTGAAACCTTTAAGACACGTATTTTCGATGTAGAGCATCTGTAAATATCGATATTTTCATCCGTTGCCTTGTACCTTTGTACGGCAGCTGCAGTTAGCGTACAGCTTTTGTAAATGTAGCATTATAAGACATATGATAAATAATAAATAGTAGTAAACCTATTAAAAATTAGTTAATCGAGCTCTTTCCAACCAAAATTCTATCTGCGGCACTTCGACGTGTATAACTAGTCCTTGAATAAAAATATTTTAATGGAGTTGAATGCAATTCATACAACTTTCTTGTAGTTTGAGTGAATGGATATCCTGGAATCTATACTCCCAGACTTACAGACCGTCACCCCTCGTGCAAGGATATCAGAAGTTCGGCCAAAGTGTCTTCATTTGCATACTACGGAACTTCTTCAGGTTGACTCTCCTCAATAGTGCGCTTGTACCATCCCTGTAGTGTAGCACATAAGTATGGTAGAAGTAATCGTCAACACGCTAAATACGTTTACAGAACTCGAAACACTTAAATGCCTACTTTGACATTTTTTATATGGCGACTCTTTATTAGAGTAAGTATACAAATATAGCAACTACAAGGTTAACCGTCACCTCGAAAATCTCATTTATGCGCGTAAAGAAGAATATACACGCCTTGAATAGCACGTCGGCAGAACTCTTATCTGAATTGAATTGAATTTGCCTTATTTTACGTGGCGATACTCGGGCCATCAGGCCCGCTCTTCCGTCTGACCACGCAAATTTCGCTACGCTCCTTTCACCAACTAGGAGAGAAAGGAGGTATTTCTTGGGCGAGAAATAGGCGATTTGAATTTAGCTCAGAGGCGTCATTTAGGCTTGAGGATCTTTTACATGCAAGTAAATCTACTAACATGGGACAGCCGGCTTTACTTCCCCTCCGAAGGAAGGCGTACGAAGGATTTTTTCGCCCTTAAAAATCCACGGCTTCGATCGGGTGTGATCCCGCGAACTTGGGTACAACAGTCCGAAACGCTAACCGTTACACCATCGCCGCCGCATCTGTTACCTTGGGAACTAAAGTTTGCCCGAAGCTTGGTGCTCGCCCAGGGCAAGAGTTACGACACCGTGGTCCGGACGCACTGGGGTGCGGTGCGCGATAACCTGCTCACCGCCAACCGCCGCGTCGCCAGGTACACTCGTGGAGGTTAAACCGATAAGGTCGTCCATCGAGGCCCCAGCCGCTTGGAACCCGCCACGGGGGGGGGGGGGGGGGGGGGCGAAGGGTCAGGGATCGCGTTAGTCGCTTCAGTGATAACTTGTACCGAGGGTCGCGACCCCCCCCCCCCCCACCTCTCTGCCGTTCGTTCTCACGTGGAATCTCGGGGTGGTGGTAGGCATACGACATCGGCAACGAAACATCGATATTTCAAAACAATGATGATAATAAAACATCGACCTAAATGCATCGTTAGTAAACATAGATTTTATTATACTTCGTCGTTATTATACATCGTCGTTATTATACATCGTCGTTATTATACATCGTCGTTATTTTACATCGTCGTTATTATACATCGTCGTTATTATACATCGTCGTTATTATACATCGTCGTTATTATACATCGTCGTTATTATACATCGTCGTTATTATACATCGTCGTTATTATACATCGTCGTTATTATACATCGTCGTTATTATACATCGTCGTTATTATACATCGTCGTTATTATACATCGTCGTTATTATACATCGTCGTTATTATACATCGTCGTTATTATACATCGTCGTTATTATACATCGTCGTTATTATACATCGTCGTTATTATACATCGTCGTTATTATACATCGTCGTTATTATACATCGTCGTTATCATACATCGTCGTTATTATACATCGTCGTTATTATATATCGTCGTTATTATACATCGTCGTTATTATACATCGTCGTTATTATACATCGTCGTTATTATACATCGTCGTTATTATACATCGTCGTTATTATACATCGTCGTTATTATACATCGTCGTTATTGAACATCGTTGTTATAAAACATCGTCGTTGCTTGCCACGATTTCTGATTTAACCATCATATGCCATCAGCTGCATAATTTTCTAAATTTTCCATTGAATTCTTGAACACATTCAGGATAACGTGAACATTTTTAAAGTACCACGTACTCTTTGTACACTTGAATAAATCATTAAATAAATTAACGTGACTTAAACTAAAATTACGCGGATATGCTAACGCTTAAAACACTACTTTCGAATTCATTCCTTCATTTAGATTCCTCCCCCGACCTCGACAATTGTACCTACCAAAGACACCCATGGAGTGACCTCCAACAATACAATTATTTTGATGGTGAATGACGTAACGCCGAAACAGGGACACATGAAACCTCTTCGGTAAACATATTTTACTGAGTAGGGATTCAGCAAGAACCGAAAATTAAAAGTTATTCTGACAAAATAGCCCATCCGGTCATGACAGAGCTATCGGTGATGAGAAATTGTGCAAACATTTTGCATTAGAAATGTATAATTAAATGTCTAAAAGAAAAGGCGTTGAAAAGTTGTAATAGCGTCAAATTATTTAAAATATTTATTTGATCTCTAAGTTTAGATTTTGTCTGCCGTCATTTGAGTCGAATACGTTAGTAATAATTTTTAAATAAAGAATAGAACACACTTTTTGGCTTCATTAAAAAGTTGAAAAGAGGCAGTTTCCTGTATATAATGTTGTTTTTGAACTTCACAACATAAATTTTAAAATATATGATAAATAATAAAAGTTACCTTTTTGACAATCCTGACTACTTCTGAAGCTCATCGTAACGTAAGCCTCTGTAAAATATTGTTTATAATATATCATTTGGGCAACATGCTACCTACGACACCTGTTGTGTGTTTGCTTGCTTTTGTAAACCCTTTTTAATTAAATTATTTTTGCCGTAGGAAAATAGTCCCACACGTGTTAGGTAAAAAAGTGCTTTCAACACAAAGGTTTGCATTTGTTGCGTGGAAAAATATTTACTCTTCACACCAGCGGGAATCGTTGCGGACGGCGCATAAAATGTGACCCATTGAATGTTCTGGTTCTCAGAAGTCAAATTTCACTTTAAAACGAGATTAATCGTCAGCCCCATGATGGTGTATCGTGCATGATCAAATTCATACTCGTGGACAAATGATTCTGTTCTGTTTAGTTCTCAGAGAATATAATTTTTGTTAAATTCAAATAGATACAGTCGGAACTAGTCGTTTGTTTTATAACGTTGAATTGTATGTTAAGTACACAATGTAGAATGCGTTATCTTTATCGCAGTGAGTGTTTATAATTGACATACTACGTAAATAGTTTCTGCTTATTTCACAATAATTTGGAGAATGATGCAACTTAGCGTTTGGTAACTTATTGACACTTTTAAATGGAACGAACCTGAAATGGTTTATGATGTTGGAATGAAACATTCTCACATATACATTTATTTATAATACAAAAATCATTATTTATGTGTCTCAAAAGGGACTCGTGAAAATTTTAAAAACAAAATAGGCACTCGCTGACCTGTTTGACCGAGGTGGCTAAGAGCATGTACCGACTCAGCGCTTTGGTCCGAAGGGTCGCGGGTTCGAGTCCCGCCTTCGGCATGGTTGTTTGTCCCTTGTCTCTCATGTATGTGTTGTGACGGAGGACCGCCCGTTCTGCTGTCCCCTGATCAGAGGAGCCCGCAAAGTGTGTTGAAGTCTAGTATATGGTCGAATATTCATCCCATCGAGATGTGAAGCGTAATAGTCGGCCGGAAAAAGCTATAGGAAAAAAAAGGCACTCTATGAATAACTTTTTCCTATGAAAGTAATGACTCTACCATCCTCCGAGTCATCGAATATTGTGAAAAAGAAAACAATTGAAAAAAATTACACTTCAAAATTACACTTGTGCACCTTTAGGGAAGTTGGCAGAAACGAAACTCCACGTTTATTATTAATTTTCTCTCGTGAACTCTCATTTCGAAAACAATTGCAACATGATAATTATAGGTGGTAGGACAATACAAATTATTTAGGCGAGAATAGTTATTAAGTTGTCTTTTAGGAAAAGAAATGTGTAATAATTACACAAGTAGTTTGTTCAAAACTACACCCACGATATTTCGACTTTATTTATCACGGTGCAATTAAAATATCCCCTTTGTTCACGTGACATGTTCATAATTTTCCCTTACACTGTAGTTTTTGTAGCCTTAGGTGACCCACATAAACGTTCATTGATCAGAAAATGTGATTACATTTAACTAAATATTTTAAATATAATTGTCACTATCCCGTCACCTTGCTGGACGCAACTCGCTCGGAAAATATATTCCGCAGTCGTAAGGGAATCCAAATTGTGACCATGTTACTGAGTATCAATGTATGTTAACGACATTTTCTTTGAACAAATTTAATTACATCTTTTAATAGTACTTGCTCAATGAAGGACTTATTTTTCAACTTTTAATCGAATGTTTTAACATGTTATAACTGGTCCGAGGATGGAAACATGAATGAAAATCATTCGCGAATTTTGGAATGGGAAAAGCTCTTGGACAGTTGTAAATTACGAATCGCAAGCTTGTCACACCTCGACTGTCCTGTGGCTCGGAGCCCACCCGTAGGTTCGAGACACCAAAACAAATACACCCTGTGATAGATTATTTTAGATTTGTGGTGATGAGATGAAGTTCAGCAAATCCTCGTTAACACGAAATCGTTTAACACGTTTAATTCGTCGTCAAAAGAACAAAATTTGGACCCGCCAAAGAAACATAATAATGAGAATGTACATCAAAATCAATAAGAATTTTTATAACAAGAACACATTATTTCAGTTCCTTGGAATTCGTGTTAACGAACTTTTACTGTGTAACTATGCCAAAATATAAAAAAGAGTAGATTTCTTTGCGTAATTCAATCGAAAGTCTTATACAATAGCTCCTCTCCGCATAGTATGATGATTAGGCAACAATGTCTCTGCAGTAACCCAATGTTCTTCCCTTACTATCGTATTTACTACAATTTAATGAAGTATTATTTCTACGAATTATATATAGATACAAAACCTTTTCTATTGAGATACAATTTGTAAAACGACGATTCACTTCAATTACAATCAGTTTGAAAACCTCTTTTGTTATTGACTATGTAAATGCGGCGAACATATCTTCAGATGTTGTAAATTGTATACGAAGGAAAAAGGAGCTGTCCTCAAAGGTGTTTGTAGAAGCCACCTAGATGCCTTATTCTGCAAATGATATAAGACACCATTAAATATATTTAAATTTTTTGGTATATAAAATGTCAAATTTGTATCATCGCCCATGCCATTAATGTAAGTTCGCCCATACCAGGCATGTAAGTTCGATGTATTTGCACTAATTTGTTTCCTTGTAAATATGTATCTCGCTGTATACTTGTTATCAATAAAACCATCACCCTTGACATCCACACTGCAAGAACGCTTTTTTCATATAGAATCTTACTAACGTATGCCGAACTGTTTTCTGTAAACTTCGGTTTTTCTGTCTTCCAAAATTTCGTTGTGTTGGCCTCAACGTTTTTCATTGTCAGCGCTTCATTTCCTGAACTAGTTTTAAATAAGCATTTACATGCGTTAAAAATAATTCTGTACACAATCTAAAATGTGTTTCAGTTGAGTATCCGTTGACTAATTATTTCCGATGCGGGTGATAGAATTGGAACGAAAAATTTGCAATAGTTGAATTAAATTGAATTAATGCCTTATTTTACGTGGCGAGACTCAGGCCATTAGGCCTGCTCTTCCGTCTGACCACTTAAATTTCGCTACGCTCCTTTCACCAACTAGCAGAGAAAGGAGGTATTTCTTGGGCGAGAAACAGGCGATTTGAATTTAGCTCAGTGACGTCATTTAGGCTTGAGGATCTTTTACATGCAAGTAAATCTACTAACATGGGACAGCCGGCTTTACTTCCCCTCCGAAGGAAGGCGTACGAAGGATTTTTTCGCCCTGAAAAATCCACGGCTTCGATCGGGTTTGAACCCGCCAACTTGAGTACAACAGTCCGAAACGCTAACCGTTACACCATCGCCGCCGCCAAAGTTTTTTTCAATCAAGTGTGAATACAAACGTGAAGGAGGGTCTACTTCCAACGCCCCTCCCATGGATTCGCCAGTGCTCTGCCCAACGGATTCGACGAGTTGTGGATCTCGCCCACCCGTGCGGCCCTCCTTGGCCGCCCAGCGGACGAATCCGTCACCGCTCACCGTCACGCAGAGGAAGCGCGCCCGGTTCGATTCCCGGCCGCGCCCCATCGACACCCCAACCCAGCCCAGCCCAGCGCAGCGCAGCCGCTACCCGCTCTCGTAACAGCCGCCGCACACACCCATTGGCCGCCCATGGATATTCATGCGCTTGTCAGAATCGCTAACGTTGATAAATCATTCATCGCGCCGATGACGATGATGATGATGACTCGTCCCGCGCCTCCCCGCCCGCCCCCCGCGAAGAGCGAAAAAAAATCCGCCCGTTCCCATCCCGTCCCGTCCCGGCACGCTGGCGCCACGTCTATTAGCAATTCAATGGTTAGATATATTACACATGTCAAATACATTAACTCACCTTCCGATGGGAATAGCATTCACATTATAACGCCCGGCCCGTACGTTCAATCAATAGCGGGGTCGGGGCTAGTTGATGGCCCGAATATTCCGGCTTGTGTTTGATCACAATTACCGAGTTATTTTCATGCATGGGTCGCGGCCGGGCCCGCCTGGGGAAATGCTGCAAAGTTTTGTTTTAATTGCATTTAATTAATGGCCGCGGCTTTTAGGATAGTTGGCTACCGCGAGGGCCGGGCAGTGTGACGCCTTCTCTGACGTACATTCGAGTTAAGAGCCGTGCGTTCATTTTGCAAATGGCATCGTTATTAACAGCGCGTGCTCCCCGAGAGGCAATTTTACCTGCGGACGGACGAATGGTTTCGGGGCCCCCGGTTTGGCAGGGAGCCCGTTCGCCTGCATGCGAAATGCAGGCGCGCTTTCAGGTCTCTGCGTATTGTCGGGTTGGGGAGTGACAGAAATTTTGACCCGATGTTTTAAGGACTTATTGTTTTTTCTATTACCATTGTAATTGTCATAAAAGTGAGGCGTGGAAGATGAGATAACTGGGGATGTGTGATAGGACGACTGAAGTATACTCTCAAATGTTCCGTCAGCCATCTCTTTGGTGTAGCAGGGTTCGAGTGCGGATAGCGAGTGCTTCTCAGATAGGTCAAATTCGACCCCTGTGTAGAGCAGAATTCTAGCTGCCAGCTGCTTTGACAAGTAGTTTTCCGTTGTATCTCCGGTCCGAATGTCGGCGCTTAACAAACAGGCTACGGGACCCACGCGGTGTTTTGCCCTCGCTCTTGTCACCTCTATCTTAGTCACACACACACACACACACACACACACATACACACACACCTCCTTACAAGGACTACACTATATGGAGATCAGTCGGGAGCTTAAAGTTTGACCCAGGTGGGGCGATGTCTCACTGGCAGGGATTCTTGGAGGAACACTGCAAGGTGACATGAAGGTCGGCGCCGGATCTCTCATTCCAGAGGTGAAGGAACATCACCATCTCCAAGGATGTAACATTCACTATACTTACGGAACTCATGATCTAAGCCGTTGTATGACTGGAATCAAAAACACATTCACTCACATAAATAACCTTGCTCTTGAATGATCATTATAACGTGTTCTAAAAAAAAGTGAGTGTTGAGGATAAAATATTATTATGGCTTTGTGATTTACGTCTATTGCTTTTTTCATCTAGATAGATTTTCTTATAGTTGAATAGACAGCAACTTCCCATTCTCAAAAGCCATTTTGAAATGCAGGCGAAGCGGTACCACATAAAATAAAGAACAATATGTAGGCGAGTACAGTTTAATCAACTCTTAGGTCGAAGACTGTTGCGACTTAAAAGTTATATTTTTTTATAAAAAGAATTTGAAAATTTTCAGCACTGATTTGAGACTTCCAAATATTCATTTTCATGGTGCAATTTGATGTGGAAGAGGTCTATAGTGTTAGATCTCGGACTAACAACGCAATTTTTTTGTTACATTTTAGTGGAAAGCGGTAGATGTACCGCTCCGCTAAAAATGATTCGTGTAGGTGTACCAAACGATGAATAATTCACAACGAACGGATAGGCGAACATTTACTGGCCTCCAGCAGTGGATGTGTAAAACAGATGTAATAATGATGCTGTGTTTGCCTTCAGGATATTTAAATGTTGTGCAAGGGAGATGAGTATTAGCGGCATTTGTTTTGTATTAATAAGAAAATATAATAAACGAATTTTGATTCGAAAAGCTCTAACGCTCGCCACTTTGCAACGGATGGAACTTGCGCGATTGTGAGAACTTGTGAGCTCTTGCGCTCTTTTATAAAATTCTCTCGTTGTAACATACTTAAACTTTTCGATATCCAGAAGTAAAACCGGTTATTTCATTTAACGCTACAGACGTGGTCGGAAGTAATGTATTCGCTTTTTCAGAGAACCATACTCTTTAAATCAGCTATTAAGGAGATTCCTCCACATATTCTTATTCTGTAACTCTTGTATAATTACTCTTACATCACTTTACCTGCAGCAATGCAAAAAATGCACTTCGGAAATAGTTATTGTCTGGAAACAACTAAAACAAATATCAAACATGGCAGGAAAAATCCAATGTAGAAAGTTTACGGACTATCGATTCGTTTCCTTGAGACTCAGAGCTACGAATATCAACCTAGTATATCAACCTGCCACGCTGTAATCCGGCCTAAAACACCGGAAAGTTCAACGTCACATTCAAAACAGCGCAAAACATCCGATCATAGCGGTCGTCATATTTTATAGATAGGCAAAACATTGGACTACTTCCATGCGCAGGAAGAAATCTTCGCGGATTAGCGTCGTCGCCAGCAAAGAGTTACGATTCGAAAAAAAAATTAAAAAATGGAGCAACGGGACACTTTTCAGCCGGAATTTTTTGGAACATCAAATCGTTCGCATGTAATAAAACGCTCATGCCGGGCAACATCGATATATATTAGGCGCGACCACTTCCAGGTTCCCGTGCCAGGGAGGAAAAGAGCGTGGTCACTTACCTCGTGCGCACAGTTTCTCGCTCCGCATTCGCCCAGTACTCCCGGTGCCCATGGTGCCGAAACGCGGACGATTTGGCCATATGGGGGCCGTCAATAAACACAAATGTGGAGTATTTTTGAACACCCATCTTTCATTTTTCCTGCAACGCACCTGCAACGCGAGCTTGAGCCTCCCCCTCTCCCCACGAAAAAACGTAACTCTTGCAACGACACCCCTCCGCATTTTCAATAAGTAAAAATAAATTATATAAGAGTAAAAACAATTTGTATTAATTTTATTTGTATTATATATTCAATTGTATGATAATTTAAGTCAATAATTTAAGACTAGTAAAATTTGGCGTCGCCGACACTGTAAACCGTTTAAAAACGTTTCATGTTTTAGTATGATGAATAAAAGATGTCTGGTATTTACAATTTATTTGGCTAATAATCGTGTCGATCGCGTAGCGATCATCCTCAGAGCTTGCAGCTTCCGGGCCGAAAACAAAGTTCTGGACTTTAGAAAAATAGCAAATTAGCAAAATAAATTGTTGATACCAGTCATATTTTATTTACTATACTTAAATTTTAGAAGGTATCTACGTCACTAGCGATCTAATTAAAGTTTCATGTGTTGAAAATGTCTTTCGTACTTCATTTCTTTTATGCCCAGCGTTATTCAAATATGTTCTTTCAGTATCTGACATTGGGATCGTAGTAGTTGATAATGTTTTACTCCCATTCAAAGGTTACAACACCTAATGGCTTTGTATGTTACCACCATTCGGGATATGAACTAGTCTTATTACAATTTCAAAATTATAATCGCCGTAACAGATGCTTGCAGGTTTTGATAAGCATAATTGATAATTTTTAGTACTGCAACATCTTTCCGTTTTTTTCTAATATGATCAAAAATCCACATAGCACATTTGCATTAAAACAAATGCTGAATGTATAAATGCAGAACATTGCCAATTAGTTCCAAAACTTCTGTCGCAACATATTTGACAAGTATTGTACATTTAATTCTTCCCCTGGTTTCCTTAACACTTCCATATTTTTCTCGCCTAAGTTTTGAAGGTATGAAAACTTCACAAACTCTGCAATTGCTCTATTAATCGTTTTGTATGTGCATGCGAATATAACATCAAAAGGCGACCTTTTGTATGTTTATGTGAATAAAGTGTTAGCTATGTTTAATAAGAATAAGTTGTGGGTCACATTCAACTGAAAATTGTTATTTGCATACTTATTTGCTTTTTTTTTTATAACCAAGCAATTTTGTCTTTATCCATACTGAGTGGCTCGACCGAATAATGGAAGGCCATTTGGTACTGTTCTTCCGATTTGGAAGTTCGGCCTTATTTGTTAAAACACAGTTCGGCAGAGTGCGACTGTGCCTGCTCTCTGATGTTCATGTAAAATATTCGGTTGCAAACATCGGTGTTCTCCCGAATTCGGCTGAACGAGGATCCACTGGACAGTAAATTATGCTCAACTACGTACATTGAGGTACCCTTGAATGGTAAGTTAAGACGAATTTCTGTTCACAGTCCCATAAACAGCCTAGTGTTATGATATACAGGATATTTTTTTGTCTCTTGACTAAGGCGAGGCATTTAAATAAGATGGACAACTACCGGGATATGAAAATAATAACTTCGCAAACTACTTATTTGTGCGTACAAACCATGCGCTCTTGCTGCGTTGCCAGTTCCGAGCGAGAAAAACAGCTCTTTCGAGCTGGAGAGTTGTATTCCTCGCTCCCTCTGGCTTCGCCCTCACCCCCCGAATATAGGCGAGTATAAATATTAAAGGATGGATTCTCGATATCTGCCTGCGCGCCTGGGAAGGAAGGTAGGCGCCTTGGAGTAGCTGGAGAAGAAAAGAGTTCGGGACGGGTGGGTGAGTTGGCGAGGGTGGTGATGGTGGCTGAAACGATGATGGTGGTGACGGCGGTGAGGGTGGTGACGGCGGTGAGGGTGGTGGTGGCGGTGAGGAGGAGGGTGGTGGTGGCGGTGAGGAGGAGGGTGGAGGTGGCGGTGGTGAGGAGGGTGGTGGTGGCGGCGGTGGTGAGGAGAGGGGTGGTGGCGGCGGTGGTGAGGAGGGGGGTGGTGGCGGCGGTGGTGAGGAGGGGGGTGGTGGTGACGGTGAGGAGGGGGGTGGTGGTGGCGGTGAGGAGGGGGGTGGTGGTGGCGGTGAGGAGGGGGTGGTGGTGGCGGTGAGGGGGGGTGAGTGTGGCGAGGACGGAGAGAGCAGTGAAAGACGGGTGGGTGCTGAGAGCAGTGACGGCAATTCAGACAGCGAGAGTGTTGAAGGTGGCGAGGGCTGTGAGAACGGCGAGGATCCGACAGCGAGAAGGTGATCAGAGAGGGCGATTTGGACAGCGCGGCAGGGGTGAGGCTGGCGACGAAGATGGCGGTGCGCTCGGTATGGGCGATGGGAGCGGTGACGGCAGTGTGGGCGGCGAGGGTGGTAGCGACGGCAAGAGGGCACGCTTCGAAGACGGGGAGCTATAGAAAACTCGTAATTTTATGCGGCGCATTTATTTTCCGTCGCGACAGCAAAAATGGCAGGCGGAGGGAAGGTACGAGGAAGCCATCCAGATTGCGAGGGGAGGCTATCAGCCACCTGGAAATCTCGTGGCCCTTCCGAGGGCGGCCTGGTGCTGGGGAGAAGGGGGAAGTCTCCAAATCGCTCAGAGTAGCTTTCGCTCGTCGTCGTTCCTCTTTTTCTCTGAGCCGCTCAGTGCCGCGCTGGCACGGCGTTGGAAGTTACGTGGGAATCAATTTTCGTTCGGAGACAAAATAATGCAAAATAGATCGTTATAGAGGTTCTACCTTATTCAGTGATTTTTTTTTTTTTTTTTTTTTTTTTTGTAGCGTGTTATGAAACAATGCGTCAACATGTTTTATGAGCAGTAAACCTCACGTTTTACGATGTATTTTGACTGAGGGATAGAGGTTTGTTCCTACCTGTTTGGCTCTGCGGGACCATTCTCTTGCAGGATTGAAATGTTTTGTTTGTGATTACTAATCTGGCATCAAATATTTTATCAAATACTTTTTTTTTTGCTTTACTGCCCTCTCGTGTTAATATTCCATTAAATGTGGAATCGATTTGTTTTCAGAAAGAATACTTGAAATGTTTAAGTAGAGAATGCATTATGAGATGAATTATGATTTCTATTCAGAAAATGGTCATTAGCGATTCTTTATAGACAAATTTTCCAGACTTTTGTTTCAATAATACTACTGGGTTTCATTTGTGCTCTTCTGGAGTTTAATCCTTCAACATTATGGGAACCCTTCGGAAATGAGAAAAACATTTATCGAGTGTCGATGTAATGTCGATATTCGATGTAACATTGATGTCAAGACATAACACACCTCAAAAAATCTCATTTTTGTGGAGATATATTTTTTTGACTATAGCAGTTTATATTACGGCCAAAGATAAAGTGTTTCATTTTACGTACTGGCTGTCTTGACAGCTTTATGAAAACATACTAGTAATAATTATTATTTTATAAATATATCTCTTCACTTTAAAACTGACGATTTTTGACATGTCACATTTCTTGTTAAATGTTATATCTCTTCTTTCCCCTCTCTCGTAATGTCCGATTATCATTAACCGTCTACAATGTATACCCACATATCTTACAGAAGACAGTTTGGGATACAATCGTAGATTTCTTGGCTGCGGAATCAGCACAATTGGAGGTCGTGTGCGGTTGATCGACATGAACAAACCTGGAACAAACATTCACGCCCCCTGCAAATTTCAAAATTAAATGTTACAACGGCATACTTCATCCACTTTTAAATTAATGAAAACTAATCTGACCTTCGAGCCTTACTGAACTGTGTTTTCACTTGCAACGCAAAGGGTGCAATGGTGCAATAACAGCTACGCGCTCATGTCAGAGATTTTGGTGCGTTTCACGCGAGTATTTCTAACAAACAGTAATACCAAGTTGATCACGAGAACAACCTAAAACGTTCTCTACGTAGTGTTTCAAAAGAGTTGTACAAATCAAGTTAGTTCGGTTAAGTTATCGTCGCAAAATTTCGCCATTCGATCCGGGCCATTTGACTGGTTTCGGCCGCGCATTTCCAAGTCGACAGCGAGGTTCTGGGCTTGGTCTTCTGAGATTAACATAAAACATCCTTGAAACCAACAAACGCAAAATTTTTAATGCCAAATTTCCAAATTTACAACAAAAAAACAGATGTGACTTAACTTGTTTCACATTCGTCGCATAACTACAACTACAATGTATTACATGTGCATTGCTCACTTATTCCATTTATTCATTTTCTTTACCGGCTTGTTAAAAATTAAATAGTGCAGCCCCTCGCGTATTCGTCGAGTCTCCCCCCGCTGACCTCCGTTGAACCTGCAGTTGCTGTGCGTCCGTCGGCGTCGCGTCCGGCGACAGACGCGTCGCCGCCCGGAAGTCCTCGCCTGGCTGCCTGCCTGCCTGCCGGGCGCTTCCGCGACTGCGTTGCGCCGCGTCGCCGCTGCCCCCGGGCCGCCACGCTGTTGCTGGGCTGCGTCTGTCGTTGGGCGTTCGCATCCGCGTGTCACTCGCAGCCCCCGCGACGCGTTCGGTGCGTCGCGTCGCGTAGCAATAAAGATGCCAGAGAACTTCGGTAGAAGAAGAACCTGTATGAAAATGTTTTGAGGATATGAAACAAAACTTGCGTTGCGTTGCGTATCGTCGCGTTGCGTTGCGTGTCGTCGCGTTGCGTTGCGTGTCGTCGCGTTGCGTTGCGTGTCGTCGCGTTGCGTTGCGTGTCGTCGCGTTTGCGTTGCGTGTCGTCGCGTTGCGTTGCGTGTCGTCGCGTTGCGTTGCGTGTCGTCGCGTTGCGTTGCGTGTCGTCGCGTTGCGTTGCGTGTCGTCGCGTTGCGTTGCGTGTCGTCGCGTTGCGTTGCGTGTCGTCGCGTTGCGTTGCGTGTCGTCGCGTTGCGTTGCGTGTCGTCGCGTTGCGTTGCTTGTCGTCGCGTTGCGTTGCGTGTCGTCGCGTTGCGTTGCGTGTCGTCGCGTTGCGTTGCGTGTCGTCGCGTTGCGTTGCGTGTCGTCGCGTTGCGTTGCGTTGCGTGTCGTCGCGTTGCGTTGCGTTTCGTTTCGTCGCGTTGCGTTGCGTTTCGTTTCGTCGCGTTGCGTTGCGTTTCGTCGCGTTGCGTTGCGTTTCGTCGCGTTGCGTTACGTTTCGTCGCGTTGCGTTACGTTTCGTCGCGTTGCGTTTCGTTTCGTCGCGTTGCTTTGCGTTGCGTTTCGTCGCGTTGCATTGCTTTGCGTTGCGTTGCGTTGCGTTTCGTCGCGTTGCTTTGCTTTGCGTTGCGTTGCGTTGCGTTGCGTTGCGTTTCGTCGCGTTGCGTTGCGTTTCGTCGCGTTGCGTTGCGTTGCGTTTCGTCGCGTTGCGTTTCGTTTCGTCGCGTTGCGTTGCTTTCTATTATTTTGTCATTACGTCTAACCGAAGAACGTTCGCAGGAAAAAATATTGCTACAATTCGAGAAAAGTGCACTTCAAAACTTATATTTAAATAAATGCCATTTACATGAGTTATTCTGGGATTAAATGTGGAAGTTTCGCATTTGTTTTGATTTTGCTTTGGGTTTAGAATATACGTTTTGCAAGACATTGGAAGTTTCATTGAAAGCGTGATTAAAGTGAATTCTCGTGCCGCTGACCCTTTTGTAAACGGATGATGCAATCTGTCCAAATACCATTGACATTCATGGCTTCGTTTTTAATCTTTCCGTGAGAGAATTAATTTTAATATTCCCACATGTTTTTCGATACGATTATATTCAATCACTACAATATTATTTTAGTGAAGATATCGTAAAAAAAAAACAAACAAAAACACACGTGAAAACTATCCCTAAACTTGACCTTCATTAACTGAACTGCCACTTAAGGGGACATTACAAACTGCCATTTCAGCTCATCTGGATGGTTCAATTTAGTTGTTTTAGCTCTCCGTCTTCAGCGAAATTCAATTGATTTAGAACCTGTCAAACAAGTACATGGCCTGAGCAAGAATATATTATCCTTCGTGGGCTGGAATAGAGGCACAACTAAAAAAATCAGGTGTTGAGATATGGGAGTTTGAAGTTTCACCTTGTATTGAAACGCATCATTCTTGCATTCACACTTCTGCCATTTATTGGTGGAATACTGTTCCGTAAGACATGCTGCTGGAAGAATTCTGGTGAGTGCATTAACTCAAAAATTCGTATCTTTTTAGTTATGCCACTATTGCAGTCCACGAGCTGTATACGACGACAAGGAATATTTTCCGTTCTTTTTACCTTTTTCATCTCCATTGTGCGTGCTAGAATCCCGCACAAAGGGTCTGTCCGCCTTCGCTGTGAGCGACCGCTTCTTGTTCGATATTGTTCATGGGCTGCAATTGCGCGTAACTAAAATAAACATGTATTGAAATAAATTAGTTTAAAGTTTCACCTTTTATTGAAATCCTTCATTCATGCATTCACACTTCTGCCATTTATTGGTGTAAAACTGTTCTGTAAGACATGCTGCTAGAAGATAGACCAATTTGTAATTCTCATGAGTTCATTAACTCAGAAATTCTGTTCTGTAAGACATGGTGCTGGAAGGTAGATCAATCTGCAATCCTGGTGCGTGCATTGACACAGAAATAAATGTTTCAAGTTTCACCTTGTATTGAAATGCTTCATTCTTGCATTCTTCCATTTATTGGTGGAATACTGTTCTGTAAGACATACTGCTGGAAGATAGACCAATTTGTAATTCTCATGAGTTGTTTCTGTGTTCTCATTAACTCAGAAATTCTGTTTTGTAAGACATGGTGCTGGAAGGTAGACCAATCTGCAATTCTGCAGGAAGTTTGTTAACTCAACAACTCGTATCTTTTTAATTATGCCACCATTGCAGTCCACGAGCTATATACGACGACAAGGACTATTTTCCGTTCTTTTTACCTTTTTCCCTCCATTGTGCGTGCTAGAATCCCGCACACAGAGTCCGCACACAGAGTGTTCGAGATCGTTCATGGGCTGCAATTGCAGCGTAAGTAAAAAAAAAACAGGTGTTGAAATAAATGAGTTTGACGTTTCTCCTAGTATTGAAACGCATCATTCTTGCATTCACACCTCTGCCATTTATTGGTGGAATACTGTTCTGTAAGACATGCTGCTGGAAGATAGACCAATTTGTAATTCTCATGAGTGCATTAATTCAATAATTCTGTTCTGTAAGACATGATGCTGGAAGGTAGACGATAGTTTGTTAACTCAAAAAGTCGTATCTTTTGAGTTATGCCACTGTTGCACTCCACGAGCTATACACGTCGACAAGGAGTATTATCCATTCTTTTTACCTTTTTCCCTCCATTGTGCGTGCTAGAATCCCGCACAGCGGGTCGGTCCGCGGTCGCTGTGAACGGCCGCTTCGCGCTGCCGCTTCCTCGCGCGCTCTCGTGGGTTGATTGGCGTAATCCTGCGGGGAATGACATTGACCCTGACGGGAATAGAGAGACTGCTCCCGGCCAGGATTTGCCCTGCCGTTAACGACGCTCCGCAGTGTATTTCGGTTCTGCGTGCAAATTGCTCCAAGAGGAAGACGTTGGAAAAATTCGGAACGAAGTGCAATAAAGATGCCAAAGAACTTCGGTAGATGAGGAACTGAAGAGAAACGGTTTTGAGGAAATGAAATAAAACAAAATGAAGCTCTTAAATTCCGTTATTTTATTAGCGTGACGACCATGGCAAGAAACTAAGGTTATTGACAGCCTTATAATAAAGATAAGAGGAAAGAAAATGCAGATGTGCAAAGAATATTCCAAATTCTCATTATTCCATATTCTGAATTGAGATAATGCTTAATATTGCTCTGGTTGTTGGTCCTTTGGACTGTAGAAAGCATCAAGGTTAAAATCTTCAGATTTCTATTGTGGCCAGTTTACTATTCTATTGTTACCGACTTATTATTGTTGTTATAGTTTTCCCAGTTTTGGAACAGCCGCTTTATCCGTTTCAGAAATCCACTGAGTACCCTCCATGTGTTATCCTACACCGGTCATAGGTTGCGTGGTGAAAACTTGCAGAAAATCAATGTTTTTTACTGCTGTTACTCGTTAATAGACTCATAGATGCTTGAAGATGTGGAAGCTTGTCAGCTGCGACGCCGACAATTTGCGGAAACTTTAATGGAGGTTGGTCCATGGCTTAGCCTGGAGGACGGTACGAGGACTGGGAGGCATTGACTCGCTATTACATTGACTACCGTAGCCAGTTTTCTTTATTATTATTATTATTATTATTATTATTATTATTATTATTATTATTATTATTATTATTATTATTATTATTATTATTATTATTATTATTATTATTATTATTATTATTATTATTATTATTATTTATTATTATTATTAGTTATTATTATTATTATTTATTATTATTATTTATTATTATTATTACCATTATTTGGATACCAGAATATCCGTCTACTTGGACGATGTTTCAAATCCCCTGTTCCCCAGAGGTCGGCTTGCCATAGAAAGGTGTGTGTAATTCACAAGACTCACTGCGGCACGTCTTACACTCAAAATCCGTCCGTGGAAGCAAGGCGCAGTAGAAGGCTTGGTAGAAGTAAAAGTGGTCTTTGTCTCCCGGAGCGCTTCACCTTCCGTCCCGCCGCGGACGGGTAGAGAAGGGCGCGGCCGCGAGGGCCGCGGGAACGCGGCGGGCCAGTGCGACGACACGCGTCTCTCGTCGCGTGTTGCGTTTTTTGCGCCGCGCCGCGTCGCGTCGCTCGCGTTTTTCTCCTCGGCCGCTCCGTTTTTCTCATTCGCCTCGCCCCTCCAGTCTCCTCCTCCTCCTCCGCCGTCGCCCGCCATTACTCCTATGGCAACCGCTTCCGGCTCAAGGATCCGCGTTGGATTCAGGGAGTGTCACTCTCCCCCCTCCCGAAAACAAGGTTGAAAAATTCGATGAATCATTTAAGGGGAATTATTATACAGCTTACAAAAATTAAATATTTACTATATTTCCATATTCTTTTTTCATTAAAATCATAGTCCACGGCAGTGGCAATGAACTGACACGCAGAAATATCTTTCTTCTGCAAGGAAAATTTCTTTTAACCTCAAAAAAATCTTTAAAAGAAAGAATCAGAATTCGACAAGTTTTTAATGCACTGACTTTATTTGACTGTATTTTACCAATTTTTTCTTTTGATGTGTTGTAAATACTCAGAGTTACGAAACCATGCTATTTTATCTGAATACATAATAGCTTTTACTTTTCATCCAAATTAATACTGTAACACTTACCGGTCGTCTCGTTAGAGAACGCCCAGTCAGCGGCGCCGGTTGTAGCTCAGTCGGTGATGGAAGGAATTGTTGACAAGACACAAAGGCAGTACGAGACAAACACTTTGATCACTGGTAAAAATCACTTTTATTCCTGGGCAAAAATAATTTGAAATGCCCCAGGGAAGTTACACTTGTAAATTGAAAAAATAAAAAAAAAAGAAATGAAGAGATTAGTTAGAAAGAAAGGAAAATTAGATGTTAGACATCACAGTAAAGCTTAAAAAACTAGAAAGAATTATCCTTAACATTACAATGGTAATAATAATAAAAAAAATTACAAATCAGTGTGCCAGCTGCGCGGCACTGCGTTACATAAGTCTGACAGGGGTGAATGCCCTGGAGTTTATACTGCCTTGGAAACGGTTCTTTTATGCAGCCGGGACGGACCCGGCGGGGACCAGGGGGCGGTCGCGGCCTTGGCAGGAACGCAGCGGTGGCGGTGCCTCCCCTCTCCAACAGCTGAGCGGCCCTCTCGTGACGTCACCAGTGGAGCGACGGCGTCTGCGGCGCTCAACGGAGTCTGACCGCGCTGTCTGGCAGATTCTGGCAGATTCTTGAAGACCGTCGGGATTTTCTCCCGACCTCAGGCACGGAGTAAATAAATATGTGTCCTTCTCACATACAATTTTGGAAAGTATTGAAATCCTTCAGATACGTTCGCCTCACTTCAACGAATAACACCCCCCAGAGAATTTTCTCTCCCTGCTGCAGTCTACTCGCTGCGTCTTGTCCCTTTTAATAAGTCTTTTGGAGGAACACTTGCCTCTATCCGACGAATAATACCCCCAGAGAAATTCTCTCCCAATTGTTATCTGCCCCAAAGCTCAGGCTCGCACTGAAGTTTTCTAAGTCTTGCGGAGACACACTGGTCTCCCCCCGATGAAACAATTACTCCCCAGGAGAAGTTTCTCTCCCGACTGCCCTGCGTCTAAAATGATCCGGCCCCGTCTGATGCTCTGGCCCCTCTTCCGTCTGGCCCCGTCTGATGCTCTGGCCCTTCTCCCGTCTGGCCCCGTCTGATGCTCAAGCTCTTCCGAAATTTGTAAGTTGAAATTGTATTAGGTCAACTTTTACCCCCTCCCGTTTCTCTTGTATGCTTCAGCTCCTTAGAAAAGTCACGTTGCTATTGGCCAAAGGTACTGGCGCAGCGCATTAATTTCAACCAATTGCGACGAGGGAAGCATGGAACTTTCCGCTCTCCGTGCCAGCTGCACGTGCACAATGTTATTCTTATTTCTTCGAGAACATCGGCCGTGCTTGCATAAGGCAGGCATTGGAATTATGGATTTGGGTTTCCCCGAAAAGGAACGGGCGATCTAGAGATTTACCAGATGTTCTGGCGTTCACGTGCGCCTCCTCGTCAATGTGTTAACGCCGTCCTTCTTAACGACTATTTTAATGTGCCGGAGGCGCAAACGGCTGTCCGATAAGCGGGGTTGCGCGCGTGAGGCCATGTGTTTACTTTCCCAGTCGAACTCAGGGTGGCCGAGTCTGTTTGTTTAAATTTTCAGTCCGCTGAATTTCGTTTCAAAACGTATGACGAAATCTGTATCGCTACAATACATTGATTACTAGTAGTTTTTTTCAGTTTTATAATTTTTTATAACAAAATACATTGATCAGTAGTATATGATTTAGCATGGTTTGGTAGATAATACACGGTTACTTACATCCTAAAAATTTAACACCTTTAAAATGAATAGTTTTTTAGGGAAATTGTAACTCTGGAAAACAAGCGACAAAGTTCGTTTCATGAGTTTTGCTTACCTTATTGCTCTACCTAATGCATAATGCAAAAACATGCCTTTTAAATCATAACTCGAAAACTATTACAGATATCGAATTTTTTTTCGCCAAAATATTCCTAAATAATTAATGCAGTTGAAAAAAACGTTTTGTCAAAATATTTTTTTTAAGTCATAAGGTGTGTCTGAACTCTTAATTTTTTTTACCAATAGTCTAGTTTTTTTTTAATTTTTTTTTATTAAAAGTCAATTTCACTATAGTAAAAGTATATCGTTAAAGTAAGTCAGTCACCAATATTTTAGTGGGAGAATTTAAATCAACCTGCCTTTCGCAATTGTTCCCTTTCGGGATTGAAATATCTTCTTGGTTATGGTGTAGGAGCAAATAAAAACAGATAGTAATGTATTTTCAAAATGTTTTAACGGTTAAAATAACCATTTAATTTTTCCCCCGTTTGGAAGAAAATTATTACGAAGCCTGTCATTTGAAGTAGCGATTTACCACATGACATAAAGTTCATTACAAACTTCGAAATTCAAATTTGTCATTAAAAAATTATTCATTCTTTTGTTTTTATAACGAAACGGGCGCTGTGCAGGGGGTTAATTATATTTTCGTCTACAGCCAACCTAGTCTGAGATCTTATCTAAATTTAAAAGCTTCCAGCTGTTCTCATGGATCCAACATACTTAGTTCCCGAAAAGAGTGGTTTGTTTAACTGACCTCACAAACCTTATTTGCTTTCTGTCTTTGATATCTGGTAGCAGTTATTCGCAGTTTATGAACTAGTGTAGATGCAAGAAAGAAAATTTGGGATTGTTCTGGAAATTCGATGACACCTGGAAAGTCTAGAGGCTTAGTCAACGCTTCGTATTATTTTCGTATGACCTTCTTGAGCGTTTAAATGAGGTTGTTTTGAAAGTGACGTGTCATTGTGAAATAAAATGTTTCAAACGGGAAAAAAATCACTCTCAACCTTTTTGTTCAAGATAGATTTTAAGAGTTTTCAGATAGTCATTTTAACACAGGATTATTCTTAACACTTTCGCAAAATGATGGCGTATTTTAAGAATGTATAGGTACGTAAAAATAAAAATTAACGGAAATGGATATTCTTTGCTTTGAATTACTTAAAATGCTCAATGGTCGGCAGTTTGGTGTATATCTTCGACTTGTCGTCGTATAAGATCGACCGAACTAGCGACTTTTAGCTCTGAGAGCCAGGGAAGGGTAGCCGTAATGGGGGGGGGTGCATGACGCGGCGCCACGTCCTACAGACACTCGAGATCGATCACACGACTTGAAGCGCGGAAGCTTGCAACTTAAATATGGAATTGTCTACCACACCCTCCGTTCCTAGATTGCCAGTCACTCCCCTCGCCAAACTATAACTCCCACCCCATCCCCAGACCACCACTCCCTCCCCCTTCCCAACCGGCTCTCCCTCCCATCCCCCAATAACCATTCCCTCCCATGTCCACCTCCCTTTATTCCCCTCCAACCTTCTCTCCCCCTCTCTCCCAACCACCCCTCTCACCCCTCACAACCACCCCTTCTGCCTTTACCCCATCTCCCTTGCTCCTCTCCCAACATCCCCTCTCTCCTCTTCCAACCTTCACTCTCTCCCCTCCACATCCCCCACCCCAACCACCATTCCCTTCCCCTTCTCCTCTTCAGCCCACCACTCCCTTCCCATTCCTTCAGCGCCCATCTGAGACCAGCCCCTCCCCACTCCTTCCACTTCCCGCCACCACGCTCCGCTCCCGATCAACTTCGCTCCATTCCGCCTGGCCCTTCCTACCCACCCTGTCTCCTCACCGCTTTGCCCTGCCCGAAGCCGTCCGTCCGTCCGCCCGCCCGCTCGAACCCGCCCGCTCGAACCCGCCCGCTCGAACCCGCCCGCTCGAACCCACCCGCTCGAACCCGCCCGCTCGAACCCGCCCGTTCGAACCCGCCCGCTCGAACCCGCCCGCTCGAACCCGCCCGCTCGAACCCGCCCGCTCGAACCCACCCGCTCGAACCCACCCGCTCGAACCCACCCGCTCGAACCCACCCGCTCGAACCCGCCCGCTCGAACCCGCCTGCCCACTCGAACCCGCCTGCCCACTCGCCCGCCCGCGCCACACAATATCCTGGAAGTTGTAGCGGCCGCTCGCCCGGTGGGCGGGCCGGTCGGCCGGCCGGCCGGCTCCTAAGAATACCCCGCGGGGCTGACGACCTCCCTGCGCCACACCACGCCGAGGCGCGTCGAGTTGAGTCGAGTGGCGGCGCGGCGCCCGCCGCACGGCAGGTGAAGAAGGCACCGTGGTCCTCCAAAGGCGACTCTTGAGCCGCTGGGGCCGAACGATCTCTTTGGTAAAGTCACCCTGCGCCAGGGGCTGGGGACGTCTGTCGCCTTTAAAGGTGCAAGGTATAAAATAAATGGGCGAAACAAGAAGAGGAGAATGCAGAAGAAAGATGAGGAAAGTAAAGAAGGTAGAGATGAAAGGAACAGTAAATTGATAATGGAGGAATAAAAGGGAGAGGAAATGTAATGGAGGCAGACATTGGCGACGGCGGCGGTGGCGGCGGCGGCGGCGCCAGCTCGTGCGTTCGACTCGGGCGACGCAACGATGGCCTGCAGGCGCTTGCTCTTGGCGTTCGGCGAGGAGCGGGTCGACTTTGCCTCACACCACGCCCACTCTTCCTCTTCCTCCCTTGTGCTCTACTCCTCTTCCACTCGTCACTCGTTTTCTGAGTTCTCTTCCTTCCCGCCACGCCGCCACGTCTTCCCTTAAACGCCGCACCTTCCCTCTCCTTCTTCCTCCTCCTCCGTGTGCTACCTTCCCTCTTCTTCTCCTCTTCCACTCGTTTTCTGAGACCTTTTCCTTCCCGTCACGCTGACACGTCTTCCCTCAAACGCCGACCCTTCCTTCTCCTTCTTCCTCCTCTTCCTTTTGATCTTTATTTTCCCCTGCCCCTTTCCCGAGTCTTCCTCCTCCTCCTCCTCCTCCTCCGCCATCTCTCCATCCTCGTCCCCTCCCTCCTCCACCTTTTCTCCCCTCCTCCTCGCCGGATTTCGCTCGGCTGACTTCGGATCACATGCATGCCAATATGACAAGACTCAACTGCCCAATTATGGTACACTGTTATTTGCTGCGACGAATCGAAATATAAACGGTATGAAATACATTTTTCTATACCTATAAAATACTTCGTTTTTACCTGAAACAATTTCAATACTACATCGACGAAATTATGTCTGATAATACGTTAGACCCTCAGATATGCAAGGAGTTTGAAATGTCAAAATTTCCCCTATTGTTACAATAAAATGACAACGTGTTTCCTGTACTTCTGTGACCTTGCTTTAAGGTTACTGTAAGAAACATACCGCTCATGTATTTGAATTTGCTAAAATAAAAGTAAATCGTTTCCATAATGCTGGTAAAAAGGTAAAAGAACGAAACATCTATAGATAAAAGATAGGTTTATTCGTCTTTAATAGCATTTTAAAATGCTTGTTATACAGCGATGAGATCTGGCCGTCTAAACGTGTCATTATCTTCGCAAGAGAAGGGAGGGCATAACGTTAAAATTCTCCGCAGTCGCGTGTGCTGGACGACGCATGTGCAAGTGCAGGGAATGCCAAGCGCGAGGTGGCCAAAACAAATATCTCCGACCCCCTCCCTCAGCAACGCCAACGCCCTCACCCCCACCGCTTCCCTTGCGCCTGCTATCCACTGCAACAGCCACCGCCTCTCAAGCTCCCCTCGACCCACCCAAATAACCACTCCCATCGGGCACCGCGTACGCAAACTGCTACCACACCCATCACCGCAACCGCTACGTCCATCGTCTTTATTGTCTTGACCGCCGATGCTGCCGTCACTACAATCACTGCGACCGCCACTACCACCGCCAACGTAGCCACAACCGCCTCTGCACCCGCCCCTGCTACCGCCTCGGCTACCGCTCCCGCTACTGCCCCCGCTACCGCTCCCGCTACTGCCCCCGCTACTGCCCCAACTACCGCCCCTGCTACCGCCCCTGCTACCGCCCCCGCTACCGCCCCCGCTACCGCCCCCGCTACCGCCCCCGCTACCACCCCCGCTACCGCCCCCGCTACCGCCCTCGCTACCGCCCCCGCTACCGCCCCCGCTACCGCCCCCGCTACCGCCCCCCGCTACCGCCCTCGCTACCGCCCCCGCTACCGCCCCCGCTACCGCCCCCGCTACCGCCCCCGCTACCGCCCCCGCTACCGCCCCCGCTACCGCCCCCGCTACCGCCCCCGCTACCGCCCCCGCTACCGCCCCCGCTACCGCCCCCGCTACCGCCCCCGCTACCGCCCCCACTACCGCCCCCGCTACCGCCCCCGCTACCGCCCCCGCTACCGCCCCCGCTACCGCCCCCGCTACCGCCCCCGCTACCGCCCCCGCTACCGCCCCCGCTACCGCCCCTGCTAGCAACCTCATACACACCGCCACCGCCGTCGCCATCGTTACCACCGCCGTCACCATTGCCATCACATTTACCTCCACCATAACCACCACTCTCCCCGCATTCCTTCTCCGTGTTCGGCTCCTGCCACCTCCCCGCCGCGTCCCGCGCGCGCGTCCGTCGCCCGGAGGCCCTAATTGGCGGCGGCGGAGCGCGTGCGGACTTCGCCCGCGCCTCCCCACGCGCGCCTCAGGGCGTTGCGCAACGCCCGCCCTGCGCCTCCAGTCGGATGTCGAAAGGCGTTATCGGCGCGGGTACGTTGCGTTGCAGCCGCCTTACCAAACAGGAGCACTCACTGCCGACGTACGTACGAAAACAACGCCCGGCTACACTGGTTGCGGATAAAAGCTGTAGGGCCGTCCCCATGGTTATCATTGGCGGATTCGGGGAGGTGGGGGCCTGGGCGCTAGGTCCCCCCCCCCCAGGTCAAGAGTTTTCGTTATTGTCTCTTTTATTTGTCAAAATTAATTAATTATAGGATAATGTATAATAATAATAATTATGTCAAGGCTTATGTTAGAATTGTGTAATTATTTTAAAAAATAATATTGATTTATTATTTAAGAAATATTTATGATGGCCCCTCCAAAATAATCAGCTGAATCGACCCCCTGATGGACACAGCAGGGACGGTAGTAAATAACTGAGGTGTAAAAAAAGTGTGTATTAGAGTGACGAGACAAGAAATGAAATATGACAGGTAACTTAACACCACAAAAAAAAAAAAAGCAATGAAAGAAAAATGAGCGACCCCAAAATCTTCCATGCTCAAGGTTTTTCAGGGTTTGGTATCAACGGCTACTCGAATCTAGACATAAGTTTTTCCTAATCCAACATCACTATTAAAATGATGTACTAACATGTAGAATGATATAATAAAACGAACGACCAGAGACACATCAGTTACATCGGAAAGGTTGCCCACTGTCGTTGAATTGGCTCTAATCTCTGGCGGTCCAGGGGGAAGGCGGTGGGGCCATACCTCCTCCCCCAAAACAGGCGTAGGGTTTTCTTGTCCCTTCCTTTATTTGACAAAATTGATTTAAGTATTTATGTATGTTCGTATTATATAATTATTTAAACAATAATGTTATATAGTATTATATCTACAGTTCATAAATAATATACAGTATAATAACTATGTTTATTATTGAATAAAAATCTACGATGCCCCTCCCCTCCACATGATCGGTTGATTTCGCCCCTGACTCAATTGGAATATTTCTAAAGATCGGATATACATACAAATTGTGAGAAACGCCTAGCTTAGATGGTTAATTTGTATCGTCAATATATTTTATATTGTGAATGTCGTGATGTTGAAATGATAATCTGGATAAATGACGTCCCTTGTATTGGCTCACATTATTTGTCAGAATAAAAAAAAAACAGCAAAAGAAAAACAAAACATATCTTCATATACTTTCATCCTCAGTTTAACTCATATCAAGTGCCGTTAATCCAACAAGCGGCAAACGACCTAAAGATAGGTGTAGTCCAACGAACGATATTACGCAACTCTATCACCCAGATGCTAAACCTCCCTTCCACATTCTAATAAATTACGAAGCGCTCCTACTATCATCAAACAGCGAATATCAGCTTAAACGAGAGGCACAACTTGGGAGGCGCTGATAACAGAAAATTGTCAATTCGTCGGCAGCGGACGACCTCCAGAATATCATATATATAAAAAGAGGCACGTCTTAAACCGCACCGAAGAGCCGCCTCTCGTCACGGGTGACATTTTTATCGTGCATAAACACGACAAACCGCCTTTACGTCGACGTAACGCCGCCGTCATAAGGCGGAGGTGTCAAGTGCGTGTAAAACGTTAAGTGTATTTTAACGCGCTTGTACCTCGGATGGGGTATACGGCGAATTAAAGAGCGCCGACCTCGGCGGTGAAAGCGGAAGAGGGCGGGGTGAGGCAGGAGCGTAGCCAGGGGGTTGGGGTGGGGGAGGCGCCGGTGTATACACTGCTGCGTTTACCGCTGGGGGTGTTTCCCGAATATGAGCCACAGGTGGGCGGGCAGTCCGGCTACGGGAGCAACGTAATTCCTATTAACGGTAATGACCCGCTTTGGCGACGGAGATGGGGCGGACGGCCGGGCTGCCGACGTGAAAGGTGGGCTGGCCGCTGGACGAGAGGTCTGCGTTTTTTATGCGGGAGCTTCGTTTTACCTCGTTTAAACGCGACGGTCGGAGGGCACAGGGCAGGAATTGGGTGGGAGGTTGGAGCTGCCAGACCTGTTAACTGACAGAAATTGGGCCCGAGCGCCAATTTACGCGTGTTTTAGGAGATTGTGAGCGGCGGTGCTTTAATTCAAGAGTAGCGACCTTATCACGTGTTGTGACTATTCGGGGCCTTGCTACACGAGAAAAAATGTCTCGGCATTTTATGCGCATATTTTTTGACTTCTCATAGGGAGATTGGAAAATATTGTAAGACATTGGAGGTTAATACTTACTGATTTTAATATGTTTAGTGGCAAAATTGAAGGAAATCATCATTTAAGCTATAACAATACGGTAATTTTAAATACCCTATTTTATGTACGGTGTTGATTCCTGTATTTAATTTCTTTTCATTTCCAAGAAAAATCCTATCGTCAAAAATACATAGAATGAATCTACAGGAGACGTTTTATTGCCTTTTTATGGAGCGATTTTACTTGGCTTAAATGAATTTTTTGCAGATCAGTTATTGTCAGTGGTTGAAGCTAATGTGTTAACTGCCAGACGATTATTTTCCTTTGTGTTGGTAGTTGGAACCGTATGTGTTTTAATTAAACTATTATTACCTTATTCCGTGTACATTGATGAGATAATGATATGTATTCTTACTGCACATTTATTTCAAATTACATCATATTTCGTTTATAAAGCAGAAATAAACAGTAGTTATATCTGCTTAGAATCGAAGAATTGGAGGATTTTGGATAAATGTTCTGATATTTCGTGCTTTTCAGAACAAAAATTGATAGTCAACATCTACTCAAAGTTTATGAGTGAAACTTTACATTTATCAGTATTTTGTAAGTTTGCGAATGTGAAGGAAGTGATGTTTTTGTACTCGAATGATCACTTCCTTATTTTACTTGGGACTTCTGAAGATTCAGGGCTGGAATTGTGGATGGCTAAACTTCCCACTCCTGCTGACTGATTAAAACCAGCGAAAATGTACATTGGTGAACTAGGTTGGAAGACAAGGTGATTTCATTAAAGTTGATAACCATATTTCTTGTTTTGATCGACTCATAGATTAAATGTGGGAATTCTGTTTCAAAAAAAAAGTTGTTTTTGTGTTAAAACCTAAAATAAAATATGACCAGATTTATTGGTATCTACTTTCTTAATGAGATCTGCATTCTTTAATTAGGTTTACTTATTTTATGAATTTATTTTCTAATCTTCGTTAACTCGCACCATTGAAGGGCATTGGACAGAAACGAGAATGGTGGAAACGTTTGTTGAATCAAGTGGAGAAAATTAGATATGCATTACATGTAAATGTCAATGTATTTTACGAGTTCGAAGGTTTAAATGTATTTTAGTACGTATTTTTCTTGCTATTGCGTTTCACTGTTGAGAATTATATGTATTACTCGAAAAATGCAGAAAGTTTCTATTCAAAACAAATTAATTTGACGTGAATGTTACGTCAATAGCAGAGAAACAGCTTTTTTTTTATTCGAAACAAGGTTTTATCTCGTTTATTCGGGTTGATTGAAAAGTGAATGACCAATATTAGAGTGGTCGGGCTCGCTGAAGAGTCATTCACAGAAAATGGAAATAGCATCAATTCACGTGTGCTTAATGAGGTTGGTAGTACAGGTACTTTATGTTGATTGCAGTGACGTCTGTTACAAACGGCTACGAATTAATTGACGGAATAATCCCATCAAAGATATGTATTGAGCACTTTGATTGAAATATATTCTACGATTAGTAAGAGGTGCGTTAAGAATACATTTTTTACATTTTAAACAGTCTGTTTGGAATAGAGAGTGGTGAAACTAGGAACTAAATCTTGCAGATCACTATTCTATGAACTCCCGTACTTACTACTGACCTTACTCCCTTCTCCTTGCTTTGCCCTGCTCCTTGTTTGCTCCCTATTTTATCTTCGGTTTTGTAACAGGTACCGTATAGGGCTGATACACAGAAGAGTTACTCTTAAGAAGGGACTAGGTAGGTCTGGAAACAAATGAACGTAATGTAGGGCGATGCCATGGCAACAGAAAATGATTGAGCCATTTACAAATGAGCTAATTGTAAATGTAATCATTGCGGGATTGAGATCATGGACATAACTTGCAGTTACATTGCCAGTAGTAAGCAAGCAATATGTGGCATTCTTATAATTGTTAATATTATTATGCCTTTTCTCATTTTACGGAGATGGAGTTTATGGGTGCGAGTTAATTTTTTTATTAATTTTCCGCATTCATCATTTTTAAACAGATCAAGCGATATTTTTACGGACGGATGATGCCCTTCCTCCACAATTTGCCGCCACAATGCCCTTTGCCACAATCACGAAACGCACTCAACCATGCCCGAGGCGACTCGAACCCGCGATCCTCCAGTCTGCCTGAAAACGATTTCGGCCATCCGGACGACAGATGTCATTCTCGTAGTAATATCTGTGTATCCGAGATCGGTTCAAACCGATCAAAGCCGTGGATTTGTATGGACGAAAAAATCCTTACGCCTTCCTTCGGAGGGGAAGTAAAGGCGGCTGTCCCATGTTGTAGATTTAGTGCGTGTAAAAGATACTCAAGCTTAAAAGAAGCCTCTGAGCAAAATTCACCTGCTTCATCGCCACCTTCTTTCACCGCAAAATGATGAAAGGAGCCCAGCGGAATTTGCGTGGTCGGGCGGAAGTGCAGGCCTGATGACCAACCTCACCGCGGAAAATAAGGCATAATTGAATTGAATTGAATTGAATAAAGCTTTTTCGAATATTACGCATGATTGTAAGATAATCTAACTTTTTACTTTTTGAAAATCAATATATTTATCTTTTGCTAAAAATGTTTTGCGAAGTAAGTTAAAAGACCGCATTCTTTTACATGTATGGGGTTGTTTGATCACTTTTTTAAATTACATGAGATATGGAGATGGTACGGAGACAGAGTATTCACATTTTTACTTGTACGTTATTTAAAACTGATAGAGAAAAAATTAATATTAATCTTAGAATCGTGTGAAACTTTGCAGAAGGGTATGTTACATGGATCTGCCTTTTCTTTGTAAAAATTCTGTGTACAGTTCATCACTTGAAATAATATCTTGATAAACAGCTCTATCGAGACGAACAGAAAAATACTATCAAAAATTCCATCTGCCATGTAAATGTAATAACAATTCAATAGATTTCGATGCATCGGATGGAGGGATGGATTGATGTAAAATATGTACTTAATGTCTGTGAGTTCTAGGAATGTAATTAGTACGACGAATATTTCAGTAATGATATATGAAAATTTTAACTAGTCATTACCACAAAATTAATGACACTCAAATTATTGAAAAGTTGCATCGTTATTATCTTATTTGTTAATGGTACACAGGTTGTTTGAAAATAGCCCTCGAACGTCTGAAACTCAGCTGCTTTAGGATACGATAAGTGGCGTGTATTAGTCCGATCTTGCGAAATCGTTAGTGTGTTCTCGCCAGTAAATAATAATACGCACTTCATGGTGACCAGACTTTCGATACCCTCGGCCAGAGGTCGCGCCAGTTAGGCGCTAAGAAGAGATTCTTTGTAGCACCAAAGCGATGTGGCTCGGGAATCTGCGAAAGTGGTGGGGTTAGCGTTGACTGACCTGCGCTCGCTACTCGTATTTGTTAATTCTACTGGCATTATCTTGCACTTTGCGTGCTTAAAATGCCACCAGTTGAATCTCATACAACGTTATCGTCAGGCAGCAACATTTTACCAGGCTGCACACAGTAAATTATATCATAAGACCGTACTTCATAAACTTCTTGACGCTTCATATGACCAGTATAACCTGCTTTATAATTTCAAATCGATGTTGTTATCCATACAGTCATCTCAGAAATGGCATCGTCATGGATAACAGGAACCCCACATGGTGGACCTGTTTCATTGATTGATTAATTGATTGATTGATGTTTCCGGGCAGTAGACTGCAATGGTCATTATTAATTAAATGTAACTTCAAATTAACTTCTCCCTATAATAATAATAATATAATAATATTTTTATTTGGCTACAATTGGCTGATTGCCAGGTGGTAGCCATAACCCTACAGTTTTACAATATATGAGCATTTATAATTCAAAAACAATTTACCATATAAAAACAATTTACAATACACTCCTTTCGAGCATATACACTCAATATATAAACATACACAGACCTGTATACATCTATGGCACATATATACACCCATACACACACATATACATATACATACATATATATATATACATACATACATACACACACATACACATGCACACATACATACATACACACACATACATACATACACATTCCTATACATGAATGCTCACTCTCACGTTCACACATAACACGAACACACACACACTTGCCCTACATATTATACATGCCTACATTTAAATGAAGAACATATATTTAGTTAACAACATATATTTAGTTATCTCGTCTATATCTCGTCACACACAGTTTTTATCTGTTTTTGACGTAAATATATAAAATAAATAAAAAATTCCCGTTAGTAAAGTAAATGTTTTTTGGCCTAGAAGTGGTGATGTTCCTCTCAGCTGGCTGGCGAGTTCCGGAGCCGACCTACCGGTCAGCATGCGAGGGAATTCTTTCCAGGTATCTTCCTCAGCGGAATCAGCCCCAATCGGGACAAGCTCTAATACCCGATTGGACTCCCGACATATTATAGCGTAGACGATGTAAATGAGGGAAGAGGACAGGTCACGGAAGAGAAACGAAATATCGTGCGCGGTCTTTAGCTCTTTTATGGTACTACTCCGATTTTCTCCTGGTACTGATCGGAAATCTGCTGACTTCGACCTAGCTAATGTAAATCCTTCACTAACTAAACTTGAACTCTAGAACTTTCCGATTAGCGTCGCTGCAGATGCAGTCGCAATGCTAACTTTGAGCTAAATGCAGCTGATTCACGGGTCACAAGTAATTTTGAATCTCCGTGCAGAATTATGATACCATTCCATTTTTCTTTCTTATAAATGTTCTTAGCAAAAACGTTGTGGCTGCGTATATAGAAAATTGCTTGAAACATTTTATTAGGAGTGAAACTTTTTTGGAGAGTATTGGAGAGCAGTGAATAATATACATAACTAGGAGCAAAGACTATGTACTATTTTTTCGTTCTTAAAACAAAAATATTTTTAATTATAATTTTTTACTTTTTTGCGTCTTTTGCTAATTTTTATAGTGCTATTGAATTACTATTACTATTATTAATATTATCATAATATTTGCTATTAACACTTTTACTTCCAATTTATTATTACTAATATTAGACTTATATTATTTTATATTACAACATTTTAATTATATTATTTGTTTCACTAGTGTGCTTATTCTTATAATTATAGTTAACTATTATCCTAGAATATTTATTAGTTATAAGAAATTTATAATAATTAGACTAATTCTAAGTAGTTAGTGCCCCACGTGTAATTGTAAGCAACTTCTTTAACTCCAATTCCTTTCTGCTTATTGCTTTTGATTTTTTTTTCCACCGCGGATATCTTCATAAATGTGGCAACGAAGCTTAACACCGTCTTTTCCTCAGTCCACGCGTTCCAGGAATTCTGTACCTGTGTTTAGTGCTAATCCGGAAGTGGAGAGGATACTGGCTCACCCCAGCCCCGTGGAAAGTTCCATACCTGCTCGAAGTAGCCCCGCAACCCTCCAGGATTTACAAATTTCTTTGTCTAAGTTCCCTCGTGGCTTGTCTGTTTTCCACGTAAATGCCCAATCACTTAAGCAGCATTACTCCGAAATTTCAAATATTATAACTGAAACGAAACCAGACCTGTTATTAATAAGCGAAACATGGCTAAAATCTACAATAAAATCAGGACTCGTATCGGTATCTAATTATAAACTCCTTCGGAATGATAGGTCGATAATTAAAAGCAATTTAAAAGAAAAGATGGGTGGAGGGGTCGCATTGTTTGTTCGCAATGACATTAAGGTTAAAGTAGTCGCTCACTCCACATCTTCTTTACCTGGCATGGAATACATGTTTGCAGAAATCCAAATTGGAATGAAACATTTACTTGTTGCTGTTGTTTACTGGCCCCCGAAAACGGGAGTTTTATCCGAATTAGAGATTCCCCTTTCGCAGTTCGCAAGTAAATATCAGGATATCATAATCATGGGTGATTTCAATTGCGATCTGAAGGTACCGCTCACAAACTCGGCCGAAAAGTTTATTGATACTTTTAATTCATACAATTTACAAATATTAGAATTTGGCCCGACTCACTTAGCATTAGGAGCTGAAACATGGATAGATCACGCGATTGTGTCAGACACTTCGAAAGTATTAATGTACGGTCAGATATCTATTTCGGGAGTATCAAAGCATGATTTGCTATTTATGGTGTACTCTATAAAATGTCCTAAATATAAGCAAAAAATTATCCGCTACCGTGACTACAAAAATATTAATTCCGAGGCTATGTTCGACGACAGTGCCAAAGCTCCTTGGCATGACGTTTATAGTCAAACATCTCTTAATAGTAAAGTAGAAGTCTTCAACGAAATTATTTCTAACCTTTTCGATAAACATGCACCATGGAAAACGCGACGTGTGACACGTCCCGCGGCCCCATGGCTTACAAATACATTAAAGCAATTCATGCAGGAACGCGACTCAGCTTACCATCGCTTCAAGTGTAATAAAACCTCTGAAAATGAAAGAGAGTACAAAAAGTTACGAAATTCCGTAAAACAAAAAATTAGAAACGCAAAAATTCGATATTATCATGATGTCTTTAAAGTAAATACAAACACAAAAGACGTTTGGAACAAACTGAGAGACCTCGGAATCACGAAAGCAAATTCTTCTGAAATTTCTATCGATATGCCCTTGAATGATATTAATGACTACTTTGTAAATGTTTCAAAACCAATACCACCTTCTGTCAAGCGTAATACATTACAGAGACTTTCGAGCAACTCACCTGCTATCAGGGATAAATTTTATTTCCATAACGTTGATCATCAAGAAGTTAGTAAAATTGTTCTTTCACTAAAATCAAATGCAAATGGCTCCGATGGTATCACAGCCAAACAATTGAAATTTGTTTTACCATTTGCCCTTCCGGCACTCACGCATTTAATTAATTTCTCATTAACAACGGGAACCTTTCCTCAAGCGTGGAAGCTTGCACATGTTCGCCCCCTGCCAAAATCTGAACTGACCTCGGCGTCTTGCAATTATCGCCCAATTAGCATATTGCCGACAGTGTCTAAAGTTCTGGAAAAAATTGTTCGAAAACAGATTGTAAAACACGTATCCGACTCAGATCTGCTCGATAACTTTCAATCCGGCTTTAGAGAAGGTAGAAGCACACAAACCGCTTTATTGAAAGTAACTGAAGACATACGAAAAGCGCTAGATGATGGCCTCGTAACTGTATTAACTCTTTTAGATTTTAGTAAAGCATTCGACTCTGTAGATTACGACATCCTAATAGCGAAGTGCAAAAATCTAAGTTTTTCTGATTCCACCATCTCTTGGATTGCAAGCTATCTCTACAATAGGCAACAAATTGTAGTAGTTGACGATCTGCACTCCAATCCAAAACCTCTCCAACGAGGAGTACCTCAGGGATCCGTGTTAGGTCCACTGTTCTTCTTAATTTACATGAATGACCTATCAAACGAACTTACGGAATGTAGTCATCATATGTACGCGGATGACCTGCAAATTTATATCTCCGGGAAACCATCACAGGTAGAAATGCTAATAAATAAATTAAATAATGAACTCTCATCTGTAGTCAAATGGTCAATGAGAAACGGACTCAATTTAAATCCTACAAAATCACAAACCATCATAATTGGCTCTTCTCAAATGCATAAGAAACTTGAAGGTTCATATGTTCCTGATGTGCTTATAGACAATGTTGTAGTACCTCGTCATACACAAGTCAAAAACTTGGGCTTAATTCTTGATGATCATTTAAGTTGGGAATATCAGATCCGAAATGTCTGTCGGAAAGTTTATGCTTCTTTGCAATCCCTTAGATATATCGATAAATGTCTCCCTACTAATACGAAGGAAATGTTGGTAAAAACCCTGCTGTGTCCTCATTTCGACTACGGGGATATTGTGTATAACAATTTAAAAGATTCACTCGCTCAAACTCTACAGAGGGCTCAAAATTCCTGTATTCGTTTCATTTATAACATAAAAAAATACGATCACATCTCTGGAGTTTATAAACAGCACAAAATATTAACACTAAAAGATAGGCGCTTGTATCACAGCCTTTGTCTTTTATTTAAGATGCTAAAAATGGGTTCCCCGACATACTTAACAAATTATTTTGTACACCTTAAATCATCTAGATTTCAAAAATCCCAGTTACTCTGCATTCCAAAAAGCAAAACCAGCTACTACAATAAATCGTTCGCAATTACTGTAGCCCGCGAATGGAATAAATTGCCTCCCAATATTAAAAACTCCTCTTCATTAACATCTTTTAAGAAGCACCTGCATGACTTTTTTACAAAGTAAAATACACCATTTTGCTATTTAAATCACTGTAGATTACGGGTCAAATAAAAGCTATTTCTTAGGATTGTTAAGATTAATATGTTTTAGAAATAACATTAATGTTTCTTTTGTAAATGTTACTTTCTTGCGACCTGTTTGATACTGCCGGAACTGTACCTTCATTCGTAGGAGCAGAGGCGGTTTTAAACAAGAAAACCACCCTTTGCAGCATGGACCGCAGCTGAGGATACCATCCCAAAGACCCGTTACTTCATGTTAGCTTAGTTTCCATTGTATTAGGACACAGTCTGCCTGGTGGGTTTTCCCCGACTAGCGGGTTTTCCTCCAGGATCGAGCGACGTGTGATGGTGTCTTTCTGTATTAATAGATCACAGTCGCTCGGGGTGAATACCAGGCTGTCGCGTAGCGCGCAGATATTTAAAGCACATAATCTTATTTAATTCAAATTGTATTTTCAATCTCAGACTTGATTTTAAAATTATTTCAAAATTATTATTGTAGCATTTTATCCATTTAACCTCTGATGTTGTCTATTTATAAGTTGCTTTAAATGACGTTTGCTTTCCACTAACTACTTACAACTTGTAGATTATATTACTTTTAAATTTTTAGATAACATTACTTTTTAGTAATTTTACTATTTAATACATTACTCTGTATACTTGTGACATGTGGTCAGGCGGAAGAGCGGGCCTGATGGCCCGAGCCTCGCCATATTAATAAAGGCATATTATTATTATTATTATTATTATTATTATTATTATTATTATTATTATTATTATTATTATTAATAATATTGAAAGATGTTAGAAGGAGAATGGCCAATTGGATTAGATATATATTTAAGGTAGGGAGTGAAATAATTGTTGCGTTGGCGGAGAGAAGATCCGAAATGCTACGCACATAAGGGAGGGAGAGAGGGACATAGAAAATAGAAAAGAGCTGAATTCAGATTACGGAGGAGAAAATCAGTTTATTGAAATATGTCCGAGCACATATGTACAAGATGATTATGGTAATGATGATGAGCAAGAACGTAATATCATTTATAAGTTTTTGAAACGTATCTGTACCATTCACAAAATAATTTTACTGAATTAATTTATTTTGTTGAAAAATTTATTCATGTACGGTTTTAATGTTACATAAAATGACGGCATCTGTTGTTAATGTGTCATTCACCCACATTTGACATGTTGATCCATTATCCCTTACGCAACACCTGCTTCCTCTCTTTCTTCTATGGCATTCCCTCTTCTCCTAACAAGGCCGCGTCGTCTTCCCCAGGTGAGGGAGTGAACATCCTCCCTCGGGACGCGAGGCGAACTGCGAATCGCGGCCGAGGACGGTCGAGGCAGATAAGGGCAGATGATTCCGGCACTTCGGCTTCTCTCCCCTGTCCGTTCGCGTTGCGTTCTCTCCCCCCCTCCCGCGTATCCGAAAAAAACACCTTCCCCGGCGCACAACAGCCTCGGAATCGTAAAATTTATAGACCCCGGCCTGCACTGATCGGGCACCATCGGAGGCTCACCGGCGCACAGTGAGGAGCGTTCGTCGTCTTCGAGGCAGAAATCTATCAGCGACTTGTCACTGGCAATACTCCGCATTTCAACTAAAGTGTTTCGCCGTATACTTGGGGTTTTACTATTTTGCGCGTGAGGCCTTGACTTCACGATGGAATATCTCACGTTTTTTTCGTGTCTTTCCCGGGCGTGCCACTAGATGTCGCATGATCGCCAGCACTTCTCGATACCGTCGCGATCACGCGTCGTCTATCGGCACGACCGAGGGAGACGCGAATAACGTGAGAAATTCCATCGCCAAGACTAAGCTTGGCGCGCCAAGAAATAAAAACCCAAGTGTACATGATTTTCTGTGTTATTTCGTATTTGTTTATAATTGTCAAAACGTCGCAGTGCAATCGCCAATTATGAAATGTGATCAACTGTTTATGTCATTTTTTACATATTTTTCTGCCGATTTGAAATTTGTACTTGTCGTACACCAAGGAACAATTAACGTTTTAATAAACTTTTACGGATATATGTCTCAGGTAAGTATTTCAGAGGTTAAACCTTTGGGGTACTCAATTAAGCAGGAATCTCACAATCACTAATTCAAAGATATTAGTTCTTCATTTCAGTAATTATATTTTTTTGTTAATTTTATTGTTTCGTTTTAGAATGAAAGATAACATAACTTCCTGACAAAATTAAATATTGGTTGTGGAGGTAACACATTTTTGAGGGACTTCTCTGATGCGATAGAAGTCGTTTAAACGAACACACTGTACGATTTATTAATTGTTTGACCTGCAAGTCTCAGGAACAACGATAAATTCATACAGAAATACCTTCCGAGGAAATATGAAATTACCAAATTTTTTGACACAATTACCTGGCTTTCCTCTGCCTGCTAGCCATTCTAAAGAACTTTCAGGTCAAATTCTGTCCATCTAAAAGAAGGAAGGAACCTGAACGACGAGATTGGTCCGTCGAGATGGGAAAAATTTCTCACTGTACGGCGCCGTCGGGTGGCACGGGCGGGTTGGGGGGGGGGGGGGGCTACACCTGGCTCACGGTCGCCCGGAGGCACCGGCCACCTCACGTAATGGCAGCCATAAAAATCTCGGCGGGCCCCTCTTTACCTCGCGCCCCCTATATATAAAGTGCTCCTTTTATAGGGCGCTTGGAGGGTGATATACGGGTGTCCAGGACTTTCCGAAAAAAAGAGGGGGGCTCTGTTCGGGAGTTCTCGCGACATAAGGTGTCGGAGGAATCGCACGAGAAACAATATCACGCGCACCTGAATTGGCCTTTCGTGCATAGGAGTCCGTGATGGATTTTTTCAACATCCTACGTTTGAGACGTTGGTTTGCGTTTTATTCCATTGTTTACTCAGTGGCTTTTTACGTTTGTTTATGCCTTAGATTCAATATTCTGTCGATTTGAATTATATGAATGAAATAGTGAATGTAATAGAATGTGAACAATATGCCGATGACCAAAATCTTCTACAAGGTTGTTAAGGCCTCGCAGACCTTCTAAAGTCCTTTTAAAATATTGTTGAATTGTAGCATTGCTTGTAGTCACCTTACACTACTAGGAATTTCGTAGACGAGTGGTTGCGTTTGTAAGTAATTCATTTAGGGTGTTTATTACGTTTATTTATATTTATTGAGTATTTTATATTTGTTGAGACTCCATATTTAATCAAATTTTGTGAAAAATCTCGCTATCCCTTTAGCGTTCGTAAAATAATATACGTGATACTTTAAAGGTGTAAGTTGCTTTGTAATTCTTACAGAAGTTACTCTAAGGAGGAACAGTTTGAAAGGTAGGAGAAACAAACGAACGGACGATGCCATTACTAGAGGTAATGTCGAAGGCAACTACAGGTGATTGCAGCAAGTGATTGAAACGCATTGATGAATTTAGCGTCTAGACATAACCTGTAGTTATTTTGCCTGCGGTAGCCATGCAGTAGCTGTCAAAGCGGACCCTCCTTACGGTAATATCTCTGTATCTTGTTCTGCGAGTCGTATATCCGACCAGTTGAAGAACAAGCAAATAGTATACTATCACAGAATGAGTATATGTGTGTTCTTAGTTCCAATGCTTGTTGATATGCTATAAGACGAAATTTTAATCTTCCAATCATTTCGTTATGGCGAATTGCTTAGACCAAATGCGTAGCATTGCTTTGGTTTAAATTGCTCGTTCTCTCAATTAATTGTATGCATTGATAGTAAATTTTGTTTATGTTGACAAATTGTCCCGAAAGAGTATGATTGCCTGCTTTTTACTTTTCCCCTTTCAGTTGCAAATGATGTACGCTGCAACGACGCAAAAGGAATTACATGTGACACTTGAAGAATTTCGGAATATCGAGGGCAATTGATGCGGGTTAAATAATTTTTCGCCTTGGCCACACGCCAGCAATTTTCTTACTTCACGGCCAGTTGCTCTCTCATAACATCTATGAATACGCTCAACTTCCCGGGCCTTGTCTTTCCCTTCTCCCGCACAAGGACTAGTCTCAAGGCGAAGGGTTCGAGTTTTATGCGGCGCCGTATATCACGCCAGGGCGCCGGCTCCTATTTTATATTTTATTCCGATAAAGCATACACGGGGCGCGAGTGTATCAGGGCTAAGAAGCCCCAGGCCCATGCGTCAGTGGGGCTCGCCGATATTACTCGGCTTCAGGTAGCAGCGCGATAGCCGTGTGTGACGAATGGCGCCAGATTAAGCATGGAAAGCGAGCGGGCATTATTTGAATAAAAGGCACAGACGAAGGAGAAAAAAAAAGAGGCTGGGCGCGCGTATCCAAGAGATAGATAGCTGGAATAGGGAGAGAAAAAGTACCTAATATGGAAATATATTTTTTTCCAGATTGCATTTTTATGCGAGTCGGATCTTTTCCCGTCGCCGATGTTGCCGCCCTGGTACGAACCGAATGGGTTCTTTTTGTTATTACCTGTTGTTCGATCCTGAGCCAAGAGAGGTTGATGTTTTTTTTTAAAAAAAAGAACTTTTTTTTTCTGTTTCGAGTTGTGTGCAGAATATATGGCTGTTCTCTTATTTGCTCTGTTTTTCTTGTTGCAGGTAAGTCGGCGTCCCGCCCTCGCAACGCGTCCGCTACCGTGGCGCCGCGCAGCGACCGTTTCTGTAAGTTGTGGATTTGGGAGCTCCTGGGCGCCGATGCGTGGTTGAATTTATTTAACGAGACCCCCCCCCTGGGCCCCTCCCCCCTCCCTCGTCGCCGGTGTCCCCACCTCCACCGACGCTTTTGATATGCATAACAGGAGAAAAAGGTAGCGGGCGTCGACTTTATTTCGATTTAGCTGGCTGCCTCGACAAAGGAAGGCACAAAGTGTGCGCATGGTAATTTTGGAGTTAGTCCATCGTCGCCCGGTTTTTTTGTTGTTTTGCAATTTCAGAAGAGCTCGTCTTCCTGCCCTGGCAGAATGCGTCGTGGGCGACGAATAACTAACTCAGCGTTGTTTACGGGTTGCGTTGAAAGGGGGAGCTTTAAACTAACGCGGAGATATATGGACGTCGCGACGCGTCGTGGAAATGCGAAACTAGCAATGTCAAATGATTCGATTGAAATAATTACTATTCTTCTCTTTGTTTACTGCAGGTTAAAGTTTTGTTTGATTTATTTTTTTTTCTCGATATTATGTTGAAGACAGATCATTTATTAGTCATTGGACTAAAGACCAATGGCGGATCGAGTTATAAAAGTGAGTTTCGTTGAACAACAATTTGGTGAGTGATGTGTTGAACAACAGTTTGATGAAATATTGTGATTCTTATTAGAATTAAAGAAACATGCAGGATACACTAATAAAAAAATACTCAAAGACAAAGCTGAGGGGAGGGAAGCCAAATTACTTTCTTCCTCCTCAATTTGATTGTGATAAGGAATGCCATATTAATTTCTGATAAATGAAGGCAGGGAAGGATTTCCCCCTTTTGGGATTCTTTCTGAGAAGATGATCACAATGGAATTTGCTTTCACCTTCCGCTACGTGAATGACTACGGTTATTTCGACGTGCGAAACTGGGAGGCTCAGTGCATGAACTGATGTCACCGCAGTGCCTGTGACATGGAGGTCCGAGGTTCGTGTCCCTACGGCGGCAGGATATTCGACACTTGCTTCTCAGCTAGTCTGCCTGGATGAGAATGCCGGTAGAATACCAGTTGTTCTGATCGGTAGTTTTCTGTGGTTTCTCCGATCAATACCAGGTGAATGCCGGAGTAGTACCTTCACAAACGGGCCACGGACCGCGCGCGATCTATCCTTCCTCTTCCTTGTCCTATCTTCACCCCCTTACACACACACACACACACATACACACTGATATGCGCTCCACTACCACTCATGCTGGGAAACCGGTCACGGGTTTAGAGCTTACGGCTGTGGCTGTGCCCCGCTGGTGGGAGATACCTGGTTGAGGGAAACCCCGCTAGTCGACGGTAGGTCGGCGCCGGATCTCGCCATCCAGTGGGGGAAATCACGGCCACCTCCAGTTGAAAAGCATGCACTACACTTTCGGGACTAATGACCTCGGTAGTTGACGCGTCCGTAATCACTAACAATCAATCAATCGACGGGTAAATGATGAAAGAATGTTACAGTAGGATATGTGGTAGTGTCACATGTCAACCATGATGCAACCTCATAATCCAAGACTTACTGGAGACTCGAATCCGTAGTTCGTCTCTTCATTTTTCGATAAGTCCGCTATGCTGTGAAAATGTTCGCTCGTAGTTGGCCGTGTTCGTCCTAACGCTAATTCGACCGAACGCGGATCCACTCTGACCGCACCCTGACAATTGTAAGGACGGACTGCACTTTTCTTTATCTTCTCTCGCGACAATTCCGGCCTTACGTCTCACGAGCCTATTCTACCTCTGCGGAGGCGGCGCGGGCCGTTTCGCCTCCAACGAGCGGCTTCGCGAGATTGGCCGGGCGGGGCACGGCACGGTGACGGGCTTCCGGGCACGACACGTGGCCTCACACGTGCGGCCTCGGGAACGCCCAACCGCAGCGGGCGAACGACCTCGCAGTGCGACTGTTCGGCGGCGACTAGGTACGAGGTTCCTTCAGGTGCATGCATGATGTGGGAACGAGGGAACGAAGTAACACTGGGGCACTAAGTAGGAAGAACTGTGCACCGCTTAAACATTTAATCTGAATACCTACCGTTTTGTTGAAACCCAAGACTTCATCAGTCACAAGCGGGAGTTCCCTAAACAGATGGCGCCCATGCTTAGGACCCCCGCTGGAGTGATATCACAAATATTCCTTTTAAAGAAAAATTTACATTCATAAATATTTTAAAAAAAAAATATTATTAATTTTTGTTATTTTCCAAAGTTAGTTTTTACTTTATATTTTGAATCTATATGTTCAATATTTCAGTATTATTAAGGGGAATCATGATAAGGGCACTTTAATACGTTAATCCGTCACTAATCTCGTACTAGAATGGCAAGAATGAAAGCGAGAACGAAATTCGGTGCCTTTCGTATGACATTGGAGAATGGTGGAGTATTATATAACACAGACCTGAGAAGGAATCATAGGAGTAACCGAAATGTCACTTCAGTGTCAATTATCTCCTCGTTGTCTGTATTGATTGGTAGTGATAAATTAAAAATCTTACTTTCTTGACTGATTGAACAAATTGTCTATGCGTTGTGTATAGGCAGGCCACATCTATTAAAATAAACAAGTCACCAAAAAACGAATGGATCATCTGTCTCCTCATTTCGGGCGTAATGTGTACTGGTCATACTAGAACATTGGGTGTTCTTTTCTGTGCACGTTTCTAAATACTAACAAGTAGTCTGTAATTTTTAGAAAAGCGAAGTTAGTAGTGCCCAAATGTGTGCTTCCCTTGCAGTAATCGATGGCGACTAACTGCTTCTACTGCACCTGCGATAGCGATACTTATAATTTCGATTCGGTCTTCGATCTCTTCTCTATTATATTCGCGCGTGCACTCATGTGTATAGTATATTTTCCTCTAGCAAAGAAGCTGCGCCTCTCAAATAGTCAATTTATTAATTTTCGATTATAATGTTGTTGTTGAATGCAATTTTCGTAAGAGTGAATTTCCAACGTGATCTGAAAACTTACATGTGTACGTAGTACACATGAACATTGAATAGTACACGACGTGAAAATGCACATGTTTAATTCTTTCAAAATAGATTTACTATACGAATAGTCTTACATTGTATCTTATTTCTGAATGGTACATAAATTACAAAAGATAACCGTGATTATTCCACATGCTTTTAGAGAAATTTGAGGAGAGGTGTATGTAATGAATATTCTCATATCAAATTGGCTTCGTTACGAAGTCACTGTTAGGGCGAAGAGGACAAATTAAAGGGTACAAAGGTAAAGGCAAATGCAAATTTATGGAATGGGGCGGTTCAGAGGAGGCAGAAGGTACAAATCAAGAAGCCCCTACCGACATTGGGTAATCCTTGAGGTCGTTTCCCCCGGACTCTCGTACGTCATTGCGGAGTTATCGTGGGGCTCGGGGAGGGGTGGGGTGGGGGTGGGGGGTGGGGTCTTCCCGTGAGGTCTTCGCTCTAATTAAGTAGGCTGGCGATAAGGCAAGGGGAGAAGGAGAGGCAAGAGAAAGGAGAGAGAGAAGGTCGACAGAAGCGAAAGGAACATGATCCCGTAGGAACAGGCTCTGGCGTCAGTGCTCATGTGATACTGCACGATTTGTATCGGCTGGATGGCCATAGAAATAGAGAAACTGGGTTTCTTGAGCTTACAAACTAATAGAGTTTCAACGCTTGTTCACAAATTAATAGATGTGGACCCTCGTGGAAGCAGTGATGCCTACACTGGGGAAAAAATGAATTACAAGGAAAATTGGCTGATCCAAGAAGATCAGCTGTTTGTTGGCCTAGAATACTCGTGAAATGCAAGAGTAGATAATGAACCATACTGCTTTTTCCTTCTTTATATTATAGGCTATTCAATTTTGCACCCCACGAAGCCCACTATACGATCCGACTTTGGAATTAGAGTTCAGTTTCAATTCCTTGTAATAGATCGATGTCTCAGTTCAGGCTTCTAGCGGGTTGTGATTTTAATCGAAGCTGTGAGCAAACAAATTTGTTACTTTTAAACAACGTTTAGAACGATTTAATTTAATTTTTAACATTATACTTCCACTTTCATTTGATTTAGATTCGTAGCCTACTCTGTAGTAATAATAAAAAAAAATCTTCTTCTGGTCTCACCATCACATGGAAAAGTGCGCACCGATTTGTAGCCGCCATATTCAAGAGATTCAAAGGTGGAGATTTTAAGTCGAATGTTTTATCAATAAGTTTTTAACTATGAATCTCGACATTATAAAAAAACTTTCGTTTGTGTTAAATCAACATCTGACGAGTCTTGGAGATACCTTCATCTTTGCATGTTAAGAATGGGCTACTGATCAGAGACATTTTTTTCTACATTATAGTGTTTTTACTATCATCACTCACAAGTTCACGAGCCCTTTACTTTGATTGTTAAATATATTCACCCCCAAAAAATCGATTCTCATCGCTGTGAGCGTTGTATGGTTTTGACATGTGCGAACTAATATAATTAGTAGTGGCTATATTTCTAGACAGGAAAAACCCTACTGACCAAAACCTCAAAGTAGCACGCATACAACTCAAGAGTAAATAAAATACTATCGTATAACTAGGCAATAAATTAAATGTTTTAACAAAACAGCATTCGCGAATACTGCAATAATAAAATACAGTAATATATTCAGCACAACAGTTCTTTACATGTTAAGATTGTCAAAAACGTTGCCAGCAATGTTTAATAGCAGGCGGGCTCCACTGTGGAAGCCACCACTTCCACTAATGTCAATACCACTACCTCTTCTATCATCACCACATCCGCTACCTTTTTTCAACCATCCACTGTCTTCTGGGCTTCATCTGCCTCTATCGTCACAAATGCCCCCTCCCCGAATGCCAGACCTTTATCAGCCCCAGTAATTTACGGCGCCCCGGCGTTCAGCGATGACCCCACAGTCCCTCGTCCCCCAGCCTCCCGGTCGCTCCAACACGCCCTCCCCCGCCAACACTCCTATCACTGCTGCCGTCTCCTCCAAACACCACCTCAGCTACCACCTTTATGTCATCTCCGTCTCCGCTGCTCCATTACAACCTAACATGCCGTCACAACCACTACCGAAAGTCACCACCACCATCACACTATCACCATCACCACGACACTACCACCACAGTCACCACACTATCACCACCACAACCACAACCACCACAAACAACCACAACAACAACAACACTATCACATCCACCTCGGCCACACCAATGCATCTGCCACCATTATCACCATCATCGCCGTCTCCCCACCCATATCGCCGCCAATGCCAATTCCGTCTCCACCATCATCTTGGACTGGTCCGCAACCGCCTCCCCGTCATCCACGCTCTTTTCCCCCACTTCCACCACTGCTACCGCCTAGCATCTCCCCCGCCTCTCGCCCGCCTCTCGCCCGCCTCTCCCCCGCTTCTCCCAGCCCTTCCTTCCAGCGTCCCTCCTTCTCATGCACCATCCTCCAACGCCATCACACTGCCACCCCCGACACCCCATGTTCACACGCTCAGGCCTCTCCCGTGAGAATCGTTGCTACCCAATCTGCATCCCCATCTCCACCACCGCCAACGCCTGCGCCGCCATCTCTGCCCCGTCTCCTCCCCCGTCTCCTCCCCCGTCTCCTCCCCCGTCTCCTCCCCCGTCTCCTCCCCCGTCTCCTCCCCCGTCTCCTCCCCCGTCTCCTCCCCCGTCTCCTCCCCCGTCTCCTCCCCCGTCTCCTCCCCCGTCTCCTCCCCCGTCTCCTCCCCCGTCTCCTCCCCCGTCTCCTCCCCCGTCTCCTCCCCCGTCTCCTCCCCCGTCTCCTCCCCCGTCTCCTCCCCCGTCTCCTCCCCCGTCTCCTCCCCCGTCTCCTCCCCCGTCTCCTCCCCCGTCTCCTCCCCCGTCTCCTCCCCCGTCTCCTCCCCCGTCTCCTCCCCCGTCTTGGCTGTCGAGCGGGGAGCGTCGCGTGGAGAGGGGAGAAAGGGCGACGGCGGCGATCGCTGATCCACGGGCGACGCTCCGCCGGACAAAGCCGCTCTTTGTGTGGAGGGGAGGAACGAGACGAGCTGTGTTTTAAGGTTGAGATGAAACACTGTGCAGGAGTTGGAGGTCAGGCGCTGGGGAAACGTCACGGGGCTGGTGATAGAGTTTGAGGGGTTTTTAAGGATCGGCAAGCTGATACATTGCGACCGAATATAAGAATTCGAGCGCGTTACGATGTGGAATTAAATGTAATGGAGAAGCCATGCTAAGCACATTTCTTTAAATAACACACCAATTTCACGTATTTGTAGACAATTTTATAAATATTTTAAATATTTGGTTTTACATTTGATACCTTTCTTGTACTTCATTATTAAATAAGTATGTATGTATTAAATATTAAGTATTTCTATTTATGCTGAGTACTATTTTAAATGAAATTGTTTCGGGATTAGCGGTATGGATTCTGCTGAATAAATTTAACCTTGTGTATGTATCAAATATTCAGAATCAGAATCCAGAAACTAAATTTCCGGAATGTACTAAATGGATTGACTTGTTCCAAGTATGAATGTTTTCCACCCATTTTGTCAGCTCCTTTAACCCTATAGTTCTGTCACAGAAGATAGTAAACTTCTCTCTTAACCTTAGTGAAACATTTGACTATCATCGAAACTAATGACATTGTATAGTTAATGGAAATATTAAAAACCGTCCCTCAATGCCTCGTACAAATCTACCATTTCCTACATTTCAACTCATAAATATATGCTTAATAACTTCGAAAACATCGATTTGTACTTTTTGGTTGTTCATGACAAAATATCGAATAAAGAACATCACGGGTGCATGTGTGTGTGTGTGCAGTGCGTCGGTTGGGGGCGTCCGCGAGCCGTCAGGGCGGCCGGGCGGCTGAGGCAGGTCGCCCCTCGCTCGGCGGCCCCCGCTCCGTGAGCGCAGGGATTCGGAGGAATCGACTAAATAGCCCCAGGGGAGAGCGCTCCATCTTGATTGCTTTCCTTTTCCGCTGCCTCTTTTGACAAAGTCCGCCGCCGGGCCGCCATTCCCCGGGCCGACTGACGGTTCGGGTGGAGGCGGGTGGATCCACGCTTGCCTCACGCCGTTCCTTCGACGACGTTGGTGGTCGTCACCACATGGTGTGTTTCGTTATCAATTGTGACTATGATCACCATGATAGTTTGTAATTTCATCTCCGCCGTCTCCAACGTCACCGCCACAACCTTTGTATTCATACAGTATCAAACACTTTACTCCGATTTAAATAGAGTGGCACTTCAAGGTCACGAGATGGATGGAGAGGGGAACATTGTCTTCCACTCGGGAGCCCCAATATCAAAAATTTACGTCGTTACGAGGCTCTAGATTGGATGACAATGTGCCCCTCTCCGTCCAGCTCGTGACCTTCAAGTACCACTCTATTTAAATGGAGAAATACCACCCACATCACGATATCCAACAGCTTTGTCGCCACCACTTCCCAGTGACTGGTCGGTTACTTTCACTTCCGTGCCACATCAATCACTTAGAGGCTATTTTACTTTCCATTATAAGCAATACATTTACAAGATTTACAACGCCTCCATTGATCACTGCAATCATCACTTGTGTTCTTAACTCGTTCGCTGTGACAACCACGGCGTAAATGATCTGCGCTTCCCCTTCATCGTGTTCTTTATTGTTCTCCTTTCTCTACGTGACCTCCACTGTCACTGAAACCAGTATTTGCTCGGTCACCACACCCTCTAGTCATCGGTATACTTCTTATCTTCGCAGACGCCTTCGTTGGAAAACTCGCTTGTCATCCTCCCAAGGGAACGAGTCGCGTGGTTGTCGTCGGGGGCGGTGGTCGCGGTGTTGCAGGCGACAACGGAGTGGCGGCGGTCTCGGTAGTTGTACCGATGGTTGCATGGAAGCAAGGTGGCAGGAAGGTGGGATGGCAGGAAGGTGGGATGGCAGGAAGGTGGGATGGCAGGAAGGTGGGATGGCAGGAAGGTGGGGTGGCAGGAAGGTGGGGTGGCAGGAAGGTGGGGTGGCAGGAAGGTGGGCTGGCTGACATGTGTTAGAGGTTGAGTGGCGGGAAGGTATGGGACGATGGGAAATTACTAAGTCGGAGAAAACGGTGTCAGGTAGGCGAGGTCTGAGGAGGGGCTGGCAAAGGGGACGGGGAGGCAGGGGCGGCTTTGGCAGAACGATGGGTACGGCGAAAGGGTGCCGATCCGAAGGGCGGGCGAGGAAGAGGGCAGGCCTGATATTGACGATCAGTCATGGCGCCTCCCCGCTTCTCCCGCGTGCGTCAGACTTCCGACCTCGCCTGCGGAAGCCGTTGTTTCTTCCATGCGACCTGTCTCCGCCCTTCTCCTCGGGGGGGGGGGGGGAGGAGATGCCACGTGCGCGGCGCCTGATGTGCGTTCGACAAACCTGCTGTTTTTCGCTTCTACCGGTGGAGAGGTTTGATCGGATGACATGGATTATTCAGATGTGATGAAGATGCTGTGATGAAAAACACTAAAGGGAAAATAACGTGGAGATTGGAATCCCTGAAATATTATGATTTACTGTGTTTGGTTTCGGTTGTTACTGATAGATTCAAATTTTTGATTAAGGGTTTTCATTTGCAAAAACAATGGAAATCGCTTAATGCTGTTCATAGAAGATTATGATCTAGTTAGCTATACATACAGCTTTGCTTCATCTACATATTTCCATTTGATTTATGAGAAGATTTTCGAACTAAAAATCAAAGTCAATAATTCATAAAATATACTACAGTGCTAATTCTTTCATTACTTCTGGAATCATTCCTAATCAGAATGAAAGAGACCTGGAGAGAGAGACAGAGAGAGAGGGGGGGAGGGGAGGGGAAGGGAAGAGCGTTAACGCAAATGTTTTACGTGTGACAAGTTATCTCAGACAATCTGTAGATATCTCCGCATGCAGCGGAACCGAAAATATTTGAATCTACGGGAAGTTCGAGTAGCTTGTATCAACGAATAACCAATGAAGATGGAAGAATAAAAGGAACTTGCTTTATTAGGAAGGAAGGATTATTTGAAGTGTCTAGGAGAGCGGTTGAGGTGTCAGAGACAGATTGAAGTATCTGGGAAGAATGGTTGAGGAGTCGGCGGAGAGCGGTTGAGGAGTCGGCGGAGAGCGGTTGAGGAGTCGGCGGAGAGCGGTTGAGGAGTCGGCGGAGAGCGGTTGAGGAGTCGGCGGAGAGCGGTTGAGGAGTCGGCGGAGAGCGGTTGAGGAGTCGGCGGAGAGCGGTTGAGGAGTCGGCGGAGAGCGGTTGAGGAGTCGGCGGAGAGCGGTTGAGGAGTCGGCGGAGAGCGGTTGAGGAGTCGGCGGAGAGCGGTTGAGGAGTCGGCGGAGAGCGGTTGAGGAGTCGGCGGAGAGCGGTTGAGGTTCCTAGAGAGAACGATTTAGGAATGGAATGAGATAAATGGGATGAGATCTCGGAGACGGTCTCCGGCATGTGACGGGATAACGAGGGGAATGGTTGATTTGCGAGGGGCGGTTGAGTCACGGGCTGGTTGATGGCTACGCTCGACTAGTGGAAAAATCGGAAATTCCGCAGGGGTGGGAGGGGGCGAAGAAACGGCGACGGCACGGCGTTGCTCTCGGACCGACAGCAGCCCGCAGGTAGAGGCCACGTGATATAGAAAAACCCTGTATGCACTTCATGCATAATGCATCCGACATCTCCCCGGACCCTTCTCGCTGTCCCGTCGTTCTTCGACCTGTCCTGCTCGCAGCGCCTGCCTCTTTCCCCTCTCCACATTTCCACCTTTCTCCTCCTCCTCCGCCCCCACTCCACCACCTCACCGCTGCGCGGGGGATCGCATAATTTTTCATCAATTCCCCCCCCTCCCCTCCCGCTCTCCGCCGCTGCCGCCGCCGCCGCCCGCCCCGTGCCACGCCGCCGTCATGGGCTGTTTACAGTGCTCCCATAACGCGGAGAGGGTCTCGTGGATAACAGAGACTCAGCCCAGGGAAAGCGGTTCCTTCTTCCTTATGCATTAGTATTATACAGCGGCAGACGACAACGACCAGGTAATATTGCGGGGGCCCCGGCAGGGGCGCTGGTGCTGGCGGCGGGGGCGCTGGCGGATATGGCTCCACTTACGGCTCAACCTGGCGGGCGCAGGGGTGGGGGTGGGTGGGGGATTCGACGGCGCCCGTACGAGACGGGGGATTTATTTTAAGGCGTTCCCGGCTCCAGCCCGATCATTTCTGCTACAAATAAGGGAACCGTCGCTGCTGCGGGCGCGCGGAAGGAAGCAAGCGAGCGAGAAGGAACGCGAGCGAGTGTGTGTGTGTGTGCGTGTGCGTGTGTGGGTGTTCGTGTGTGTGGGTGCGTGCGGGAAGGCGGAAGGCGAGCGTGTGGGGGGCTGTGGGCTTTCGACCGACAAGTTGAAGGAGATGCGGTGTTTTCCGAGGACTCGTAAAAGTGCGAAGGGGAAGTCAGAAGTGGAAGTGCCGTGACCCGGAGGATGGTGGTAATGAGAATATAAATGCGTGGTTGCTCTGTGTGTGGAATTTTCTTTTTATTAAAAAGGGTACCTACTGACCAGTCAAAGGAACTTTGCATATGATGCGGAGAGGTGGGGCTGATCTCAAATTCTTGGTTTTTGTGGATGGATGATACACATTTTATGTACTACACCGTTTTGAACAAAAATGTTAATTCGAGTCAGAATTTTGCATGTTTTTTATGATTTAGTATTTTCGCCTGATTTGTCTTTAAGGACGTTCAACACAAAGTTTTCGTTTTACGTCATTGGAAATAGAATATTACGCATGGTAGTTCATACTTGCAAAATTTCTTAGCTACAGTGAACTACAATTAATGTAATTAGAATAATGCCTTAAGAAAATAATGCACAAATATCAATAAATAAGGTTTCCACATTTACGTTGGTTTACGGTAGCAATGGTAAAAATGTGGGAGTTTTCATTTTTTGTATCTGGATCATAAAGCTTTTGAGACTTTTTCTTCGCCTGATCTAATAAAGACCGGTGATGGCTTATTGAGAAACAGCAAAATATCCAAGGGAGTCTTGAGCGCTTTTTAGAATTGTGGACTCTTTATCCCTAATGTATAAAATAGCCACATTTCGAAATAATAAAGATGCTCATTCGAATCATAAAGATCTCAAATATGAAATATGCAATCCTTAGGTGTTTTAGATTCTTAAGTATAGTGTCTTAACTCTGTTTACTCAGTTTACAAGAACTTTTCTGTTCGTCTTCTTGCTCCTCAATAGTTTAGATACACAGTCCAGAAAAGGTGAAATCCGATATAGAGGATGGAATTTCTAAATGAAAAAGCGCGCCGGTGGGTAACGCTAATTGAACAGCAATAAAAAGCTCAATGAAATTTCTTCAAGAAATCATTACAAGAACCAGAACAGTCGAATCTCAGGATGGGGAACCAGATAAAACAGATTAAAAATCAAAAGCACACATTTTTCAATATTATACATCGGATTCATTACAGGGCACATAAATTGATATAAAATTTAATAAATATGAAATATTAAAAAACTCAAAATCAAGGACAAAGTTTCAAAATGGACTCTTACCGCGCATATGCTTGTACGGATTTGGTTTCATTTTCGGTGTCCCGGACTGTACCGCCTTGATCTACGTGGGCGTCTTGAGCCCCGAGCCCCACCTCCCGGACGTCTCCCCAGTGCTGTGCTCCTGGGGCTTACAGCTGGGAGCTTCTCGCGACAGCGTAGCGCTGTGGATCCCTCCAGGTTAATGCAACTGCCGCGTTACGTTGAAAAGGGATGTAGTTCTATAAAGATGAAAGTTTTTTTTGGTCCTCCTTTGTTTGGATTCCTCTGGTTCTGTTGCTTGGCATTGTGTCGCTGAAGGAATGCTGTAGATGGAGGGATGAGGTGATGAGGGATGGGGATGAGACAACCAATATGACAGATTTGGGGTTTAGTTGTGTTCTTGTTCATATATGTGAGCATGAACGTCTCCGATTGTTATTCTAACGTACGTTTTCCTTGGTTGGTTCGCCGATTCATTCACACATGTTTTCTTTTTCACTTCTCAGCATTTCAAGGGATCAAAGCATTGAATTTACAATGTAAAATCTATTCAACATCTACCCTCCCTCTCTGAGGAGAGGGAGGAAAGATGTTGAATAGATTGTCCTAGCAGTCTATGTACTAAAGTGGTTGTCCTAAGTATAATACAGTATATTTTGGTTTGAATTACCATTACCACTCACTTGGGCGGTCTTGAAGCCATATTCGATTCGGAATATATTGAGAATGTATTGGACTTTTGAGCTTGATGATTATACTCACGTACCACCCCGAGGCAAAGCTGAAGGTTGATAATAAAAGAATGAAAATTCATAGCCAATTCTGGAAAATTTTAAAACTAAAGAAATCATTCCGACATCCAACTAACTGTAGATCTGCAGAATTTGAACTGTGAGTCCACTTTATTATCTTCAGTTTGAAAATTATCTTTAGAAAAAAACGTCCATTTCAATAATAAATGTCTATACTGAAAATTACCCTGGAAAATTATTTTTTTAGCGTCTGAACCGTCACTTTTACAATGATCCGTGCAACATTTTTTCCCTCGCAAAATCCATTCGAATTTCTTCCAATTCACCCTCTTACTGACAGTTGCCCTCTCTAGCACCAACACCGAACGGGAATATTCCAAGAAACGCGTCGCTCCCCCCAAAAACAACTACATCGGAATCTAAAAATGTCTCACTATATGTAATAATTACCCTCTCGTGTATTTCAATTGGTTTTTGGAAAAGACCCACTCTCGATAATTATAATACCTTTAATTCTTTCTCTAATTAGTAGACTTCGAATTTTAGGACAAAAACCTATTAAATTCCGTTAGAAGGTTGTGGAAAATGATTGACGATGTGTGCGAATCATGAAAAAATAGATCTACTGAACGCATCTAATGGTGCCTTAAATGTCCTTAAGGGCGTTTGATGTATATGATGACGTTTGATGCCTTACGAGCTGTTGTTGCCTATTTTAATATATTTTTGCCTAAAGCTACATAAAACGGTCAATTTTGAAGAATTATCTTAGTATAATAACTCATTTTGTAAATTTGGTTTTACCGAAAGCAAATGCAATAAAAGCAAATGCTTTCCTGAATTTTCCGAAACGCGAATATTCTCTACTGATCGCAAATGACTACGCTCCGAAATCTTATCCGACACACCGAACTTAAGGAGTCCTGCAAGTCAATATAAAGAGCAAGTTTCTCGCGATTAAGCACGCACTTCTTAGGGAAATTAACCCTTTTTCAGAGTAGCTGCTTATTGACAGGTTGAGGCTTCTCGCCGCAGCGCGTTGTCTATGCAATCCAGGCGACGGAAGTCACAGGTCAGGCAAAAGCCTGCAGTTGGATAGGCGAAGCTTAAAAATCTAGCCCGTCTTGAATCCCTAGAAAGGAAGACGATCATTCCGAGTTTTCTTGTGTGTGTATTTGTGTGTGTGTGTGTGTGTGTGTGTGTGTGTGTGTTTGATCATGTGTATGAGTGGTTCTGGTTCAGTGTTGTAACAGCTGCATTACATGGTGTGAGAGGAACAATGTTGTAACTCATTTTAAGTGCTTCAAACGTCACATTTCATGCCCAATAGTGCCTAATTCCATACTTTGGGTAACATATTTTAGGTGTCTAAATCATCACATTTTTGTGCCAAACTTTCCGAGATCTACTAATTAGTTTTCTTCCACAAAGTATCCCAACCAGTCTCCCTCCAAGCGGACGATCTGAGTCGGTCAACTTTTCGAGAAGCAACTCAGCAACTGGGATATTCCAATTAAAGCGCCCCGCCCCCTTCCTTTTCCTTTGCCCGCCCTGCTCTTCCCTCCGCCCAGAGGTCGCGCAACCGCCCTTGATGTCCAGGAGGGGCGGGGCGGGGCGGGGCGGGGCGGGGAGGGGCGGGGCGGAGCGGGGCGGCCAACTCGCCTGCCAGGAGTGGGCGTTAATTTGCACGGCCCCTCCGGTCCTGCGGCGTCGGGCGCCCAACACGGTCGTGGGCGGGGGTGGAGATGGGCGGGGCGGGGAGCGGGGAAAGGTGACGGTGGAGGAGGTGTGGCGTAGCCTGAAAGAGGGCGGCGCCAGTGGTTCAGATAAGAACCATAGTATTTCGTATTGGCGATGAAAGCGAAAAGAAATTACAGCGAATTCGTGATTTCTGGACGGATTGAATTGTTGACGTTCAGAATTCACTAAAATTTTTTTTTTCGCGAATTTTCGCAACAAAGTGGTTTAGAGTAGAAATTTGGTTATTTCTGCGATAAACCCGTAATGCTCGCAAAATCCACTAATTTTTTGTAAAAGAGGGGAGGTTTGGAGAGGCAGTTGATATATACGGAGAAGATACAATTGTGTATCAAAATTTTACGTGAGCGCGTGCTTCAAGCGGAATCGAAACACTTGTTTCTTCTGTCAAACTTTTTCCATCACCACCATAACCGTTATCTCGTTGGTTCACCGTCCTAGAAGGCAATGATTTCATGCTTTCGGACATATATCTTCTTTAAGAAATGTTTATTTCATTCAATATTTATCGTCAATTTCAGGTTTTAGAAACAGTATTGTTTAAATTTAGTCGTTTTGTTTATCTGTTAAATGTTTTAAAGCAATCGTCGTTCTCTAATGGTAAGCAATTGGTCTTGTGAAGGGAGGTTCAGAATCGAGTGCCATGTTACTATCGATAGCATGTCTAAATATCAAATATATCACTATTATATCACCTCTTGCACTTTTTTCTATGTACATAATTTCATAATATGTTTATATTTGACCATCTTTAATAGGAAGCATTTACTACTTTTTTTCAAATCCGCCGCAGCTTTTTAAACAGTTCATGAAAGAAAATGCTGGAAATTACAAAGAGGAGCTTTGCATTAAATTTTAGTGTTTTCATATCTTACGAATCTTATTACTTTTCAAATTATTGACATAAAATGAAATAGACTAAAATTTTCTAATGCTGTGATAGAATGAAAGTGTACAAATTTCTTATAATATGAAATTAGTTTGAAATCCCTAATGTCCTAGATGTTGATGCGACTATAAATAAAGTAAATTAAAAAAGCTTTTATATATATATATATATATATATATATATATATATATATATATATATATATATATATAATAAAAGCTTTATTTATGACTTTATTTACTAACCGATTCATTTGAAACAATGTCGACGACACGAAAACTGCACGGGCCACTGCGTGTGGCTGAAGGGCTCGCGCGGCGGTAATCGCAGAGCCAAACGGGCCGCCCTGCGCAGGCCGGCGACAAGGGCAGCGCCGTCGTCGTCGCCGTGGGAGGGGGGGGGGGGACGGGGAGGGGGGCGAGGACGAGCCGCGGGCGCCGCAGAAGGGCCCTTGTCTCTCTCTCTCTCTCTCTCTCTCTCTCTCTCTCTCTCTCTCTCTCTCTCTCTCTCTCTCTCTCTCTCCCTCTCTCTGGGCCGCGCATCAAACTCATTACAAGTTGAGAATTCCAATATCTGAGCGGGCCGAGGCGGGCGCATGGGCGGTTGGGACGGGAAGGGGGCGGGGCGACCGCGGTATTTGCCCACCTGCGCGCCGCCGCCCGCGGACGCCCCCCCCCCCTCCCCGCCGCCCAGGGGTGCCACCCATTGTCCGTCTCCTAACGCTCGATAACTGTCTTGTGGAGCGGGTTGTCGATGGTGGTAACTTCTCGGTTCGGTTGGGCGGGAACGGGTTCATTAAGATGGGGTTCAGGAGGGAGTGTCTGGCTGGAGATGAAATGAGAAAGAAGGTGAATGTACTTACTTCTAAAGACTCTAAGAATGTCTTTGTTTTCATTTGAGCGACAAAATATCAGTGTTGCAGTAACGGACAGTAAACCATCGTGTTAGTTGCAATGTTATCTAATTTATGTGCCCAATAACATTTTATGAAATTATTCTGCTAACTGAACTACGAATTAAATACTTCCAGATGATTACTGCAGTCACCAACAAATTATACCGTGAAGCGCCAATGATAGATACAAATAGATAAGGACAGTGTTTGTTGATTATTACATATGACAAGTAGAGTGCTGTCATTGTGATTAATACATCTAAAATATATTTTTCGGCAATAGTTTAAATAGTTATATATGTTACAATGTACTTATCAGAAGTTTACGTAACCATGGTCAACGTAAACCATGGCAAAGCGCTCAACGCCTCCGGCTTTGAAGACGGGTTGCGTCAAGTCAGACGCAACAAATTGTTTAAAAAAATCTCTACAGCCATTTGGTCACTCATTGAAAGCACACCCGTATGTTGGTATACTAGAGGCTATGTTCCGAGGTGTGTATAACAGGGGCGAAATTGCACTCATTGCTTTTCTACGTGGCAAAAATGTTCGTCCATGTCATGTGGAGCAACGAGAATCATTGAGTGATAAAACGTTGTCTGTAAGTTGCCCGTTCGTTGGAGTTCTTCAAACGTGGACGCCTCGCATTTGCTGACTTGCTGCTTAGTCTTGATTATGTTTGTACGTACCATCTCACGTCGAATCGCACGGAGCGAATCGTTTTTAATGCAATTTTGTGAGTAATATTCATTGCTCCCTTTTGTGTAGAATGAAGAAAAAACAAATTTATATTAACTCCTATTTGAATTTACAATGCCCATTGGATCCAGTGCAAAGCTCATTTCCGTGAGCTTCTGACTAAGTAGTGAATTTCCATCATTGCAGCTGTTTTGATATAATTAATGTAGCTGCAATTACTATATTGCGACGTACGCTCTCAATTGCAGGAATTTTATGTTATAATAATAATATAATAATAACAATTATTATCATTAATCAATTTGTTATTGGTTTTAACAGCCTTATTCCGTAAGTGGCAACTGTGAGCATTTACAAACATCTACAAAAATCTCTACTCCAGGAGAAACAATCCGAAGCATGGTTGGAAGCACTTGCTCACCAAGCACCCTGCACTGGGCAATTTCGCATTTCCTTGGACAGCACTGCGCGCGCCCCCGGTCTGCCTGCCTGGCTGCTGGCCGTCGCCGGGCACCCGCCTCCGCCTCCGCGTCCGCCGCCCCCTCCTCCCCCGCCGTCCCGTCCCGTCGCGTCCCGCGCCACACGGCTTCTCCGCCGCGCGCTAAGGGCATCATTAGCTAAGGCCCGGGCCGTCGTCAGAATTTCATTAAACACATCTGCTCCCCCACCGTCGCGTTTCGCTCCGCCCCGCCTTCCCCTCCCTCCCTCCCCCGCTCCGCCCCGCCCACCCCCACCCCGGTGTCTCGTGTGGGGCTGTCTCGCAGGTAGCGTCCCCCCGTCCCCCTCCGCCCTCGTAACAGCAGAGAATCGTACGAAGGAGGATGCAGGTCGTCGGAGGCGATGAGGTTGCCGGCGAGGGTCCCGACGTAGGTAGTTGCCAGGCGGGCGCGGTGCGGGTTCTGGAGGAGGGTAATGACGACGGAGACAATACCCTGGCGACTGAGACATTACGGCTCGTGATGGCCGACGAAAAAGGTCGTTTTTATGTTAACACTTGCTTAGCCGTGAGCGGGAGCTGCTGAGTCGGGTTAAGGAATGACTGTGTCGTGCGCGGTTCTTTTGAATCTCTGTATTTAGGCGGATTATAGTGGATGGCTGCTGAGGCTTTCTTCACCTGTTATGTGAAGATGCAGATGGTTGCAAAAATCAGCGACGGGGAGGGCGAGACTCTGCGATTGACGCACTCTGAGGAGTGTCACCAGGAGATAACATTTGTTCCAAGGAAGATGTATGGATGTTTGTTATAAATAAATAAAATATTAAATTAACATTAAAAACTGAAAGTTTAAAACTAGTTGAAGCAATAAATGAATAATCTTTTAGCTAAATTGAAAAAAAATATTTCGGATACAAATTATTCGTTAATAACATGGTTTTGAAATGGTTCTAATATTAAAAAATCAAATCATTAAATAGGCATGTAGAGGAATAATACAATACCTAGTAAGAAAATTGCTATGAAATATCAGAAATTGTATTTCTATGAAAAATCTGAAAGCATTCCTCACCATCATCCACGTCTTCATGTCTGCACTTTGTTTTGAACAAACTTCCTTCCGTCATTTTAAGTGCCAAGTCAAAAATTAAACAAAATTAGCCCTAGATACAACGCTACAAAGACGATCTTGAGAGCTAAGAATACCTGTCGCGACGCTGTTGAACGTTCTCTCAATATGAGCTCGCTGAGTGTGGGAAGCGATGGGATGATTTGGAAGGAGTATTTTCAATCGTCAACTGATGCTATGGGGATGGCGTTCGTGAATGATACGTTGAAATCGTGTTCGAAAAGTTAACTGTCACCGATACCAAACGCTTGCGTTCACGCTGCTGAAAGACGGAGGGGAAATTCTTTGACGGCAGCCGATGGTTTTATTGAAGCTAAAGTCGTCACATATGATTGCATGCGAATTGAAAGTATTTTTTTTATTCGCAATTCGCCTGTAGAACTCCGTACTTTTTCAATTTTCTGCACAAATCATTTTCTATAATGCCTCATCAGAACAATACCTCGCAGTAACCACAGCGGTTCCGGTTAAATAAGAAAAGCATCGGGGGCGGAGCGTTCTGCAGGCAGGAGCACGGGGGAGGGGGGGGCGAGAAGGGCGGCAGTGCGGAGGCGCTGAAAGAAAGGACCTGAGGGACATCCCTCCCCTCCTCCTCCCCCTCCCCCTCCCAGCGCCTCCCCTCCGCGTCCGGCTGTCGCCGTGATCAGATTACGGCCCCTGATTGATCGACCCAGAATGCGCCCGGTCCCCTGAGGAGGAGGACTCTGCTCCTTGCGCCCGAGCAGGCGCGGACTTTTACATGCGGCCCATGGACCGTGGATCCAGACGGCGTACGAGGCGCGGAAGTTAACTATTGTTTCTACTAATTATGGTTATGAAGCCTTGTAACTATTGTGGTTTTATCTAAGAAGAGAGAACTTGCATTGTGTCCGCGGCCAGTGTTCCGGAGGTTTGAAAGAATGTTGAAAAATGTTAAACACATTATTAAATACTAGTTTTAGATTTAGATTTATTCAGTATAAATTTAAAAAAAAGTAAAAAGTAAAAACTGCATGTGACGTGGGGGGAGATATATAAAAGAGTTGCTCATTTTCTCTGAGGTGTACCTGCAAATGCTCCTCCCTGTTGACCAACTGGCTCGTAATTCCATTTAAAGTGTTCCTATGAGCCTTGGGAAAAAGTTTGCCCTTGATCGCTCTTGGATAGGCAACCCGTCCTACTTCTTGAAATGATTGGGCTAACGATTATTTGATGTGACTAGATATGGTAGTTTTGACTTAATCTCTTTCGTTGTTTGTGAATGTTTACGATTAATATTATTGCCTATTTTATTTAAAAATGATAATAATAGTATTTTCAAAACAATGGTTTGTATATTATGTCACTAGTGGTATGGAAGATAGACCAACTGTGAAGCCAAATGATTATTGATCTCCGCATTAATTTTTCCCTATATTTTAAATGAACTCTCGCAAAAGATGACGTACAAATTGCATGACGTTTCTAAAATGCATCATTCGTATTTTTTTGTTTGCAGTTGATTGAATTTGACAACGTTGTCGACAGATTAGTTGGCAAGAACATTTCTGTGTTGTAATGAGTTAACTAGCAAAACTTATTCATGAAGGTGATTATTTCTCTGACTGTTGAAGCTCAGATTCCCTCAATCCTGCTTCATGCAATTCTTGAGAAAGTCTTGAGTTGCCGTCGCGTCCACTGGAATTGCATCTTGAAGTTCATATAACCTATTATTCTACCTGCGCTTTTAGATCCTTTTTTTTTTTTCATTGTGGTCGTTTTATTGCGCCATCTCCTCCCCGGCGCGTTCCCCCGGGGAAGTCGATTTCTCCTTTGTTCCGGAGTCCTTCGGAACCACCTACAGCAGCGACGACGAGAATCACTTACGACTCCGCATACTTCGGCTCGCGGGGATCTAATTTAATTTCGCACCGTCCAGGAGGACGAGGCGGCCCGGCCTCCGGAACTTTCCTCGGTCGGCCTCGAGCTCTCCGCCCCTTCCCCTCCCCCTCCCCCTCCCGTCCACAACAGCATCCTTCCACCCCGCCCCACCCCCGCCGCCATTGCCTCTTCCGGTGTCCTCAGAGTTGGAACGGTCTTCCACGAAGGCGCGGTCTCCGACGGTCCTGCTGGCCACGGCCGCATTGTCACCGACGCGTCGCCTGTGCTCCAGGCCGTATTCGCAGAGCTGCTCTGCGTTCGGGATCTCGTCTTCCTTCGCAATCAACCTTTCGTTGCTTCTACAACGTAGGAATGTTATATTTTTCCGCTTGTATTTTCTTCGGGAATTGTTTTTCATTGTTGATTATTCTTCTGTTTTAATTCCTTCTCATGCTCATCATTGTCCCTTCCTATTCGATATGTTCTTCTACTTTTCGAAACTACTTTCTCCTCTTTTTTTAAAACTAAATTTGCATTCCTCATCCTCCTTCTCGTGTCCTTATTTATCCATTTTTACTAACTGCCATGACATTTCTACATCTTCCTACGTCTTTCACGTGATTTTTTTTCCCGCGTCACATTCAGCTTAGGTATTGTCTCTAGCACATCACTGTGAACTTCGTCACAGTCACTGGCGACTCCCTTTCCTAGAATTCTTCCCCGATTCCTGTCGGCACTCCCCGCATCTGCAGCCGCCCGTCCATCCCATGAAGGCCCCTCCGCCTTGGCCCGGATCTTCATCGTCCACTCTTCGCCCTCCCACGCGACGCGACCTGCGCCCCCGCCGCCTTTGTGCTCGCCGCTGGCCGCAATAAAGTCGGCGGCGCGTCCGCCTTCGCCCGCGGGCGGCCGTCACGTTGGCAGCAGTGGGCAACACCTGCTGTCCGCGCCACCCCCCGCCCCCGCCCTCGCTACAGTCGCCCCCGCCGCCACCTTCGCCGCAGCTCGAGCTGGCGCCTCGTTGTGACACCGCTGCCGTCCCTACTCCCGGCTGCTTGCTATCTCGCCGCTTCCACTTTCGTCGACCACTCCTCCTGTCTAGTCTGCCCTCCATCACAATCCTTACCATTGCTCGCCCTCTCACACTCCTCCCGTCGCCTCCCCCGGACTCGCATCTCGCTACCACTCTCACCTACCTCATTTCCTCCCCTCTTTCCTTCCCTTCGTCCTCGCCGGTCATTTCGTCTGCCGCCATCCCACCTTAACACTCTCCATCTCAACACTGATCCACCTACACCCCGTCGCTTCTCCTGCAACTTTCCTTCCATCTTCCAACTCCCTGTCGTCTTCCGCACCGTCCGCCTCTTCCACGCATCCGCCGCCAACTAGGCTTCTTGCAGCCCACTCACTTCTTCTACCTCGCCATCCGTCGCCGCCTTTCCCGCTGCCCTGGTCTCACCCGTAGGCACCTGCTGCTGCCATCGTGCGTCTCCACCGCCCCACCCCTCGGCCCCCACCGCCCCCACCGCCGCCGTCATCGCCGGCGCGGCCGCCGCGGCGGAGGTGTGAAGGTACGGCGCGCCCCCTGGCGGCCATCGCAGGTTTAATTAAGTCTTGGCCAGCGGGCAGGCGCGCGCCTGCTGCAGCTGCGGGGGCGGTCCGCCCGAGGGCGGAGGGGTGGACGCCGTCGTAAAGACAGGACGCGCGCCCCCTACGCGATGCGCCGCCCTCCCCTCCCCTCCCCTGATTCTCCTCCCCCTCCCCCTCCCCAGGCCGCTGTCTGTTGTTGCCGCGCCGGTACACTCCCTCCCCCGCGTGGGGGCGCCGCCCCTCCCCCCACTCCGTGCGTTGCCGTCCTTTGCACGTGATGCCCTGCGTCTTCTCGAGGGAGGAGAGTGGGAGGGGAGGGGGGTGCGGTTGCGAAGGCTGTGAAACGAGGAGGGCTTCTCGCGGTTTTGGGAGGACGGCACCGCGCTGACCTGGCCGTAAACCTGTCATCGCTGCGAGGAGATTGGAGGAGGTGGCTATGGTAATCGTTGGCATCCCCTTCGGAAGTGGTGAATCGCATTTAACTGTCTCGAAGGATTGTTTCCGGCCGTGCACTGTTGTTGTGGGTTTGCGGATTTTGAAAGCAAATTTCTTTAGGTACCTTTCAGGTACCAGTCGAGGAAACCTTGGGTTACTCAAGGTTTAGAATGAGCGTGATGGCCCTTCACAGGAACAGCAAAAGGAGGAATTGGTGTGGTTGCAAAGATTTGAAATGAGGCGTGCTTCTTATGGCTTTGGGAACGTATGACCCTACCGGGCTGTAAACCTGTCATACTCTAGAGAAGATTCGCGGATTATGGTAATCGAAGATGTCCCGCCAGGAAGCTGTAAACCGATGTAACAGCCTTGAAGGATTGTTTCCGACCATAACCTGCCTTCAGTGTTTCCAGAGGTCGTTGTGGACAGTGGGCTCGAGTGGTGATTCGTGGTGTATATTTGTATATGGGACAAACATTTCTTCATTAAAACTAATGGAGGCAATTACATTGACTATCCTTTGCGCCTTCTTGAAGGAAGGGACAAAAAGACAGCTGACACGTGAGCTAAGGGTTGGATTGCGGGAATTAAGTTGGTGCTTTCAGTGGTAAAAAGTGGCCCTCTCGTGCTCGCGCATGTTCCCGATTACACTATCCTTGCACCTTTTAGTTTCGTCCGCAACTTTAATGGCGAGTTGAAAGGCCATGGTGTCCGCCTTGCAACCTCTCTGCCCTGGGAGGCTATTACATTGGCGCGCTCTGCGTCTTCTTGAAGGAACTAAAAGACCGACAGCTCTCACGTGAGCTGAGCGTGGGATAGCTGGAATCACGTTGGTGCTTTCAGTGGTAAAAAAGTGGTGTTCACCATGCCACCTCTCTGCCCTCACCACCTGTCTGTAGTGCCTCCACCGTCATCGCCATCACTGTGGGATTCATTCCGACGGCAATGTTGCGAAGGCAGATCTTCTTGGGGATCTGGACGCGTGCGGTTAACTTGACCGAGGGGAGACTCGTGGCCATGAGCAACTCTTGTGCATAGCGGTAAATCGGGTAACACCCTCGAAAATTGTTTCCGACGTCGCGCCTTGCGTTCCAAAAGGAGATGATTAGTTTTCCTAATAATTTTCTCTCAATCTCCATGAGAGTTTAAACATTTAGCTATCACAAATTGTTTTTTTGTTTGTTTGAAGTTTTAGTTATAATATGATGATTAGCGGCGGCGATGGTGTGACGGTTAGCGTACCGGACTGTTGTACCCAAGTTGGCGGGTTCAAACCCGATCGAAGCCGTTGATTTTTAGGGCGACAAAATCCTTCGTACGCCTTCCTTTGGAGGGGAAGTAAAGCCGGCTGTCCCATGTTAGTAGATTTACTTGCATGTAAAAGATCCTCAAGCCTAAATGACGCCTCTGAGCTAAATTCAAAATCGCCTGTTTCTCGCCCCAGAAATGCCTCCTTTCTCTACTAGATGAAAGGAGCGTAGCGAAATTTGCGTGGTCAGAGGGAAGAGCGGGCCTAATGGCCCGAGTCTCGCCACGTAAAATAAGGCCAATTCAATTCAAGATTATTCGTGCTTTCGCGTGTTTGGTAGAGGTAAGAGACGACGCCGTTGCTAGGCTGCCTGGAAGATTATTTCCTACAACTTTCCTTGATGTCATCAGTGATTTCTTAATTTTGTATTTTAAAAAACAATTGTCAAGTAACTTTGCAAGACCAGTGGTTAAACAAATACCGGTTCCTCAAAATTCCGAACTAGAACGTTAGTTATTCACAAAATCACATGAACAACGGAGGCTGACAAGCAAATATGACTTGTGATTGCGATGAAATAATGATGCTGTTGACCTCCCATCGGAAGAAGATTCCCTGAACGTGGATTAATCGAGTACATCGCCTTAGGAAGTGATAAATGGGCTTAAACAGGATTATTCTTGACGATCACCTTGCTCTCGATCACTATTCTGATTTGGAGAATAAATTCCCTTTTGGAAACTTTGAATATACTAGCGCAGTTAAACACTAGGTTTGTCAGGATTAAGAACACAATGAACTATTGTAAAAAATTATACCATATTTATATCTGGTAATTTTCTGTCGCTTGGTTCTTTGATGTAGCTATACATCTTTATTCGTGAATCAGTTTTCGTGTACGTGGAAAACGTTGGATTAATTCGAAAATTATGAATGTATTTGGGCTACGGTTCTAAATAAGAGATTTGTTACCATCTCCATTTACGAAGAAGTAAACTATTCTCTGCTAATTGTTTGGAGTATTTCATTGTAAATGTAGCATTTATTTATAATTTCGATAATTTCTAGAAATAGGACATTATTTGCGTCTAATTAAATGTCTTAACAACAGTGAAGATGATACGACCATGTCGTGTTTAAATTGAATTACCAACATGATTTCAAAGCTATTTCGCATGTTCCTTATTTCACATTAATTTTTCTTTTGCAACAACACGGAACTTTCGAGACAGCGCCCCAATTGAGGTCGTCCTCCCGTGAGCCACCAAACTGGTGTATTTCCTCGAGAGGTGCTCAGGAGCTGCTCCAATTCCCTCTGGCTCGGCTCGCGTCAGTATTAACCTGCTCCCCGAGGGAGCCGGCGGCGGGAGGGTCGAACACGGGCAAGAAGCCGTGGCCCTAGTTAGGGTAGTTTGTAGCGGCGCTGTTGGTACACCTGGCAGGTATCGCCGTGTTGCGTCCCCGGGGAGCCGGAGAGCGGGGGAGGCTGAGGGGAGAGCTGGGGAGGCTGAGGGGGACGAAGGGGGGGCGGAGGATTGTGGGAGGCGATGATAGGCCCCTATGCACCGACGGACGTGAGGGGAACGTTAAGAGGCGGGCCTCCCCCCCCCCCTCGCCACCGCCAAGTGGAGTAGTGCGGGCCCCTCGATCTGGACGGGCACACTGGTGTTTTCTGGTGGGAGGGCCCATGTGACTTTGGACATCACAATTGTTGAAGGTAGATTTTCCGGGCTGGTAGGCCGTGGTCCAGTTGGCATTGTTGGGCCAATCGTTTGAAATTCGGAATAAATTGTTGTCCCGGCAACGAAGTAGAAAGGTTAAGGAGCACAGCACTTGAGCCTTCTTCTTACGTAGTCCCTCTAGTCGACGTATAAGTTTGTGAGTTTCCTCCCCGTAGAGGCGGTTTATATAGTATCGTAGGCCAACTGGACCACGGTCTACCAGCCCGGAAAATCTACCTTCTATTGACTCCGGCCGTGAAAGCCTACGATTCTATATATCACAATTGTTGATTTATTATTTTGTAGGTTTTTAGAAAACTCACGACGGTTTTTCACTGATTTGCAGAAAGTAAAATTTCTGAGACAGTGAGCGCAATCGTGACGAAATTGTATCCTGCCGTGAGGGAGTCTATCTGCAGCCTCCACATCTCACCTGTTAGGCCACTCGTACTCTCGGGCAGATTTCAGTTAGCCCACTGTTGCACTCACTGCCTCGTATATTCTTTAGAAATTTTTCTCCGGGTAATGTAACTCAGAAAAGATGTTAACTCTTGAGAAGAGTACTTTATGCACTTCTGATACGAGTAGATTTCGAGGATCCTATGCTACAACAGAGGTTTCTGCTCCGTTCTCCGCGCAATGATCGATGGACAGGCTGAAATGTGGCATGGGATCGTAGATTAGTTTCAAAAGAAAATCTACGAAGATTGTTGTAAATTTAGTTTGTAAATTAAAACGCCGCTCTGGCTATGCTATTTTGGCTGATTTCTTCACCCTAATACATTATTAAACGTTGAGGAGTTACAGGAGTGGCCGTGTTCACCGATATCACGCAATGCGTAATACCAGTAGAAACTTCACAGAACACCGATAGCATTTTATTAACAGAGACGTACGTACGTGTTTCACAATTTTGGAAGAACTCTTCATAAGTGAAGACCTTATTTACAAAATGTTTGGTTTGAAGAATTGTACGTCTTTAAAATGACTTTGTAGATTAACCATGTGCGCCGGCAAAGAGCTTAGGTAGATTTCTGTTTTTACAAAGCTCTTCTGTTTGACAGAAATAGCACTGGCAACATTTCTGCACACTACAATATTCGTTTCAATTTTATATTTGTATTAATTTCGATATTAATATACTTTTTTTGATTATATTAATATACTTCATATTATATTTGATATTGATTTTATATTTGATATTAATATACTGTATACTATATTTATTCGATATTAATATATTTTTGACTACCTAGACCACCTATTTGTCCACACTGTCCAAAGCTTTCCGCCGGTCACACTTTACCGACCGCCCTCCGTCTTTCCTCCCCGCCCCCACGCGTTGCTCCGCCCTCCTCCACTACCTGCATCCGCCGAGGCTTCTCAGCCACCCCTCACCTGGGGCCCGCGCTGCCAACCCACTTGGCAGCCCCTCCCCCGCGCTCCCTCGCGACCGCCTATCGACTGCTCGCGAGTGGCGAGACCAGGCGAAGGCCGACTGGGGGGATTTTCGCCCGGGTAAGAGATTTTGTGGTATCGACACATGCTCGCGCCTGGCGGTGAATATAAAGGGGGAGACGATCCGGTTTACTCTTCGTAGGAATTTGTTGTCAAGGTATTTTGCACAAATCAGCGATATTTTTGGGAGGGCCTTGTCGATTTTGTTCACGTCCTTCTACGTTCTTCTGCTGAATATACTATGTACTGTGTTGTGGTGTACTTTTTGATTTATAGTCGTGATCCAGACAATATTAGTTTGACAGATTTTTTTTCGCTATTGCAAATCCTAAATATAAAGTATCTATCTGGGGGAATGGTTCAATTTAATTTCCTCTCTTACGTATTTACTATTGTCATTCTGTAGATAATATTCTTCTGTGTTGCTAAACTTCCACCCACCTCGATTCAGTTTTTTGGTCTATTTCCCCGGAGACCTGATTCTCAACTTCTTCTGTTTACCAACGTTCTACAGCAGTACGCTTTATTTTTGTTTTCTAAACCCTTTATGCTCGCAAACTTCACATTCATAACTCTCTTGGCATACACGAGACTTTAAAATGCGGTTGACATCTCATAAACATCGGACACCATCAACACAGCCTACACAGCATTTCTTCACTCAACTTTCCGATCTAACTCCACGAACAGCCATTTCCTCGACTATTAATATCACTCCCCAAGTGCCCTATTGGACCGAGAAAACAGCTGGCAGCGTTTTCCTCGGCGCCTTACAAGGAATTTCCGTTCCCCGCAATGCGTGGCCACAATCTCACACATTGCTTTCCTCCTTCCTCGTGCACACGTCCTCCTCCTCCGCCGCCGCCGCGAGCGTGCGTGCGAGCGTGTTCACGTGCGTGGGCGGGGCGAGCACGCGCCACCGCACGCCTCCGCCCGGCTCCTTCCCGCGTAGGAGATGGAAAACAAAGGTTGCCTTTATTATTGTTGTTCGGCGGCGCGGAAAAAAGGATCGGCGCTGGCGGCAGGGAAAGGAACGAGGCTGCCGTGAGACGCGGTGGTGGGCGGGGGAGGCGACGAGTGGAGCGGGGAGGGGGGATGCGCTGAGGGCCGCAGGTAGAATTGGGGTGAGGGTGTAGAAAGGGAGCGGGGCAGGATAGGTTAATGGTAGTGAGGGCGGGGAGCTGAGGCGATTAGAAGGGCCTGGGCGCAAGGGACACGGGTGGAGGGGAACTGGGGATGGCTCAAGAGGATGGCTGGGAGCCGAGAATTACGTTGTGCCAAGGATGGTGGGGAGCTAAGCTGGGGATGGCGGGTAGCGGGGGAGGTTGGAGAGTCTAGGATGGTGATAAGCGAAGCCAGGGATAGCGGGGAGTCGAGGATGGTGGAAAGGAAGATGGGGGAGCGGGGGTGGCGGAGAACAGGTGTGGAGGAAGCAGGGGATGGTGGAGCGAGGTGGCGGAAGTTAGGGACGGGGAGCGGGGGATGGCGGGGAGCGGGGGATAGTGGGGAGCGCGGGATGGTGGGGAGCGCGGGATGGTGGGGAGCGGGGGATGGTGGGGAGCGGGGGATGGTGGGGAGTGGGGGATGGTGGGGAGCGGGGGATGGTGGGGAGCGGGGGATGGTGGGGAGCGGGGGATAGTGGGGAGCGGGGGATAGTGGGGAGCGGGGGATGGTGAGGAGCGGGGGATGGTGGGGAGCGGGGGATGGTGGGGAGCGGGGGATGGTGGGGAGCGGGGAATGGTGGGGAGCGGGGAATGGTGGGGAGCGGGGAATGGTGGGGAGCGGGGAATGGTGGGGAGCGGGGAATGGTGGGGAGCGGGGAATGGTGGGGAGCGGGGAATGGTGGGGAGCGGGGAATGGTGGGGAGCGGGGAATGGTGGGGAGCGGGGAATGGTGGGGAGCGGGGAATGGTGGGGAGCGGGGAATGGTGGGGAGCGGGGAATGGTGGGGAGCGGGGGATGGTGGGGAGCGGGGGATGGTGGGGAGCGGGGGATGGCGGGGAGCGGGGGATGGCGGGGAGCGGGGGATGGCGGGGAGCGGGGGATGGCGGGGAGCGGGGGATAGTGGGGAGCGGGGGATGGTGGGGAGCGGAGAATGGCTGGAAACTGCAGGAGGGATAGCGGTGAACCAGGGATGGTGTGGTGCCCACGATGGCGGGGAGACGAGCACGAAGGGGAGCGAAAGGTGCTGGACAGGAGCGGGGAGTGGTTGTGGGAGACAAGGTGTGCAGCGGCGTGAGTAACAGCGAAGGGAATCGAGTCGGGGTGGAAGGCGGAGGCGGAGCCGAACGGAAGCGAAGGCGGGGAAGGGGAAGTGGCTGGGGCGCAGAGCAGGAGGGAGGGGGGAGACGGCCGCGGTGACGCACCGGAGGAGGGGTCTGTGCGGGGGAATGAAGAAAGGTGGAAAATTCGTTAACCGTTCCGAAAGAAACAAGCCTAAGAAATGAAACGCGGCGGACGTGGTCGGGGTTCGCAAGAAGTTGTTTTGCTGCCGTCGCCGCCGACGGAGACGACCGCCGAAGCAGAGGGAGACGGCGATAAGGCTAGACGAACGGTGGAAGAGAGAGAGAGAGCGCGGGAGAAGGAAATGGAACCTTCCAGGTTCATCCTCTCACTATTGGCTACTTTATGCTCCTACCTTGCGCCCCGTGCGGGCCAATAGAAAACGTGAGCAGTTTATCTTGCACCTTAACAAGGCGCCCCATACTGCGCTGCTTCTTGCTGCGAGTCTTCGGGTTGTTCGCTGGCGAAAGACGAGCGTCTCGCCAAAGGTCTGGGGAAAGGTAAAGCGTGGTGTCTCTCCGGTTGTTAAGTTTTACGGACCGAGTTGACTTCTATTAAAATAAACCCGTTTTAGGGAGATTGTGTTTTTTTCTCGTCCTCAGTTGCTAGCTTCGAATGATTAATGTAGGCTGAAAATTATTCGTGTGGGTCCAGGAGTGGATACACTAGAGTGTTTGCCTTACCTTGGTTTTGTGGTGTCGTAAACGTCAAGAATAATGTAATTTTGTGGATTGTATATTTACTTATTTTACAAACGTTTTATTATTTTTTTCATTCATTTCATTTATTTTGTTTTAGGTAAGATTATTTATAATTAGGGTGCTCTGAGGTGAGTTGAGAGCTTTTCTACGTTATTGTACTCGGTGGAAGATCAACTTTATTTTTCTTACTATGGCTCAAGGAGATTTGACAACAACCTAGCGAAAGCCTTAATTTTCATGTTATTTTAATATATTTTATTAGTGCCATAAATGAGGAAATGGAGTATCACGTAAACAGATTAATTCTTAAATTCCGGTAGTGCAAAAAGATCTAAGATACATACGTTTAAACCGCCGGTAACACTTGATGAACGTAATTAGTCAGCAGTAGATTGTGGTTTTAATAAAGAAATTCAATTTTTCGTGAGATGTTCATTTGTAGTTCATTTGAAGTCATCGTAGGCCTTGTTAGACAATTGAATTCGATTACGGTGCCTCGTCTGTAACATGGCTAAACTTACCCTCTATTCTCTTTTGCCGGTAAATCTTCGATATTAATAGAGCGGGAAATTGATTTCTTCCATTCTGTACACCCTAATCTGGAACGTGAACAAAGTGTAAAATTTGCGGTATCGTGTGTGCGTTCAATGGACTGAAATTAATAGTAACAACACAACAATAAAGATGCAAGCAAATGTTATTTTTAGATCTCTTTACCGACGTGGGGATACAGGGCATTCAGAAAAAGGGCGTACGTTCCTTAAAATGGAATTGGAGTAATACGAAAAAATGTTGGTAAAGAAAAAGAAGGAAGAGAACAAAAGTAAGGAAAGCTAAATAAGGAAAAGAAAATGAGGATGAAAAATAATGAATTCTGTACTGCAGCGTTCACAGGCACTGCCTCCTCCCATTGAACCTTCCCCACCTCAAGATAATCACGCCGGTACCGGGTTAAGAACCCGAGGCTGACGTCCCTTCACCGCCCCGCTCCCCAAACACTCACCTACCCACCGGAGAGCCCCTCGACGGCAGGCCACGCGGGCTGCGTCCCCTGCGTCTGCGACTACACAGCCTCCCCGCGCTCATGTTGCTTGCGGCCCCGGGAGGCCAGCGCACCGTCGCGTGGCGTCGCGTCGCGTGGCGTCGCGTGGCGTCGCGTGGCGTCGTGTGGCGTCGCGTGGCGTCGCGTGGCGTAGGAAGGCCCTCATCGTCCCAGCAGCCCCGCCCCGGCGCCGCCGCCGCCGCCGCCGCCGCCGCCGCCGCCGCCGCCGCCTGCCACCGCAGCCACTGTATAATGCCCCCTGATTTATCCCGCCATGCATGCGAGATGAGCACGCCCGTGTACCGCCCTGGGGCACGGCCGCCGCCGTGGTGAATCTCGGCGACAGCGCCTCCGCGCCGCCACCGGCCACGGGCCTCGAACCTGGGTCCTCGGTCCCCGGTCCCTCGTCGTTGACAGGAGCGCAGAGCTCTAGAGGCGCCTGGGGGCTTTAAGGGGAGGATGGTGTCGACGTGTTAGGGGAGACTGTGCCTGATGTAGGTGATCCTTGTGGCTTGTCGATGCCGTTTGAAAACTATAAAAGGATCCGTGATGTGTTTGGAGAAAAAAAAAATATTATGAACTAGAATTTGGGTCTAAGTTATTGCTGCTAATCTTTTACTCTTTCTTCTTTCTATTCATTCTTCTCTTTCTGGTTTTTCGCTGCTCTTTAGTTTTTATTTGTGAGCCGTCCGGGAGAGCCTATTCCTAGGTCTCTGCGGCCCCTGCGAGTCTCCAACCTAGGATCTCAGTCCCTGCAGGATGGCGGAAGCGCGTCGCAATCGAGGTACCTGGAGGTTCTGGGAGGAAAATGGTATTACGTAAGTGTTAGGAAATGATCTTCGGAGGGTGTGCACAGTGGCAGAGTCCTCACGGCTTCTTACCTGTTAAAAATATTCGAAGGGAGGATTTTTTTATGTTCGGAGAAATTAAAAAAATGAATCGTATGAACTATTGACGATCAGGTGGCCGAGATCGCTTATGCAGTAGTGCCGTAGCGGTCTCGTACCAGACGATTGCGGGTTCGAGTCCCGCCTGGGGCATGGGTGTATTTGTGTATGTCAAAATGTGTGTGTTGTCCTCTATCATCATCATTTCATCTTTCATACTCCCAGGGCTAACAACTCAGGGGGATAAAAATCACTTCTAGCTAAAATGCTGATCCCATGATAAAATTCCACCGAGATAGTTATGGAGCCTGGTAAATACAGGATGCACGCACGCGTGGTGCAAGTCGGCCTATTCGTGAGCAAAAAAAGTATGATCTAATACTTGTGCCTTTGACACTCATCAGCTCATAGTTTCTGATCTCTTAACATTTTGCTTCTTACACTTCCGTGTAATGGTTATTCCTGCGGATGCCCATACGAAGCGTCTCAGTCCTTGGGCCCTCACCCTCACAACTTAAGTCCATGGTTATGTCTTAGGTCCTTAGTCGTGTTTAGCTCGTGCTTCGTTCAGCGCTTCTCGATTTTCCGCCTTCATTTTCCCCAATCCACCTCTCCCCTCTTCGCCCCTTTCCCCGCTGTTGCTTTTCGCTATCCAGTGCAGCGGCTAAAGCGTTAAAGTCGCCTGGAGGCCGTCGGAAGAAGAGTGTTATCCACGCATTAGGCAAGTTTGGTCGAAGGCCACTTTGCGGGGCAGGTAATCTGAGGTACAGGTCCTGACCCATTAAGGGATTACGAGAACAGTTTAGAGGGTCTTATGTAGTTTGCTCATAATATTACAGATATATTGTTCTAGTGGAAGGTTTTTGAAAGATGAAAAATGTGTGCATCATCAATTCACCGCAAATTAGAAAAAATCAAAACATAATTAGATAAGAATGGAAGAGAAAACTGTTGTATCTCTAGATCTAGTGTCGTAATGTCACTGTTCGGGAATTTGATTGCTTAATTTTGGAATAAGCGAAATTTGTCCCCTGCCTTTTACAACACGATTTTCTAATCTTGGGAACGACTAGTTAATCTAGCTGTATGCAGTAGCCGCGACGAACAGAGGGCAGCATCTTCCGGCTTCAGTTTCTTGAGAAGCCAATGAGGGAAATGCACTGTTACATTTTGTGTTAATTTAGTACATAGAAAATAGACCCACTTAAACTGGTTTTATGTTGCCATTTTAAATAAATTTGTGCATTAACTAGTTGTATTTATTATAAATTATAGTTTAAGAATTATTTTAATACGACTTTATTTGTATTTCATTTTGGTCCACTGTAGATGATTGAAACAATGTCAAAGTTTCATGACTGAAACAATGTCTAACAAATGCAAATTTAAACTATTAAAGCAACTCTGATCACATAAACGTTTAAATTGCATTTTTTTCTTTTTTAATGTGGACCCTTTTAACTATAGACAATAAATGTTAGTTAAGACGAAAAAATTCATTGCCAACAAAGTCATTCAAGATCTCTTTAGTAATGAATATGAATATCTATAAATTAACAAATAAATATTACTTTTCAGCATTAATGCAATATTCTTCATAATATTAAAATAAGTTGGAGGATCATCACACTTTTACCCCTCTAGGATAATCCTGGTTGCACCCCCACTTTGTGCTATTATTGAAAGAGAAAATGTAATAAAACCTTTCTCTTCTATATCTTTATTCTATAATAATAATAATAATAATAATAATAATATTGTGTATTATGAACTAATTTAAAACAATAAACTTAAGTGTTATCAAAATGTTTCTCAACATGATATTTTTGCAGAATTCATTTCACTTCACTTGCTATCAATATTTTTTATAAATTGGTTCAGAAAAGTAGTAATGTTGAAACAATCGGAAAGTATTGACTCGTTTCTTGATTTCCTTACCAGTTCAGAACGGTGTCTCGCAAGGTTTTATTCCTGGCCTAACTTTTTTCTTTCGAAGCAAAGCAAATAATTTTAAGCTACTTTTATTATATTTAAATTTAATATAAAAAGTAATGTAAATAGTTTAAAAACATTTCAATCTGATTCATTTTTGCATTGTTAACCAGATCGAAATTTTCTTTAAGTTGTTGATGTAGTAAATAGTACAAAAATAATTCAGAATGAATTACCCATATATCGATTTTAAATTCAATATGAATATGATCCTAACATTTATTGGCAATCATATCTTTTAAGTGACTATCTATCCCTCTGTCCTTTAATATTACACCGCTTCCGTTGGTGCTGCCTCCCTCCTCGCCGTGCTGCCAATCGGACCTCGTGATGGCTGGTCTTGTGGTTGCGGCGCGCCGCCTAGATGGCACGCCGCCGCTGCCGTGCTCGCTCCCGCCTTGCCCGCTCCGCCGTGTCCGCTCCGCCCGACATGGCGCACGTGTTTTTTAGCGCGCGTAATGACCGCCGCATTAGCAATCGGTCGCGCGTATTTGCTGGCGCGCCGCGACGACAGCGGCGGCGGCGTCGACGGGCCCTTGTTAGGCGCCCTGGACACACGCGTGGGCTCGGTTTTCGCTCTGGATGGAGTGGCCAAGACATCATTGTCGCCGCCCGAGCAAAACATGACTCGGCGGTTTCTTTAGAGTCCTTGTATGACAAGGTTCGGTAGACCAACAGAAGTGTGGATGTGAGTGAGTGGTGCTGTCACCTCGACTAGCCCTTAAAGATCGAATATAGACTGGAATTCTGAAAGGTGTTAAGCGTTTCAGACAAAGCTGCTGGAGGCTGTTCCAAAGAGCAGCGTTTTGCTGTAAGATATTACTTCAGGCAAATTGGAAAACGTGGTTAAGGTAGTTCGTTTGAAAATGGTTTTGATATTACGTGTACAAACATTGTACTCGTATTAGTAAGTTTCCTTTTTTTCGTATTAAGATTTGAGATTATTTTTTATGAAAACATATTTTTGCTTCCTCAGTCTTGGTTGAACATGCTGAAGCAGCGTTTTCTTGAGAAATCCAATTTCATATTCTTGAAAGAAGTTGGTTCCTTTCAAACAAGATTACTTGGAAGACGCGTTTTAAGTCGTGTAAGCCAGAAAGAGTTCTGTTCTGAAGATTTGTAACATTTGTTTCTTTTGGAAATATTCTCTCTGAAAATATTCCTAAAAACCTGGTCGTGTTGTAGATATTCCAGTGGTTCCTTTACGAAAATGTTTTCTCATCCTGAAACTGAAGATATGAGGAAATTTGACACTTTCAAAATATGGACTGTAGAAATATTTATTATAATGTAACTGCGTTCTGGTTCAAGTCAACAAAAATACTGAATTAAATTTTCGGAATTTTTTCTGAAGTTTAAGAATAATTGTGTGTAAATTCTGAGTAATTAAAAATTGATTCGAAACATTACGGAACAATTTCGTGAACAAACGTAATTGTTCGTTTGGTATTCACAGTAAAGAGGCGTCAGAGGAGGAATCCAGCACAACAAGTTCCCATACATCTTGGCAACGCTGCCGAAAACAACTTGCTGCGACGGCCCAAAGAGAGTTCCTTACGGAGCCTCCGGGTTTTCTGCCCTCTCCCTGTGTCCCACCTCTATTCTCCTCTCCCACCCGCCATACCTTTCCCCCGCCACCAACAGTGCTTCCCCTCACATCCCCTCCTTTGCTCACCCACCTGTCTCCTACTTAATCCCCGCCCTCACCTTGCCTTCTCTGGCCTTTCTTCCATCCCCACCCTATTTCTACCGCCCCCACCCTCACCAATGCCCTCTCCCGCCGCCCAGTCCATGTCCGCCCCTCATCCCCGTCGACGTCCCCGCTTCTTCCCCCAACGCCTCCTTCCCCGCCCCGGGCTGACATTGGCCCCTGCCGTGCCTTCTCATCCGCCTTCGTTTCCACGCTCAAACATCTCTTCCCCGTCTCCGCCTTCTCTGCCACTCCCACCTGCAGTCCTCGTCAGGTCTCACCCCTGCCTCCGCACCCGCCTCCTCGCCCGCATTCACCACCACGCCACCCCCGCCTCGTCTACGTCCTCCCCCGCCCACCTCCTGAGCTCACCGGCTTCGCGCCGCCCTCACCTGCTTTCGCCCGGGGCGTCATTTATCTTTAACGGAATTAGCGGAGGCGAACTGCGTGTTCATTAACATAGCAAACGCCTGCTGCGCCCCGTCGCTCCCCGCCCCCTCCCTCTCCCCCGCCCCGCCCCGCGCCCTTCCGCCCTTCCTCTTCGCCTTACACGCCCTCACGCTTCTAATTGGCATTCTACAAACGCGCCAAATTGAGTGATACACACAATATCAGACGTAATTGGACCGAATTTCCAGCATAACTGCCACACAACAAGTGATTACTGCCTTTAATAACGACGCGAGCGGCTAAGTACGCGAGTTTGCTACCTTGATGGGGAGGAAGGTGAGGTAGGTTGAAGTAAATGGAAATTCGCGACGTTCATTAATCCTCCCCCGGTCTCGATTAAAGAAAAGGGAGCAATATAGGTGTTTGTTAATTACCGTCGGCTAACCTTGTTTTAGAAAGTGCTCATCATGTGTCCCAACTATTGGATTTTGAAGACCCGGCAAGTTTGTCATTGTACAGTCTCTGAGAAAAAGAAAAAAATGGGAGTGGCATCTTAAAATTAATCTACATATTTCTTCGTTTTTTACCTAGTTCAAAAGTCGATTCCAACTTGCAGCATATGATTTTCTGGGAGTCTTTCCTATTTGGTTTTGGGATATTGGAAATCAACAGCTTATATTCCTGGCATTGCATTTCTAAAGGCTGGAGTCATACCTTTATGTCAATAATGAAACATTAAAATCCAGAAAATTTTGCCTGAAACGTACTGTTCTGAACCATTTCATTCATCAATTTACGCATTTACGATATCTCCAAAACTTCTCATATAACAGAGTAGTGTCAACTAGAATCTGCATCATTCGCGGGCACAGTTCCCCCCCTCATATTTCCCCTTCACTCCTCAACCCGCTTCTGATCGCGACCGCCACCGCTACCCTTCCGCGCCTTCCTTGCTTGCCCCTGGGCCGTGCGCACACGTCCCCCAGAGGGGCGACGCAACACACGCGGGCGCGTGCGTGCCCGCACACACGTGGGGCAGCACGCGCGGCGCCGGCGTGCATCCGCCACGCCTCCCTTGCGCCTCGCGCGCTCTGTGTCGCACTCAGCCTCCCGAATTTCCAGTCGACGACGTCACGACGACTAGTGCGACTGTGGCGGGAGGCGGGGGCGAGCGGAGAGCGAGGCCGGGGAGCGGGCCGGCGACAGAACAGGGACGAGTGAAAACACACTTATCGGAGCGGGGCAGGCGGTCACTTCGCCCCTCCTCCCCCACACGCGTCTCAAATAGCGGGTTCCGCGCTTTATTTTCAGCACGTGACAAGCGCGCGTTTGACGCCGCCAGATTGCCGTGAGCGTCGCGGTGTCCGCCCCCCCTTCCCAACCGTGAAGGCCTGCTCGCCTTCCCACCGCCGTACGACTCCCGGTGACGCTCCCCCTCGCACCTGCAGTAGCAACAGTTTCCATGGCAACGAGGGACCAATTTGCATAGTAAAATCTTTGTCCTCGTTAATTGGGGGACTGTCGAGTAACCAAGCTGTAGAGGGTTAGCGTCGACCGAGTCTGCTACTGCTGCTGCCGCCGGATGTCGAGGGAGGCGGCGAAGCCGGCTGCGGCGGCGGGGCCACGCTCTTGAGGGGCGGGGGGTGGGGGGAAAAGGCCGCCCCCGACGGGGGCGGGTGAGGGATGTGTGTCGGGGGCCGGGCGACACGGAAGCTCCATTTGCTTCGGTAACGCGGCCCGCAATCTGCCTTGTAGGGAACGAGCGTTCGCAGTAAGGTATAAAACACTCTATCTCCCCCGTAATCAGACAAGTGCGCGCGCGCGGCTCAGATCTGAAAGCGCTAGAGCGCTCACGCTGGGGCCCCGTTGCGCCTAACCGGCGCGCCGACCCGGTTTAAAAGGGAGCGGGTGTCGAGCGGTGGGCACCCGAGCAGATGGCTACGCCCTGCCCCGGTCACGGACTCGCTGAAAAAAAGAAAGAAACGGGAAAAAAAAGAGGGGTCCGGTGGGGCGTCCCTGCGGGACGCCCGCTGTGCTAAAAGGCTGGGTTACCTAAGGCTAATGCGCGTCGGATGAGCCGCGCGACGCGTTTGCGAAAAAGGGCGAAACCTCAAATCGGATGAGGGTCTTCTTCGGACCTTTGCGTCGCACGGACGCCCAAGTGCGCCCCGACACGCCGGCCCGGCGCCGGCTGTTTTCCTCGCAAACACGTAAAACCTTTATTTTGATAGCGGATTTCTGTTCCGGAGCGCGAATTAGAGTTCTTCATTACGGATCGCTTTCGGAAGAGAGATTACGAGATGCCGCACGCGAAAGAGGAGCGCTGGTGTCGCGTCGTTTATCCGTTGACCTTTCAGCCGGAGATCGTCTCCCACTTGGCTGTTTTTAAGTGAAGTGTTCCCAAATTTCTGTTTCAATTAGTGCGGGACAAGGAACAAACTATGTGGTCTTCGCTCAGCAGAGGAAGTTCTATGTAAAGCCAGCCCAGTTCATTCACCAATAGGGTTCGAGACAAATATACATTCTGTGAAATAAACTCCATAAATATTTCTTATCGTACTATAAACTCTTGCAAATCACTGTACTATTAAGAGAGAAAAGGACTAGATCGTTTTTTTGTAATTACGAGGTCTGCCTGTATTTATTCCTGTTAATATTAATTTTCTATCGCTTTTTTCTTCTAGTTGCTATTATGAAAGGCTGCCAAATCGATCTTTACGTAAATAATTATGTCTTTGCAGAAACGAAAATCAAAACATTTCATATAATTAGGATTGTATAGGCAAAAGTATGCTGGAGAGATGAAATGTTTTTAAAAAATGTTCTGAATAATCCATTGCTTTTTTAGACCACTCCATGCAAACTGATTGGTACATGCTGTTTATTATATGAAATAAAATTAACCTTTACCTTCATTCAAATTAAAAATTAATTTAATTATTAGAGAATTTGAGATGTCTAAATATTTTCTTTCATATATTCTCCACGGAATTGCACTTTCTGATTTCTATAAGACTTATGAAATCTCAGTTTCTTATTAGCAAATTGCTAAGAACACACACACACACACACACAAACACACACAAATATGCAATTGTAATTGGTCTTGGTCATTTTCCCTCGTTTTTTCACTACCGCATCCGGTGAGCAGTGTAAGTGTGGGGTTATAAATGACACGAGGATATACTTGAGTGACGACGTCATACTTGATAAACACAACGTCCTGCAGTCATGTGATATGTGTCCCTTTACAAAAAATGTCATTATTTACAATGATATGTGTGCATTTCGTTTTTAATGTAAGGTAGACATCAGGTAATTCTCCACTAAACATAAATGTACAGATCTTGATTAATATAAAATATTTTAATTAAATTTTCAGAAATTTGTTTAATTCTGGGTTGACAACGAATAATGATTGTATTGCTCAAATATTTGAAAACCTCCCTCATTTCATTAGTTTTGGATAATAAGTACTGAAGGTTAGGAAACCACAGTTCTGGAGTTTTCTATTTTTCGGGACAGCTTTTATCTACAGCTCTTTTGCGCGATATAATAAAGGTTCAGCTAATTATCCTTCCCTTCGGCTCATTAATCGGAAACTGAAAGTCCGAGTGTGAAAAGATAGTAATTCGAAGTACGACGGAAATCAAAAAAGAAAGCAGAACCAACAGAACCCAGAGCCCATGAACTCGTTACGCGTCTTATTTACATCTTTCGACGAGGATTCGCCTCAGCCAAACACAAGGGGCTCCTTCACCGAATTGGCTGCCTCCCCCACCGCCTCTATTTCCGCCTCCACTCCCGCCTCCGCTTCAGCCGCCGCTCCCTCTTCCACTGCCGCCTCCTCTGCCGCCTCCACTGCCGCCTCCGCTCCAGCCGCCGCTCCCGCTTCCACTGCCGCCTCCTCTGCCGCCTCCACTACCGCCTCCGCTGCCGCCTCCGCCTCCGCTGCCGCCTCCGCCTCCTCTGCCGCCTCCGCCTCCGCTGCCGCCTCCTCCTCCGCTGCTGCCTCCGCCTTCGCTGCCGCCTCCACTTCCGCCTCCGCTGCCGCCTCCGCCTCCGCTGCCGCCTCCGCCTCCGCTGCCGCCTCCGCCTCCGCTGCCGCCTCCGCCTCCGCTGCCGCCTTCGCCTCCGCTGCCGCCTCCGCCTCCGCCTCCGCTGCCGCCTGCGTCCTCCGCTGCCGCCTGCGTCCTCCGCTGCCGCCTGCGTCCTCCGCTGCCGCCTCCGCCTCCGCTGCCGCCTCCGCCTCCGCTGCCGTCTCCGCCTCCGCTGCCGCCTGCGTCCTCCGCTGCCGCCTCCGCCTCCGCTCCCGCCTCCGCTCCCGCCTCCGCTCCCACCTCCACTCCCACCTCCACTCCCACCTCCACTTCCACCTCCACTTCTGCTTTCGCTCTCGTCTCCGCTTCAGCCGCTGATACCGCCTTCGCACCCTTCTCCACAGTCGCTCCCACCGATCCTGTCACTTCGTGTCGCCTATCGCTCCCGCTACTAACGCTTTCACCGCCCCACGGAGCAGTCGCTGCTCCGCTCAATCCCCGCCCCACATCCTCACCGCTGCGTTCGCCGATCCCGCCTCTCCACCATCCCTAGCCACCCTAATTCCACTACACTACCACACATGCCGGGAGACCGGTCGGGAGCTTAGAGCTTGTGCCGGCTGGGGCGGTGCCCCGCTGGTGGGAGATAGCCCGTTAGCCGACGGTAGGTCGGCGCCGGATCTCGCCATACAGCGGGAGAAGATAACTGCCACCTCCCAAGGGAGAAACATGCACCACACTTATGGGACTAATGACCTTCGCTGTTGATGCGCCCAGAATCACTAACTATCAATCAATCAATCATCAGCCATACTTCTCATGTCGTTCTCGCCACCGCTCTCGCAGTCATCTCTGCCTCCCGTCACCTCCCGCCAAAACCTCCGCTATTCCCGCCACCCTGGCCATTTCCACCACCCGCCTCATGCTGGCGGGCGCGAGTCTTCCACTTGTTTGTACAGCTGCGCAGAATCGCGCTGCAGGTGCCGTGTTTACGCCGTCCCTCCCCCCTGACCCCCCCCCCCCCCGCGTACGCGCGTGCGTGACGCACGCCACTTGCGCCGCCGACAGAGGGCGCGCTGTGCCCGCCGTGTACCAAGGGCGGCAGTTTAAACGGGCGATCTGTTTGGGGAAAATCGAGGAAAACTAATACGGTGTGCTGGCAGACGTGCTTCTCTGCTGGATCGTGGGTGTGAGATGTGTGGGTAGAATTAACACTGATCGAACGCTGTGGTTATTAAACAGATCAAGCTCGAGGTAGGCAATTTACATTAAAGGTGGTGAAACCGAGCATTGTATTACAACGCATAACCTCAAACTTACACAGTTTACCAGTTTATTTCAGATGATGTTTCGGCACTGTAGCTTTGTATATCTATTTCTTTCATCATTTAGATAAGAAAACTGAAATGGTTCTCATTAATATTCATGCTGAGTTTCATTATTATAACCCGAGTGTAGATGATAAAGAGTACACAGTACGCATCTAAATTGAACTTCGGTAAAAAGGGAATATGAGTAATTACTGTCTATTTTGAAGTTCAGTTTCGGGCGGATATTAGCTCAAAAAATTGGCATAAAGCATCAAATGTTAGACGTTTAGCAATTTCATTATATTGATTCACTTGATTAAGTGTTTATTAAATGCTAATATAAAATAAAAAGAAGCTTCTGATAATTGATTTTATGTTCACACTATTTTACAGAAATTATTGTATATTCCTCATATTATTGTAATCTTTATTCTAAAAGTGATTTGCCCGTTAATTCAAATCCAGGGTATAATATCCATGTTTGTTGTGAATAATTTGAATATCGTTGAATGACGTAAGTCTTTCGAAACAAGATAATAAAACAATAGCGAGGAAAATTATGACAAAACGCTTGTATTTTGAATAGTAATAATAGATCTCCTTTTTAGTTGTCACCCGTTCTTTTCCTGTCACCTGTCCTGCCAAGAATTGGTTGCTCCGACCGGGGTCGCGGTCGGGGCGACCAATTCTTTGAACAAATTACTGATCCACTTTTTTATTAGCTAGTACTCAATCGTACAATCGTGTTACATTATGGTTCATATTACAACTATTCGAGGAAACTAGTAAACAGCTTTACATCATGATTTCTATGCTCAATTTTTTTTAATTAATTTTTCATTGGAATTAAAATATAAACTGAGTGATTGTGTAAAGATCAAAGTATGTCTCTAAAAGCATTCGACAATAACTCGTACCAAATTTCAATCTTACTTCAGCCCGTGTAATAGCGTTCTAAAATAACGTAATGTTGTCATTGGCCGACATTGAAGCGGCATGCATAGCCACCTGCGTTCGCCGAACGTTGTTCAAACACACTTGCGGGAGATCGGCATCCAGTGTCCGTTCTTTATTTATCTGGCGCTCCACGCCTTGTACCGGCGCCACTGAACACGGTCGCTTTTCACACCGTCCGCGCCTCCCCCTCCTCCCTTCCCCTTCCCCCTCCCTCCCTCCCATTCACCCATTGCGGGGGTGGGCGATGAACGGCCTATCGGAACAAACCTCTTCGAAACGAAAACGCCGTATTTTTTTGTTCTATTTCCTCCCCCCTTTTCCCATTCCGTCGCCTCTCTTTTTCATTCTCTAACAAACGAAGACAAATAACGTATACGAGTGTATAACGACCCTCCTCGACGGGCGAACACAAGTTGTGTATTTATAATTCACCGTTTTACGGGGTCGTTTAGCGCCGCACAATGGGAAGTCGACGCGACCGGCGGCGCACCTAGCGGCGCGAAAATAAACCATCCGCGCTCCCGATAGAGTGCGTCGGAGCGGGACCCGCCATGATACCACGTGACCCGATTGTCGTTGGCGTCGTTTGTTTTCGCGCGTTTTTTGTTTGCGACGTAATGAGAGGACAACGGTGCTTCCGTTGAGCAAGTTGAAGCTGCAGAAACCTCCCGACAAACCGGAGGTCTGCTGATATTGGAGTATGTAAAATGGGTGTACGCGTGGGAGCATTGGATTTCGACCTGGGTTGATTGTTTAAACACAGTGCGATAATGTGATTTTCTGAGATCTCGGATGTTCAGGGTATAAGTAGATTTCAAATATATACAAAAAGGTGAATTCAATATTTCGTGTTATAATACTCCAAATATTTTTCTAAACATTTCACAATAAAAACAAACTATAAAACTTATTGAATGATCATTCCTTTTTGTGGTTAAACATGTTATAGTCGTAGTTGTTACATATTTGTAGGCGAAATGACTGTTAATGACAACATAATAACTAAAATTGTAATCATTTCTTACTTTTTTATTTATGTATTTATTTATGTATTTATTTATTTTCTTTTTGATTGGCAAGAATTTAAATATTTCATATCATATTACTGAATCTAATAAAATGTTGAAATTGCGAATGTTGAAAACAGAAATGTTCTGGTTTTTCTTCTACAAAATATACCAACTACTAACAAGCATTTTACGTACGATAATTTTTCGTCATCTGCTTGCTCAACTCGTGAAACTATTTCATCTTGGAAATATATAATATATGAAATATAGAATATGCTGGAATTTCTAGAACGTCAACATTTGTCTACCACTTCCTGAACTGATTAAGCGAACGCACGAAGTGTCACAACGTGATGCTCCTTTTTATTTCGAGATGTTAATGGGACTGGCTTATTAGCTCCGCCTCCTTACTTCTGTTTCGAAAGCGGTTCTGATTGCGAGGCACGTGCGCTTATCTCCACGCGTAAAATACGAGCTGACGATTAGCCTCCGCTGCTGGAGTCGCGTCGCCGAGTTATCATTGACCTCTGGCTCGCATCTCGAAATCTCTCTGTCATCCCCAGCCCCTGCGTCCGCTAGGCAGGTCGTAAACAGGTCTGCCGCCTCCGCCCATCATTCACGAACAAAATGGGCGCAGTCGCTTTCACATAATGAGGGAATGACTGCGTTTGAGTGGTGGGACGCGACCTCGCGAGATACGGATGACCGCCCAAGAAAGGGGATATGGGTTGACGTTCTGACTTTTTTTTTTGTCTCCACGCATGCTTCTCTCGAGGACGGTGATAACTGCCTGGAGCAACTCGTACTTTGTGGAGGTTATTTTTCAGATATTTGACACTCTGACCTGAAGCGATAGTGCGTAATTCCCTGAAGACTGTACTAATGTCTTTGAAAAGTATGAGAACTGGTGATCGTCTCACAGTAGTTAATCATTCTTCGTAACTTTCAGAAGATAGTATCTTCAGAGAGTATGAAATAAGTTACATATAAAAGGAAATTGAGTGGAAGATTAATAAAAAGTTACTTTTAGAAATTAGATGTAATTGGAATAAACAATTCGTACCAGTTGATATGGAGTACACCGTAATGGGTTTCTAAACTTTTTCGGGAATACTTTGTTGACAATGAAAATCGCACCCTATCTCTTATTCATATAAACATGTTAAAAATAATTCTTCATATCTTGAAGCTTGGCTTGAAGTTTTTTATTGAAGGATTCTTACCTTTTGTGTACTGTTTTAAACCATATACGAGAGTGTCACAGCTTATAACCATTTATTCTCAATTGATTTCAAATAAGTAATACAAACTTGCCAGCTAAGCAGAACAGCCCATATGCCTTTCGAGCTCGCAATCCTCATTATTCCCAGATCAACGTATTGACAACATCCTGATCTCTCTCTGTCTCTCTCTCTCACTGTCTCTCTCTCTCTGTCTCTCCCTCTGTCTCTCTCTCTGTCTCCTCCTCGATACTTTCGCTTAGGCAAAATGTTGCTGACAAATTCAAAATCTTGAAAATAACAAGGCAGATATTTTATTTCACTCTCAAAGATAAGACAAACGCATATTTTGTTTTCTTCTCATAAGTCGTGTCTAATACAGTAACTATTTTACGTCACTAAATATTTTATACTACGTACAATGTTCGTAAGAACTTACAGTATATGAAGTCATAATATTGTGTGTAACATCTAAGTATGTAGGATTACGCACAAAAAAAGACGAGCAGTTAAAAGATGGCTCAATTGAAGATGGAACAGGGTGCAAGTATAATCCTTTATTATGAAAAGGAACAAGTATAGTTGAAGAAGAAGAGGAAGGAGAATAAATGTGTGTAGTATAAGAAAAACATTACTCACAAAATAAACTAATGTATAAATATATTATATTTTTAAAAACTATGTAAGAATAAATAATGTCTTTGCTATATCTTAAGCAAGTTCTTAAAGACAAATCATTCCGTAGGTTTCTCAGAATTATATTTTATGATAGTTTATGGAGCGTAACTAAATTTGCCAACATGGGAATCGATCTCGTAGTATGGACCTCGTTCTAGAGTATTCAGGAATTACACTGATCAGGAACTTCGGGCGTGATCCTGCACCTATCATTTACCTCTATATAGACCACCCAATTGACTTCCAAACTATTAAATTTGTTGCGCTGGAAATGGGTGGAAGGCGCGAGGCAGTGTCCTTCCAGGTCACGAGACGAAGCGGGACGAGTCGAGGTTGAAGGCGGCGGGGCGCTCTTTCGTACCCGGGCGGACGGGCGGACGTCCGTCCTCAGAGGACGGGTCCATCCCAGGTCCATTCCGACGAACGAGCAGCCCAGCCCCTTTACTAACACCCTCCGGAAATAGGGCTATCATTTTTCCCGCTTAAAAGTTTTCTCTCACCTTAGGGGCCCGCTATTCTATTCTGCGTCCGAGGCCAGTTGGAGTCTGTGATGTAATGACTCACAATCACCGTTAATGTCTAATAGATATCTTCATCTATTAATGAATTGAATGGTCATTCATCGGCGTTATCATATTTAAGGAAAACGCTGGACGAATTTGCTTTGGCGATAGAAGAATTCAGAAAATTACTGATAATAAATGATGGATTATTTCTTGTCAAGATTAAAAGTTGATGTCAATTTAAAGAAATGTTCAGTTCCTTTCATTGAATACAATTTGAAACTGGTAAATTTGATTTGGTAATAATGAAGATTATAATGGTTTAATAGATTGACCTTTTAGAAGGTAGAGTTAACTGAAACGTGCAAAGTAGTAGACCTTTATTAGTTCGTAATAAAGATGTCGCAAACATTTTATGCAAGAACTTTTTAAAAGGAACAAGGGATTGCATTTCTCTGACATAATGAAGGAAATGGCCATTCAAAAATAGGAGTTTTTAGATGGCAAATATTTTGATGTTGGCGAAAAAATTACAATAGAAACAAAAAAGCAATTTATAAACTTTGATTTCTGTGACAAACATTTATTTTTCTAAAATAGGAATATGTTTCGTTTATTGAAATTGTATTATTTATATCAGCAAGAAGTAGAAATTAGCTCCCTCAATGAACGCAATTTTAACGTAACATAATTTTTTATTGTATCAGTCCAAACAATTGTTATTACAGTTTCTCAAAGGATTGAATATTTCTAAACGCATTGTGATCAGAAAAAAATGTTCAAATTTGCCGCATGAAAATCTAATGAATGAAAATATAATTAAATAATAAATGAAATTTCCTGTGCCACAGTTTCAAAACATTTACTTTCTGAAATAGATAGAACAGAGAGTTTCTATTGTTGCAAAAACAAGTCGATGTCGAGATTCTGTCGGAAATACCCTTATCGGAAATTCGTGGTAGCGAAAAAGGCCTTTGGCCATCATTGGCCACGTAGGCATTTAAAAGATAAGAATTTTACTTATCAAATGTGTTGTAGAAAACATGGATTGCAGTATTTCATTTTAATAAAGAGATATTTACACAAGATAGGTTGAATAGCGGTACATTACTTCGATTTAAACATAGTGACACTGTAAAGTCACGAGCTGGACGGAGAGACACCGTCATATAATCGGGAGCTTCGTTGCGACTTATAACGTTTGGTATTGGAGCTCCCCATTGAATGACAATGCCGCCCCCTGCTTCCGGCTCATGACCTCGAAGTGTCACTGTCTTTAAATCTGAGTATAATTTGCAATACGTTCATAATCATTTTACATAACCAGCATAAATTTGTATGCCACGTCTTCCCTATATTCTGTGATTTTCGCAACTCCGCCCCTGGTAGATATCAGCTGTTGACAGTTTCATCCAATCGGAAACTTGTACGTCACTGTAGTGACTTCACCATAGTGTAGTGACGTTCGTAGTAGTAGTGACGTCACCATACTGTAGTGACGTTCGAGCTCCCGATTGGATGAAACCGTCAACAGCTGATACCTGCCAGGTGCAGAGTTGCATAAATCGCAGCATGGTTTCTTTTCGTTAGTATCTTATTTTTGGAAAAAGGACGGTGCATTGTAACCAACAGAAGGAAGCCCCAGCTAAGGCCGGACAAGGCATAGAGGCCGCGCGCCGTCCCGTGCCGCCTTGTGCCTTTCACTTACTCCCGGCGCTGCCCTCCCGCGCCGGGCGCGGCCCGTCGTCAAAAGTTAATTGTGCCCTATAAAGGCCTTAACTCGCCCCGCGCCGCGCCGGCCGATGGAGAGTGCACCGGGGCCCTATCGCCTCGGCTTTATGCGCCGGCGCCCCCCCCCCATCCCCCCCCCCCGCCCGCGCCGCCGGGTTATGTCTTTCTTTGCATCCGACTGCCGCCGCCGCCTGACCCCCTCCGGCCATCGCGATGACGGCTGGAATCGATGGTCGTACGAAGCTTACTGCCCCCCCCCCGCAGGGGAGGCGAGGTGATGGGCGCAGAGCAGGAGTGTGTCGTCAATGTACGTGGGAGGGAATAGCAGCAGTCAACGGAATAAGACGAAAGAGAACAATGAAGAGTGAAAAAAAAAAAACAAACGAGAAAAGGAGCGAGTTATATGTGAATTGGCGTCGGGTACAGCAGAACTTTCGCTGTGCTCTAGCTTGACTGTTTTCGGATAAAGATCATTTTCGGGCTACTACGCCCGTGTAGGAGTAGAAATGTGAGATTGAAGACAAAACGTCGATATTTTAAAATATCTATGTTCAAAGTTATAACGTTTTTGTTAATAGTACGTCACCCGGAAATCATCGATGTTTTTTAAAACTGGTTTAGTAACGTCAAACTTTAATGTTCGCGTAAGGGGGATTTTAATTTGAATGTTTGGCCTTGTTTATTATTTTCTAAAAAATATTTAACCAACGAAACAGTAAAAATAATATTAACAAAAACAAAATTGAATGCCCGAGAGATCAACAATAAAAAATAGTGAAAAAAATATTATCTTCCTTCTTCAGGGAAACCGCCATGAGGACGATGAAGTGTTGTCTTGATAATGAGTATAATTCCGAGGGGAGTTAGGCGTCTTCACCCAAATAATATACCGGCTGTACTTGAACCAGGTGCGGCCTATGATACATCGCACGATCACATGCCTATAAAAAACCTTGTGCAACAAAATTATTCCATCACAAATGTGTGAGCATATTGCTCAAGAGAGAAGCAACTATACAAAGCTCAATTATTATTTGAAAATCTTATTATTTGTTATTATAATAAATTATTATTTAAAATCATATTTGGAAGTAAATGGCACATATTGATTTCGATGAATCTTGGTTGTTGTTGGTTTTTTTCATAGGATATTTTAGTATTAACGGCAAGTTGGGGTGGAAAATATAGTTGTCCAGATATTTAATAAATGACTCTTACTCAACGTAACATTTTTATAAGATCTAGTGAACGGCAGTTGAAACTTTTGAAAACTACAAACAACAATTTTGAATTCGAAAGTTGATCCTCGAGAGGTGTTTGGCCTCCTTCGGCGTAATCCCGGTCCCTTGGCGCGGGCTTGTGTTTGCGGGACATCAGCGCGTGCTTGTCGAACGCATTACCCCCCGCGCGGGCGCCTCGGGGGCCGGGGCTGCGGGCGCGAGCCGCTTGGGCCCCGAAGGCCCCCTCCGAAGGTCCCCTGAAGGTCCCCCGAAGGTCCCTCGAAGGCCGGGCGCCCCCGGGCGCCGCAGACGAGCGGTAGCCGCGAAGAGGTGTGGGACACGCAGTGCCTCGAACGAGCTCGTCAATACAGGCGCTTGCCCCTGCTGTCGACGCGTCGCTGCCGTTGAGGCCGTCGCCGCCGGCGATTCTGTCGCGGCGGCGATGGTGTGACGGTTAGCGTACCGGACTGTTGTACCCAAGTTGGCGGGTTCAAACCCGATCGAAGCCGTTGATTTTTAGGGCGACAAAATCCTTCGTACGCCTTCCTTCGGAGGGGAAGTAAAGCCGGTTGTCCCATGTTTGTAGATTTACTTGCATGTAAAAGATCCTCAAGCCTAAATGACGCCTCTGAGCTAAATTCAAATCGCCTATTTCTCGCCCAAGAAATACCTCCTTCCTCTGCTAGTTGATGAAAGGAGCGTAGCGAAATTTGCGTGGTCAGACGGAAGAGCGGGCCTGATGGCCCGAGTCTCGCCACGTAAAATAAGGCATTAATTCAATTAATTCAATTCTCCCTGCGCCAATCCCAACCAGACGTCAGACGCATTGTCGTCATCGTCATCACCATCGACACTGCTTTCTCCACCACCAGTGCTTTCGTAGATTGTATCGCCTCTGTAGGCCCTGTCGCCTGGAATCCTCTCATGTCCTATTTTCTTGTCATTGTCATTTTCAAGTCGTGTCCGTAGAAGCACACATTACGCATTCATAGCCATGTCAAATAGAAGTGAATTTTGTTTATTGAGTATGCAGCGCAGACTGACTCCAAAAGTTTTCTCTGACCGTATATTTCTTAAATGCAACTCTGAGTACTTGATATGAAAGAGAACCAACACCCTGAGTACTTAATATAAAAGAGAATCAACACCAGTTTCTTGTTGATTCTGAGGTCCTAGAGGTCCATTTCCTCCTCAATTCTTTCTTTTATTCTTGACATTTTCTCACAAACGTCTCTCCTTCACCATAATCGTCACTTTGTGTAGTCCACCGCCTATTACTACCATGGTTTTCACCTCCAATGGAAACGTTGTAGCTCTCGCCGTCCCCGCCGCCTCCGCCTCCACCGCCTACCACAAACGCCGACTACCTCATCGCCGCCGCCGCCACCGCCGCCGCCACTCCCGCCCCCACCCCCACCAACGTTGCTGCTGCCGCCGCCCCTACCGCCTATCTCATCGCCGCCGCCACCGCTGCTACTCTCGCTGCCAACGTTACCGCCTCCTCCGTCACCGCCTCCTCCGTCACCGCCTCCTCCGTCACCGCCTCCACCGTCACCGCCTCCACCGTCACCGCCTCCACCGCCTTTTGCACTGACCCGTCGTCGTCCCCTCCGTACCCGCCACCACCAGTACCACCACCGTCACCACCTTCACCGCCACCACCACCGCCTCCTGCATAGTCGCAATCGCTCCCTCTATTTCCTCTCACTCCGCCGCCGCCTGTGCGTGCGACGTCCGCCCGGTGGAGAGCTGTCGGTCGCCGCGGTCGTCAGCCGCCCCGAGGGTTGAACCCGAGTCCTCTCCCGACGGACGTCGCCCAGAGGTGGGCGAGATCTAATAATCCTCGCACGGTACACACCGCGCGACGCCACTGCCGCCGCCGCCGCCGCCGTTTAGCCTGTTTATTAATTAACTAACGCGCCCCTTCGGCATACAGCGCTCTGGGAGCGTGTTTGGCGCCGGCAATCACGAGATGGCGCCGTCTACCTTTGATCCAGTGGCGACGACGATGCTGGCGGCGGTGGCGGCGGCGGCGGCGGCGGCGGCGGCGGCGGCGGCGGTGGCGGCGGCGGTGGTGGTGATGGTGGTTGCGGCGGCGGCGGTGGTGGTTGCGTCGGAGGCGGTGGTGGTGGTGGCGGTGGCGGTGGCGGTTGCGTCGGAGGCGGCGCCGGTGGTGGTAGTGGCGGTGGCGGTGGCGGTGGTGGCGGCGGCGGCGGCGGTGGCGGCGGCGGTAGATATGGTAGTGCGGTGGTAGTGCGGTGACGATGTTAGTCGCCGATGTAGTGTCGTGATGTAGGTCGTGTAGACGGTATTGAAGTCTCCGATGCATCCGGGGGCTATATTTTTCTTATATCCTCTGGATGATCTTTAATTTTAGTCTGAGGGGTTCTACTAGCGTGCACCGCACCGCGGATAGCAAGGGACGATTTGAAATGCATACTTCTTGTAACTTAAATCTAACTTAGCAGAGTACAGAAGCTATCGCATTGCCCGCTTTGGCAGATTGTTGCTGAATATTGTTACAATTATAACAATAAGTATTGGTGTGGTCAATGTCAGTAATGGCTGGCAGTGTTTTCTGGAGTTTTGTTTCATTTCCATATTAAGTCAGACTTGCAGAAAACTTTCATGCAAACCGCGCAACCGCATACAATATTAACTTTTTATAGTCGAAATGGCAATAATGGTGGTAGAGGACTGTTGGTAGAGGCGGCGACAACGACGCGTTGTAGGCGGAAAAGGATGGTAGTGACTACAAGGGTGACGATGACGGTCGGTACCACTGACGGTCGAGCCGGCGACAACGGGCGTGTCGCAGATGGGGGTGACGATGGCGGTGCCCGTGTTGGTGGAGGCGGCGACAGATGTCACGTGACGGGCAGTGGTGGCGGCGTGACGACGTTGTTCGCCCTGGCGGCGGAGGTGGAGGCGTGGCCGCGTCCCGGAGGCCCGCGCGCCCGTGTCGGACACCGAGGGGCCGTGTCAGCGGGTCCTTCGTCCGCGCGGGCCCCCGACGCTGCCCAAACAGCCCGCGAGCGCCCGCCCGCCCGGAGCCCGTGGCCGCCGGGGGCAGCCGTGTCGCCGCGCAGCGCTGCGGGTCGCTGGGGAACTAAACGCCGCCACCGCCGACTGTCTTCTCCCCTGCAGCGTGTTCCCTCGGGGAAGGGCTTTCCGGCCGACTGGGGGTAGAGATTTGCTGGATATGGTGGCGTGCGGATGGGAAGCCCGTGAATTTGAGCGAGTTGCGATTTACTTTAACTGCTCTTTCGTGGGCCTTCCTGCCTCCTTTTCCTTTCCTTCTTCCCCTTTTCTGGCCCTTGCCCTCGGGGGCTCGGTTTCAATCAAACAAGGGGTGGGGATTCGGTTTGTCCTGTAGTTCGTGTGGGTTAACTTGTTTTGGTGGGAAATGATTCAAGTTTGAGGCGTTCTGACTTTTCATTGCCCCTCGTTTCACTTCGAGTCATTCCTTCCTTTCACTTTTACCTTTTCTTGACAACATGGCTAGTTCGTGAGAATAATGGCTAAAATTTCCTTCCTGTAGTTCAATTTGTAGAAGAAGCTAGTTCATTTCTTCGTCTTTTACATACTGTCTTGCCTTACTACGTAGTTATGTACTTGTTAGGTACTAGTCATATACTGCCGGAATAATTGGCGATTTCTCGAGGGAAAAAAATCGTATTGGGAGGCTGGAAAGGGGCGCTTGATATGAAAAATATCAACCTTGTTCCTATATGTAGTAAATTACTTCATCTATCACTTCTATTGTATGTACGTAGTAAGTATTGTATTCACGTTTTGGGGTCCTTGATCGACAAAAATTGGTTGAGGGCAAAATGTCCGTTCCTATGTCCATTTATCCGTCTATCTGGATGTACGCTAGGGCTTAAACAGTTCAGACGATTTTTGCCAAAATTAAATTCCTTGATCGATTTGGACGAACTCAGGATCCTCCGAGTTTGTAAAAGACATTTTGATTTTGACATGCACCTTTTAAGAAGCATGAGCAGCATTTCACTTTTTCGCAAAACAAATTTTGCACCAATTTTGTAATTTTTTTTTTCGGAAAGAACAAAGACAAATCGATTGACACAATTCTTAGTCGATTCCCAAGATTTTGTGGAAGAGTTCTAGAATATCACGTGCTTTTTATCGTTCCATTGCTATTTAGTATTATACTCTCTTTCCCGCATTTACATAAATCGTTACAACTTAATGCATGGAATTGGCGATAATTAAACGTAATTTTATAATGAAGCAGAAAAATAAAATTAATTTAATCGATACTTTTTAATGTAGCTTTCAATGTCCGAAAATAGACGAACCGGGCAACTTTGAAATGATTAAAATTATTTTTAATTACGAACTTATGAATTGTTATTATGAACTTGCTAAGCACAAATAAAATATTGTCACATGAAAATATCCGCCGAGGGTGCCAGGCTAAGCTAGTTAAAAGAAATTCAAAAGTGATAAAACCAAACGAGAAAATACGCAGAGAAGTTTATTAAAAAAGGAAGATGAATTAAATACAAAATAATTGTGACGTATTGGTAAATAAAAATTAATGAACTTTAGTTACAGGTTCATTGCTTACAGTTATCTCATTTTAGTCTTTAAGCCAACAAGTGAGAAATACAAACAAAAAGAAAAGAATTTAGATTGCCTAAAATAAAAAAAGCAACATCAGATTTCTCTACATTTTTTTTTCACGCACAGCAGTCCCAGTGTGAGTGCATTTAAGTGCGGCATGACCTCAAAATGTACCTCCCAGATAAGAGAACTTCCCTCTTCTGCGAAAAACACAACCCGCCACACACGCCACATGAAAGAAACCTGTTGACTATCTCGAGCATAAAGCGAGTCCTTTGCAATTAAAAAATCTCACACGCGCGGTCGCCTTTTTCTCTGCCGCAGTGCTGCCACCTGTGGCGGAGGCAACCGCACCCTCGCGCGCGGATTCTTCAGCTCTCCCGCGCTCACCGACACCAAACGCCGCCGGCGGTCTTTCATCTGGATGCGTTTATTTCGCGTGCCCTCGGCCCTGTGGCACAGGCGAACCTACCATACGGGTCCTCTCCGAATATTTTAATTTATTATGGTTTCTGATTTGCTATTGAATAAGCGACTTCAATCTTAAGTACTTATAAAAAAGGAATGGACCAGGAAAAGAATGATAATCACAGAAAAATCAAAATTCTATAAAAGAACTAAGTGAGTTCTGTAAACATTTCTGATAGTTTTCCAGCTACTACAATATCATTTCTCGCATGCCCTCGGCCCTGTGGCACAGGCAAATCTACTGCATACGGGTCCTCTCCGAAAATTTTAATTTATTATGGTATTATGGTTTTTGATTTGCTATTGAATAAGCGACTTCAATCTTAAGTACAGTTAAAAAAGGAATGGACCAGAATGATTATCACAGAAAGGGCAAAATTCTATAAAAGTACAAAGTGAGTTCTGTAAACATTTCTTATAGTTTTCCAGCTACTAGAATCTCATTAACTAAAGAGTTAAAATTGTGGACCAGAAAATTATTATTATTATTATTATTATTATTATTATTATTATTATTATTATTATTATTATTATTATTATTAAAGCTATAGAATCCATATCCAGTGCAAAAGTCTCCCACTCTCTGATGGGGTAGCTTACAAAAGAACTTACCAGGTGAGCTAAAAACTGGCGAAGTTAAATTGTTTTTCCTGTTTATCAATTCTGTTATAAAGACATATAGACCACTAGCTCTTAACGAAACCTTTGAATTTTCCTGGGCTACAAAATAGAATACCTGAATTCAGTTCGAAGAAGAAGATAAAAAAGTACGATATGGAAGAGTGGAGGCACCAAGAAATAATACATAATACCCAAGTACCTTATATTAAATTTCTTATGGAAAATTTTAAACAGAAACCTTATATTATTTGGATCAGTTTCTTTGGTTTACTCTTTTCAGATAAGAATTACATATTTCAGATAAATCACGTCAAAGGAGTGTTATAAATTGGTATTGCAATTAACGTGAATGAAGTTATAATTGATTTGTGTATGAAGAACCTTTTCACTGTACAAATTTAATTTTACGGCATTCAAATAATACTCTAATAAAGTGTAATGAGCAAGGAATGTACCAAGGATTCACGTCATTCTAGCTACCTCGTCTTAGGGTACGCTCATAAGTTACCAACATTTACTTCGCTCGGCGATAAGACATCCCGCAACTCCTGTGGGCAAGACGCTCCCCAGACAGGCGAGTCCCCGGCGTCAACTCGGGCGCCGGTAAGTTGAGGGCCGCTCCGAAGGAAAGAGTTTTATACAAAACAAACAGCCTAACGTAATAGAAAGTAAGTCGGCGCTGTTAACTCGCGTGCCGTATCAGCAGCCGCTATCCATCCATCTCGTTAATGAAGCTCAAGAGCCCGGCGAGCGGCGGCGGCGGCGGCGGCGGCGGCGGCGGCGGTGCCCTCCGCCCCGCGCGCGCTCTCGCGGAAGACAGACGAAGCTCTCTGCGAAGGGGAGCGGGGGCGGCCGGGCCAAAGCAGGTCTCCATTATTCATGGTCTCATCCATTTTAGATGCAAACCAGTCACACAGTGCGACCGGCCTTGCCGCCGCCGCCGCCGCCGCCGCCGCCGCCGTCCCCGTCGCTGCTTCCGCCACTCCGAAGCTGTTGCCCTAGCCGCTGCTGCTCCTCCGTTGCCACAGGTCGGGCAAAACAAGCGCAGTGACATGCCACCGCCTATGCCATCACCATCGCCATCACCATTGCCATCACCATTGCCACCACCATTGCCACCACCATTGCCGCCACCGCCGCCGCCGCCGCCATCTTCACCGCCACCTGCTTCACCATCACTATCGCCACCTGCACCGCAACTGCCACCACTATCACCACCACCACCGCCGCCGCCGCTACCAAAACCATAACCACCACCACCACCACCACCAACAACAACAACAACAACAACAACAACAACAACTCTCATTGTATATGTCTTCCCTAGCAGTTCGTTTCATCCCCTACCGTGCGTCTTGCCATTCTGTTCTTTACCGGAAGTATTTCTTTCTTAATGAAACTGTAATTGAATTATTTTTCCTACTACTGAAGTAAGGGATTATGTTGTTATGTGTTATTTATTGCTTCTCTTTCTATGCAATAATCGTTGTCCTAGGTGTTATATTATTGGGCCATAGATGCAAATTATCTAAATTACTTCTGAAGATGATGAACACAAAATTAAGAAAATTGCCTTCGGAGATGTGAATTAAGGTGAAACATTGAGTTTTAAAAGACAATAACAGAAGAAAAAATCGTCCAATCGTATCCTACTCCTCGTAAAATTCTTTTCGTTTGAAATCTGGCCTCAATTATAAAAAAAAAAACACTAATCTCGTACGTGTGAAGCTTCCGTTCAATTCTCTGTCCACTTCTTTTCTTGAATTGTACTCCAGAATGAAACAGTACAGTCAGCATTGAATCACACGTGTTTTCTGTAAATAGAATTTCTAATTGTGTACTGGTATTTACAGGAAGTGCTTGAAAAAAGGAATCGAAAAATTTATTCTCAATCTCTTGATCACGTTTCATATACCGAATTGTTCCTCAGGAGAAGGCAAAGAGGAATAACCGAGAAGATCTTTCAAAATTATCAAGGCCAAAAATCTCCTTTTTTTTAGAAACTAACAATATAATTATCAATTTTTCTATAACCTGAATACAGGACCGTTTTGTTATTATTTTTCTCTGATATACTCTACATCCTGAAAACTACTTGTATTGGAAACAGTTTCTTATAATTTGAGTAGTTCATTTTCGCCTATCGGAGACATTTGCGATATGATGCGTGAAAACATTGGCAATTCTTCTTAAATAATTCGGTCTTAATCCGTTCATTTCTGCTGTAGAGAATTAATAAAGAAAGACATATTTCATAATTTCGTATTGGGGCCAGGTTAAATATCTGCTCAACATTCACATAACTACCTGGAAAATTCTAACAGAGAAAGGATCTTTCTCGTCAATTTTTTTTTCTTGCAGGAAAAGCGTATCATTTAAAGATCTGTTTCGCTTTCTGATCCAGATTACTGAATTGTCGTGTTTGTCCTTGGGCTTTCTGGGAGAGTGACAGTGGTTTATACACAATTAGATGTGTGATTTTGTTCCCTTGCTCCATTTCCTGGATCAGATTCAACAAGTTCTTCTAAACATCTACGACCCGACGTAGAAGTTTAAGAAACAAAGTTTTTTGTAGGCTTGACGCCTCCCATTTGCCAATTCACTAATATATACGTCACTTAAACTATTTCATTCGAGATTGTATAAACGTTTGTTTTAACTTGGGAGTTTTCTTCCCCTGTTATTATTAAACGAAAGCTATTTTTTAAATATGTTTTAATATTTTAAAGTACAATTCAAATATGAATATATTATTTGTGTCACTTTACACTAGTATTATAGCAATACAAGTAAAACAACTATAAGCAAATTGTCTTGCTCAGAAAGCGTAATTTTCATCTGTTTGGTACACTTTATTCGAAATTATTGGAAGTGGGAAAAAAGCATCTTTTGGTTATACTTCGACCGCTTCCAGTGATTTATTCACTACAATTTTAAATAATATGCCTACATACATTGTAGTGTATGGTATTCGCATTCTATCCCAGAAAATTGTAGTACATTTAATAGCACTTTCCATTTAATAAGACATTATGAGAACTTCCTTCTCATAACGAAACAATGTATTTTACAGTTGTATGTATTGAGCTCCACATAGTATATTGTACTCATCATTTTGAGATGATAAGACGTATACCTTCTACATAGTATTCCATCATAGAATATTTGAATGCAAGCAATATGTTTTCGTTTAAAACTAGATCCTGCGTAGAAATACAAAGTAGAGAGAGAGAGAGAGAGAGAGAGAGAGAGAGAGAGAGAGAGAGAGAGAGAGAGAGAGAGAGAGAGAGAGAGAGGGGGGTATAGGAAATATATTATTTCCTCCTTTTCCTATCATTTATTCATTTAATGTACTTACTTATTTACTTCATTTTTATTTACTACATCAGGCGCGGATCCACGGGGAGGGAAATGAGGTAAATTTCTCCTCCCAAAACTTTTCAGTAACTACTAATTTTAACTTGCCACGAAACTATCAAGCAAAAATATTTTCATATACACATTAAAACGAATAAGATTGTATCGCAACATGAGGCAAGTTTATCGCGCGTCAATCTACTATCTGTAATATGACACATTCTACCAAAATTTTGAATAATAAAAAATCCCCCTCGCAAAATTCGTCTCTGAATTCGTTCCCGCCTTAGTGTAGGTACATTACAACTGTTAAAAATATAATGCTGGTTCTCCTTTTCGCGTCCGTCTGTTCTTACCATGGCTTCATTGGCAGCGTCGCCGGCGCGCCGTTGCCTTACGTGAACCCAGTTAGTCGCCCAATAGAACAGGAGGCATTTTCATTTGCGGTCCGAGAGAGCGGGCCGACGCGACGCGACGCGACGCGAGACGAGACGAGTCGAGGCGCGCGTCCAACAACAACCGGGGTCATGCGAGCCGCGTTTCTGGTGGTCGGGACGCCGGACGCCGCTCGCCAGACGAGATGAGGATGGGGATGCTGTAGAAGAGGAGGGTGGGGAGGAGAGGAGAGAAGGATGGCGATGGCAGAGATATGAGGGCGGCTGGAGAAGAGAAGAGGAGAGGTAGGAATGTGAGAAATAAAAGAAGTGAAGGAAGGCAATGAGGAGGAGGTGGAAGAGAAGAGGGAGGGGGCGTAGTTGTGGAGGTATGTAAAATAGGAAAGCAAATATGGGAAGGAAGAGAAGGAAACAAAGATATCGGGAAAGACAAAGAGAGGAGGAGGCAGGCGTGCTGAGGAGGGCGGCGCGGATGAGGAGAAAGGGGAGGGAGAGGAGGAGGAGGAGAGGAAGGAGGAGAAGGAGGAGAAGAAGGAGTAGGAGAAGGAGGAGAAGAAGGAGGAGGAGGGGAAGAGGAGGGGGGAGAAGGAGGAGGAGGAGGCTGAGAGGTCGGCGCCGCGAATCAGAGAAATAAAAAAAACAAACGCTGTGACGGATTTGTTGGCGCGAGGCCACGCTGCGGCGAGCGCGTCTCGTCTTTTTTTATTTCGATTATATTATTGTGTGCTGCGCGTCTTAACGAGAAGCTGATGCTTCGATTCGCGTTGTTTGAACCCGCCTGGCGGAGGGCGCGTCGGGGTGGGGGTGGACTACAGCTACAGATGTGTCCCAGAAGCGTCTGCGAGTCAGCACTAACTAGACGGTGCAATTGCTGAGCGATTCTTTTTTTTTAATTTCTTTTTCTTGACGTGTTGGAATGGCTGATTTGTCGTGACGAGTTGTTGATACGGGCGGCGTTGTCTTTACACTCACCGAATTGTTTCGGAAGTTCTTGTAAGTCAATTTCGCGACCCTCCATGTGACGTAAATCACTGAAGATTCTAGGGATAATGGGCATCAGTAATTTCGTCGTTCATATTTATAAAGAAATACTTTCGTGATAATTTGTAAACGTCACCACTTTTATTTGACATGAAATATTATTATTGGTTAATTAATCATTGATAAATAATATTTAAAACTAATAACAGGAATTTTGCAGTAATAGGGACAAAATAATTGAAATGGTGCTCTTTATCACAGCCAATTTTTTCTGTAACATTCATTATTTAATTTGGTATCAGCTCTTGATGGCTCATTGATCTTTAATGTCAGATGGCATATAATTGAGAATTAAAGCTTGTTTAACGATAACAATCTTAATTCTGTACTCTAGGGTTTTTATATTTCAATGCGTTATCTGTATCTCAATAAAACGCTTTCAAAAAATGTATTTTTATGTCCGTATTCTTGACATTTGAAATCACATATCAGCGAATTTCTGTGATTTTTCATATCATTTTCTTTCAACGTTTATTTGGTAAATGATCATCCACAGGATTCTCATGATTCTCATGATGTACATCCACATTACTCAGATGTTTAATTGTTGTTCTATACAATGTCTTTATAAGACAACAACATTTTTGTGAATCATTGTAGAAATAAAGTGTGAAAATCATCGTTGAGATTATGAATATTAGCAGAAAATTCTGGTAAACATAGTTATTTGATTTCTGGTGATGGGAGCCAGCCAGAATCTGTAACTTATATTTCTTGGCAGGTTTAAACGGTTTCAAAGCGCTTTCTTTTAGCCTCCACTTATGTCGTTTCTTTATTTTATTAGAAGTGAAGTATGCGCTACTGCACACTCGATGGCATTATATTTCACGTATTTATACTTTGTGACTATAGTTCTAATGGATTTGCCGGTATGATATATGCTAATTATTTGAATAGATCTTTCTGGGTCTTTTTTCTTGTTTCCGCCAGAAAGTCTTTGATGCCAAGTTTATTAATAAACTATTGATGTTTCCTTTGGAACGATCACAACGAAAAAATTCATTTCTGTGTTAATGAATATATGTTTCACTGCTCTTAGAAAATAAGAACTGAGCTTATAGCGTTTTAAAAACAAAGATTGGTTTTTCAGTATTATTGTTGATGTTAAACGTTCTTAATAGTAGATAAAAACAGTACAATGAATTTATCTGTTCTAATTAAGTCGTTTTAAGTATATAACAGTAATTTCTCTTTAATATTAATAATTATAATAATAGGGCATGTAACATCAACAGTTGCTGAAAGCGACATTTTTTAAAAACATTTCTAAAAATCAATTGCGTTGCTGAAAAATATGAAATCTACACGTCACTTACTCAGTGTGAGCCAAATCATTGCCATTCACATTTGATGATAATCTACGTAATATTGTCACCACAAAATTCTATATTATAGCAATGTTTAAGGGATTGTGATAGTTGAGAATGATATGTAATCTAATATCTGGTGTGGAAAGTTGGTTCTGGATTTCACGATTAAAAAAAACTTATCTATTCTAAAAATTATGGTTTTACAATCTTCTCGTTACCGTAAAAACAAATCGTACTGAATGCACATATTCATTATTCTCCTGTTTCCTGGCAAAAGACAAAATATTGCGAGATTTATTTTTCTAGAAGATTGTTTTCGGCTTTCACAAACAAAAAACGCAAACATTTTTAAGTGTGTGCTAATGAATGTATATTTCACAGTCCTTGATATGTCTCTGCAGATTAATGAAATTGTTATAATTAGAATACAGAGTTCTAAATGAATTAAATGTAAATCATGGTAAAAATATGCCTATTTGTAAGTAGGCATCGATGGAAAAATTATTCAGCTATCTGTTTTAAATAAGCAATAATACATTAGTGTGAAAACATTCCTCTAATTCACATTTCTTCAAAATATCCTACTTTAATAAATTTTAATATAATTTATTTCAACGGATATGCAATAACATTTTGTAGACACAAGTTCCAAAGCAAGACCTGAATACTAAAAGAATGTAGATCTAAGCTACTATAAAATTGATGTGGTGAATTATTTCCCTTGGGAATTATTTCCCTTGGGAAATTATAAAACGTATTCTCATGATCGTACCAAACATACAACTATTAGAATAATTGCCACAAGGATAATGTAATGGTAATATTTAGTTACTTAGCACTGATAAATCATATATAAATTTTGGGCCTCGGATTTTGTGCTAAAAGGAAAATATTTGTGTGTGTTTAAAAGTTGAAAAATATGTGTTTAAAATTAAAAATATTTATTTATTACCCCTGTAAGATCCTGTAACCAAGATCGAGAGAAATCTGGAGGTAAAGCGTGACGTCATCTTCTTTACCACTGCACATTTTGTCTGTACAATCTGAGAAAGTTTGAGAGCTGCTAGTGTTATGAGTGTATATTATCGCTCGAAGTGTCAATGCCTAAATCGACAGTAGTGTTAGAAATGTCCCACAGACGTTTTGACGTGTCATGAACCTATTTCACTCCACTCAATCGTGGAAGTCCCACTGCAACATGTGATGTGCGACCAACCACTGCATTCCAAACTGGCACGTACTTCATGGTATATCAAAAAATTCTAAAGTTATTAAACTTGAAAATACTAAAAATATTATTTTATTTATATGAAATGTGTAATATTTTTTACTTAAATATTTATTTTATGCAACTTAAGCAAACTATTTATTTTTAGGTGATATCCAATTTGATGTATGAAAACTACGGAGCGTTACTTGAATATCCACTAAACGTTGAACACTGAAGCTCAAGAGGAAAAAAACATGTATTTACGTAAAAAGCCGATTTAGTAATTACTGCTGTTGTAGTTCATCTATGCCCTTCCTCTTGAAAACGAAGAACGAACATAATCTTTCTCATTTCAAAACTATTCAGAAGACTTTCTCAGCACGCTCGTTACTACACTTCCAACACATCTCCCTCATGGCTCTGAACGCAGAATTTGTCTTTCGGTGATTGCCCCCCCCCCCCCCCCCTGTTTTCCAACGAACGCCGGAATCCCGCGTGTATTACTTTTCTCGGAGACGTTTCCTCTGTCTCCCTCTGTCGGTCTTACGAGCCAACATCCACCACAAGACGACACGCCGAGCGCACAGACGCGCTCTTGTTGCCTGCGATAGTGTCCTCTCGATGCCCGGTAGCCTTCTTTTATTTCTGCCTCTTCCTGTCAAGGCGGCGAGCACGAGGCACACCACACGCATAAGCTTCTCCTTGTCCCCTTTCTTTTTTTCTTTTTCTTCCTCTTGTTGGTCTCCACCAGCTCTACTCCGCGACGCGAGCGTACCTTTCCTTCGAAGGCACATACACACACACACACACACACACACACACACACACACACACGTGCTCAGGCTATGACCGCTCCTTAGAAGCGGACGACATCGTTTTATTTTCTCCGAGGGAGAAAAAATATTCTCATATCCTGTGCGGAATGAACGTATCTCTCCTGTCATAGTTAAGGAGATGGAACTTTTTAAGGCGCGGTGTGAGGGGGAGGCGGCGAGGGGGCGGGGCGGGGCGGTGAGGTGTGGACCGCCATGATGACGCCACGGTCAAGACAGAGCTGCCTCTTGTGGAGCTGGCGACCCTACCTTTTACGGGTTACGGCGAAGGATAAAGGAGGCATTGATGTGCAGGTTAAGGGGCTCCCAGCCGGTCAGGGTCCTCCCGTTTCTGGCGTGGAGCGCCGCGGGATCACCTTGACTCGTGCACGGGACGCTGGCGGCCATCTTGTCGAGCTCGCGTGCTATCGTCGGGTTGAAGGACGCGCTTTTGAGTTATTTGGAACCTCGGCGAAGGAAATGGATGGCCCAATTAAAATTCACGTGTTTGGTGGTGGCGATAAAGAGGATGATTAAGGAGACGCGAGATAGTTATGGAAGGTCTTTGTGGGCTGTCACAATGCTGGCTGGTTATCGCCAAGCTGACAGATGTCTTTCCTTCTTTGTCAAGCTACGAGGCTAAGACGGCAATAAAGATATTCGAAATTTTAGGATTTATTTGTTTTGATACTAGCATTGTAGTGGTGCTGCGAAATGTTAATGTGGAGTTATGTTTACACAAAAATACGTTCTTAATATTATAACGCATTCATATCAAAACGGTGCTATTTAGGAAACGTGCATTTGTAATGAAGTGTTCCATTTCAGTGCTATAGAAATACAGTAGACACAAAATGCAAGAAAACCGTCCAATAAATGTTTGTTAATGCTTTTCAACTCATCAGCATAATTCCAATGCAAACGTCGCTGTTCGTTTTTCGTGGAATCAACGAATATTAACATTCTGGTCTGTAATGACTTTGAATTGACTCACGACTAACGAATTAATACTAATAAAAATATTCCGTTCTGCTGTATTGCATCTCGATATTCTGTTATGTTTCTAGTTTAAAACATTATCAAAAATTTTCCGCACTCTGTGCCAGTTCCTACAGTTGCATAACAAAGTATAAAAAAGACAGATTCTCTTTCCTCGTCATAACAGCGCCTTTTGCAGTCTTTCTCAACGGGTGGGATGTTTCTGGAAGGTACGACATCTTCTAGAAATAGAAGCTCACGTTTTAATTCCTGCAAATTAGCTCTTTTAGCAGCGAGAGCTTCGACCGTCCCGCCGTGGACTCACGTGTATTTAACGTATCTTTTTATGCCTCCTCGTTCCTCCCGAAAGCGTAGCTTAACCCCTTACTTATTTTGCCGCGCGCTCCCCCGGCATCTTTTTGAGGCATAAAAGCGTCTCCCGTTTTATTTCTGCTCGTAACGATGATACATACTAAAGTCGTCCATTGATTCAATCTAATTAAATGGCCGACAACGTCATATCTTGCTTTCCCTCTTCGTCTCGCCTCTCTTTCTCTGTTTCGCGTGCCTCCGCGCTCGCTGTCCCTTTCTCGCTCTCTGCCTTCGCCCTGCTCGCTCGCTTCACCTCCACCTTAAACTCCACCGCAAGTAATAGTCAGATATGAAGTTGTTAAAGTGAAATGACTTCAAATACTCTCAATTACCTGCCCTAAAAGGGGAAAGGTAATAGCATCTCTCCTACTTAGATAGCGGCGGCGGGGAAGGGCGTGCGGAGCAGAGCGGGTAACGGCGGGGCGGGGAGGGGAGGGGCGGGGCGGAGCGGGGGCAGGGGTGAGGGCGGTCGGTCGCGCGGCCGGGGCGAAGGGGAGGGCGGGTCTTAATTGAAATCCCGCCCTCGGCACCGCCTCCGACTCGCGCTGTCTCTCTCCCTCTCTGTCTCTCCCTCTCTTATTCCACCTGAAGTTCTCTGCTGCGAGGGGGCGGGGGATGAAGTTACAAACCGAGTGGGGGAGGGCGCAGGAAAGCCAAGGGGTTGTTCGGTCGCCCGCTTGGAAGGTGGAGGATGCGGTGACGACCGGTGATTGTGGAGGCGGGGTGAGGGGGGGACGGAAGCAACCTACGTTGTGGTCGAGGTTGACGATGGTAGAGTGGAGGAAATTTTCGTTTGAGGCGGTGAGCAGGGGACAGCGACGTTTGTCGATGTGGGAGTGACGTATTCGCAATGGCAATCTCGATAGAAATATTGGTCAAGAAAGCAAGAGAAAATATGCCATGTAATGATGTCATTGTGACTATGGTGATGGAAAAAGCTCAAGTAAAGAAATAGATACTCTTAGATGATAATAGCGACAAAGACTGTATTCTCCACCATTAGAAAAAATGCAGATGGCGAGAGTTGGAGCTGAGATGGATAGTGATTACGCAAGCAAACATACCGACCAGGATGGAAAAGAGTAATTCAGAAATAATGATACGGCGATGGCACTCAGCATTTTCCGCGAAGAGAGTAGGTCAAGAAAGAACCTGTGTGGTACACGTGCGATGATGACTTTTGTAGCAATCCTGATTCTCAAAAACATTCAAATGACTACAATTATGCGGGCACAAAATTGGAAAAGAGCAGAGATGGCAATTACAAGAACTGTGACAACGAACGACAGTAGCAGCTCTGATGACGAAGAAATACCACAAGGAAGTAGTACAATGATGGCAACGAGGGAAATATTTTCCTCCTGGACGATAAAGATGGCAGGCGCTAAAAGTGTGGCAACGGCAGCAAGCGTGGCGGGAGAGCCTGCAAAGTTACGGTGAGAGCAGAAGCGCCGAGGCAGGGGGAAACCAAGGTAGAAGCAGGAGCAGCAAAGACATAAGCACGCTCTATACACACACAGCACAAGTCGCGGGACTTCCATATTTGTGTACACAAGCCATTAACATCCTTCTCCCGCCGTGTTCCGAAGGAAAAGATTTCCTCCTCCGCCCTCCGACTTCTGCTCGCGTGTTTCATTTACGGTGCTCGGTTTAATCTTACGGATTTTAAAGGCAAATGCATTTAAGGGGGATTCCTGCCGTGTTTTAGTATTAATGTAAAGGGTTTAAGTGTGATTGTGAATAATGTACAGCCCCATTTCATCAAGTAAATTGCTGACGACGCTTTGAATACTGAATACCTGGGTTTCGCCGTGGCGATATGCTGCCGTTTTGTTTCCAACTCCGACCTGCGCGAGTTAAGGAAGCGGGGATGAAAAGCGACCTCCTTTGTACACTCTGCTTTAGTTTACATTCTTGGAGTACTTAACGAAGAGGGATCGTCGTCCAGAGGAGGAGAGACTTATTAAAATTTACGAGAGAGAACTCTTGGTGAGTGTGTGTGGAGGAGAAATCTCGTGCTGCACTGTTTTTGTGTGTTCTCGAAAATTACCTTTGCATATTTTCTTTTTGTGTTATTTAATATTGTGTAACTTTTGTAGGGGAATAAGTTACCTTTGAATTTAATTATAATTGTAATGTAATTAAGCGTATTAATTGACAATTATAAAAATGGTAATCGCTAATCAGCTTCGTGTGTTGTGTTGCATAGAACATTATACAAAAATCTACCCTTTTGCTTTTACTCATTTTTACGTTGTACATTTAATATTTAGTAAGAAATAGTTCATGATGTTGCTAACACATTTCCTTATTGAGAACTGAGACTGTCCTTCAGAGTCAAACCGTGAGTGGATTCTGGCAAATCTCATACTTTTACACCATAACGATTGTTTTTCGTTGAGGCCTTAAAAATCAACTCATACAGAGAGACAAAAATTCAAATTGATATAATTATGATAATTGATATAATTATAATATGCATTATAATTAAAACATTAGAAGAGACGAGATCGGAACATTCTAAATTAGTTCCTCTTTGTATCTTATTTCCAAGTACACATACACTACGAATAAATTATTGAAAGAACTTTCGAATTCTTTGTGACTTTGCTACAAATTTTCGCGACAGTTATAATAAGATATTTTATCGAAAATATTAGTGATGGTCACAGTAATTGCAACAGTTCATTATAATTTTAAGCGGTTGTGTGAAGTTCATTTATTGTACTAATTTCTTCTCCAGATTTACTAATTTTAAGAAATGTAATTGGAAAATTCTGATTGAAATATAAATATCACTTCATTAATTGCTCAGGTTTAAATTCAGAAATGTACAGCAGGAAATTTAGAAACATTATAGGTATGAAAATCATTATATTCGTAAATGGGATATACAGAGTAGCTTTTCTCTGCTTTCTAAAAACATATTATTGGCCCTTTCTTTCAGTTTTCGCCGATTGTGTCTAACACGATCCACCATTACCCGAAATGTTGCCACAGCAGTATTTATTTTTGCAAAACCTATATGTGACATATCATTCATATATTTCAAGCTTTATCCTTTTCAGTCTCTTCCAGCGAAGGAAAGTGTCCACTTCATGCAACACCCCATTATAAGTCGTTCACTTCATTGTCAGGTATATTGAGGTAGATTTTTACATTTTCGTTCACTAGCTATTTTAACGCATTTGCTAAGACACTTTCGTATTCTTACAGAACAGGATACTGAACAAATGCATAAAATATAAGACGCGACATCTGATCATTATAATTTCACCTTCAAATTCACCTTTTGTCCTGGGACTTTTTCCAGCTTCATGAAATGTCGATTTCGTGACCCCGCGCTGGGTGCTCATTATCTTCCTCATGGGGACACATTTTAACTTTTTGGAATAGACACACTTGCGGGCTCTTTATCTGTGGTCAGCAGACTCACGAGGCCTTCCACGACAACACATACGTGAAAGACAAGGGACAAACAACATGCCCACGGTGGGACTAGAACCCACGACCCTTCCGACCTCGGTGCTGAGCCGGCGCACGCTTTAACAATCCAATCCAATCCAATACAATACAATACAATACAATCAATACAATACAATCAATACAATGCAATCAATACAATGCAATCAATACAATGCAATCAATACAATACAATCAAAACAATACAATCAAAACAATACAATCAAAACAATACAATCAATACAATACAATCAATACAATACAATCATACAATACAATCAATACAATACAATCAATGCTATACAATCAATGCTATACAATCAATACTATACAATCAATACTATACAATCCAATACTATACAATACAATACTATACAATACAATACTATACAATACAATACTATACAATACAATACTATACAATACAATACTATACAATACAATACTATACAATACAATACTATACAATACAATACTATACAATACAATACTATACAATACAATACTATACAATACAATACTATACAATACAATACACCTTATTTTATATTCATGAATTTCAACGGAGTTGTCGATGTCCAGTTGGTGGCATGATGACGCACGGCCCGCTCATCCCCAATGACCTCGGTGATGACCTCGGCCTACTGCTCACCTTCTGCCCGGTGCCCTTCTCACCTCCAAAGCGCCCCCTGCGGCACGGTGCGCTGCGGTGGGGCTCCTCCCAGTGAGAGCGTTTATGGGCGGCGCAGATTCCCGGATAAGCGCGCGCCGCCGCTGCGGCTAAGTGGCCGTAAGCGCACGGATCTCCCAACGCACGGCGCCCCTCGCCCACGCAACGCCCGCCCGGGCCACGCCGGCGGACGGCGACGCTGGGAGAACTTCGTGTCTGCCGTCTCCTCCGCACGTGCTCTAGCTCTGGCTGTACCCCTGGCTGGCATCGCCGTTGCCGGCGCCAACGCCGTCGCTTCAGTCTTTGGCAACCATCGCATAGCCACCACCGTTGCCTCCACCACCTGCACAGCCACCGAATTTCGTGTCTGCCGTCTCCTCCGCACATGCTCTGACATTGCCGCTGGCACTGACGCCGTTGCCGCCACTACCTGCACAGCCACTGAACTTTACATCTGCCGTCTTCTTGGCATAAGCTCTGGTATCGCCGTTGCCATCGCCAGCCCTGTTGCTTCAGTCATTGTCAAACCCGCGGAGCCACCACTGTTGCCGTCCCCGGTGCCATCGCTTTGCCATTCTTGTTGTTGCAACCGTTGCTGCAGACATATGTACCGTTATTGCTTTCGCCATCTCCACAACCGTCGTCATTGCCTTCGCCACTTGTTACGGTCGTCATCACCATCGTCATCTATTGTCACCTCAATCGTCCTCGCCTTCTCCTTCATCGCACACTCACTCACTCACTCATTCCTCTCTCACCCGCACTCAATCGCTCGAACTCTCTTATCTTCACCCTCATCGTAACTCCCACTGTCACTCATTACCATTAACACCTTCCCCTTCACACATCACCTTTGCTAGTATAATGACCACTCCCCCTTTGTCAAGGTCGTATTTCTGTATCATTCAACAATTTTGTGTGTTTACCAATGCAGGTACTTAGTCTCTATTGTTAATAATTACTGTGATTTTCATGATGTCGATAATGACAGTAGTAATGGCATCGATGAGGTTATAAGACAAAAGTATAAAAGAGTTAGTATTTCGAATCCGTCACGTATTGACTTTTGATTCTGTATGCATAGTCTATACATTTTAGGGAGTATTTTTAAAGATCATTTAATCTGAAATGGCCTTATTATTAAAAATAAAGAGGTTTTAATTCCCACAATTCCACGACGATTTATCTACGATAGCCAACCCACCCCCCACTTTGACGGCATTCGTGTAGCAGTGGTTAGTCCAGTCGTGCGGCTCTGTCACCGCCTTCTCCCCGTCGCCCCCGCCGCCGTCGCCCCCGCCGCCGTCGCCACCGTCGCATTTAATATTAAACAATGCCCAGCCGTCTCATCAGCGAGCGGGAGCGCGCCCCGCGCCCTGCGGCCGGAGGTCCCCTTCGCACCGGCCGAGCCCTCGACGCCGCACGGACCGCCCCCGCCGCCGCCGCCGCCGCCGCCGGCTGGCGTAATTGGAACGAGCGTTTAGGCCCTCTCCCATTCCGAACGCGAGGGAAGGTACTTCATTAGGGGATCTACTGATTTTCACCTCTTAAATGTTGGAAGCGATCATTATAATGAAATGGATGGTTCACGTCCGCAAGCTCTGGTGCGAAGAGGGGGGGGGAATACTTCAGCCGCAGCACAAACCTGAGTACAAGTACTGAAAAATCTGAGTACAAAAGAGCTTAAAAGTGATCATTGGTCCTTGAGAAATCTATTTCTTGAGATAGCTGACTCCTACGTTCTTCAGAAATACGTTTTTCGAGAAGTTCGTTTTTTGTAAGAGAACTGTGCTTTGGTAGTTTTTGCACGTTGGGCTGCACTCTCCAAGACAAATGTTAGAGGAAGCAAGAGTCCCAGTAATTCAAATAGCTCGATGTTTGGAAGAAACAAGCTGTCGCGATCTTTGCGTAAATAGTTGTTCGAAGAAAAAAAAACATTTTTTAAATAGTTCTTTGTTGAGCATTTCGTACTTCGACAATTAAGAGACCTCATTATATACAATGAAATACAAGTTTGTTTTTTTACTTCATATGTAGACACTTTATTTGATTGTAAAAGGTAATGTTTTATTTGTTACTGACAAAACGGCATTCAAGTTTTGTATAGCATCTCTTTTGACGATTAACTTAGCAGATTTAGCACGTTCTTAGCATGTGACGTATGTAACTTATAATTAAGATTTAAATGTCATGCTCTCATGAACGTTGACATATTATCACATGACGCGAAACATATCACTGTATAGGATTTTTAGATAAGAGTTTTTTTAGAATAAAGCCTAAATACAAAGTTATCACTGAATTCAGAAAATCCTAAACTTCACGTGTTGTAACTTTATCCAGTTTGCATCACATTTCACGAAAATGGACTACAGCGCGTCTGAACATCTCCTCGTGACCTACATCCAACGCTCTCGAAAACAGCGCGCTCCCTTTTATTTTAGAATCTCTTGCGCGCGGAGACAACCGCGGCAAGAGAGGCGTGGGCATCTCCCGCCCTTCGACGCAGTGACAGGTGCGGCGTCCCGCCCTCGCGCCACGTGACTGCGTCGCACGCGTGCCCCGCGCCTCGCCGCCGTGACGCGCATGCCCCCGACTGGAGCCTTGAGGAACACCACCTCGCCGCCAGGCGCCGTCTCTCCCGCGTTCTCCGCCCTACCTCTTCTCCTTCTCCTCCTCCTCCTGCGCCGCCGCTTCTCGAGAAGGGAGAGCTAATTCAGTTTAATCTTTACCTTCTGTAAACTCGCTTCCGCTAAATAAAACAGAATTGAAAAAGACAAGGGAAGTGCCTGGCTGGCTTGCAGCCTCCTCCGCCGCCGCCAGAGTATGCAGCGTAGCATGAATAAATGAAGAACGAGCCAGGCTGTGCCCCGCCCATGAGGGTGGAAAAGAGGTAGCGCCGACGGGTCTCCTTCAAGGAGGAAGGAAAGCCCGGAGTGGGAGGGAGAGAGACGGGAGGAGGGAGAAGGTAAGAGGAAGGGTGCGGGGAGAACGGCAGCCAACGTAGGAAAGGTAGAAAGCAGCGGCGTAAGAGCTAATCCTATCTGATCGTAATAAGAAGACAGCAGCACGGTGTAGCTATTTTCATGGTGTAGAAGTTTTAAGTCGCGAAATTAGGTAGCTAAACTTTAATAAGATAGCCGTGTCTCTCTTTCCTTCCCTTTTTTCCCTCCGGCAGGAAGTAAGAAAAATTCTCCCTGGATAAACCTGTTATCCCTCGACATAAGTACAACGCAGGCGCGTTAAGCATTGCGTCGATAGAAGGGGAAGCAGATTAAGCTAAGACTCGGAAATATGCCGTGAAAATGAAAGGAGATTTAATATTGGAAGATACAAAAGTTTGTTAAAATTATGATCATGTTTCTGTGCATTTAGCCATAATAAATGAGATGGTATTTTATAAAGAGAGGCGGCCCAGAACTGAATTAACATTTCAATAGGATTGATTAAATAAGTACTGAACCCTGCTTTGTAGCTTCATCGCAGGTGTCTTTAAGGTCCATTAACGTTCACATTGCGTATTGAATACAGCTTGGAAAATAACTTACATATGAATTCCATCGAAAAATTATATTTTCATTGCATATTGATATAAACAACAAAGGTGTAACGTTTCTGGGTAGAAGCCTCACAGATGATTCTTAATGATTTTAAATTCCATTTGCTGTCTTTTGGAAATGGCAAAATACATTAAGCAAAACGACAAGAATTACTTCACTAGAATGTTTCTAGAACGGTTTGTCCCCATCATCAGGAAGTCTGAAAGTTACATTAAAATCATAATTTATTTCGTAATTCGTAAAGTTACAAAATTTAAAATAGAGGTTAAAACTGTCAAAATTTACTACCACTTTAATTTGAACAAGAGGGGAGGATAATTTAACAATATTGTATAGAAAAGATTCTCCGCCAAATTTCATTTCCAGTGTAAGATGTGCCAAACGTAGGTGGTCTTAATTGAACAAAAATTCAGTGTGGAGTTAGATTATAGATGTTTCTTTTTTTAAGGTAATTTAATATTTTATGAATTTCACAGTTTTTGTATCATTATTATTTTTATTATTGCTGTTGTTATTATTATTAACGTTGTTTTATACCAGCTGTTTTTATTGTTTCTATGATTATTATTGTACCATTATTATTATAATTATTATTTTTATTATAATATATGCATGTTAGCTGCATTATCTTACTTATGTTGTTAGCTGTCACCGGGTTATGCCCATTTGCAGTTCAAATAAATTTATCTTATCTTATCTTATCTAATCTTGAGTCTGGGCTGATCCGGCTGACCGGGTGATCAAGCACGGTCCATCTACTCCAGACGTTTGGTTACAGCACCATTGTAAGGCCGGGCGTTGTCATTAATGAAGGGATTTACAGAAGCCAGCAATCCTCTTGTTTAGTTTGAGATTTTACAACTAATACTCTGGTCATTCTTTAGTGCATTTCTGCTACTTTATTCCCTTCTTGAAGAATTCTAGGTAGCTCACACTTGGCGAGAGCGTCGATCTAATAAGATCCATCTCTACTATCCTGCAGCTCAGTACTAATTTGGCATATTACGTAGGTTATTGAAAAAAAAATATTTGAAAAGGGTGTGTAATTGATCACTGGACATTCTCAAATCCTCCAATTTATCTAGCGGTTTAACGACTTGATCACAGAATTTAAAAAAAGAAACATAATTGTTTTTTGTCTTGCATGCCAGTTGGAATCTTGTCCTGCTAGCCCCGAGCACAGCATCTTGTACTCCCGTCGACCGCTGTGGGTTCGGTTGCAAAGGCCTGTGGCCTGAGAGCAGGAAAGCTCTCTTTGCTAACTTTGTTAGCATGGTCAAAAGAACTGAAGTAACTTTTTGGCCATATTTAGTGTTTCACTCAATATTGATAAGAAAATCGCGTTTCGTTTCGTATGTCTTGAAGCAATCTTACATTGGAACGTCCTGAAGAAACCCGCGGGAGCGCATGCTAACGACATTTATTGAATCCTTCGTTAACGTAATGATGCAGGTGAGGTGGCGGCGGCGGTAGCGTATGCAAGGCCCGCGACTCGCCCATCGTGGAGGGGCCCCGGGCTCACGCGGGACGCGGAGTGGCAGGGCCGGAGAGACACGTGGGGGTGAGGGAACGATAAAGCGGCCGCTAAAACGGAGAGGGCTGTGTGAGACGTGTTGGGGGAAGGTGTCGCGAAGGAAGGAAATTCATGGTACTAAATAACCACCAGTGACCTAGAGACTAACCAACAGCACTTTTCCTAATTCTAGGATATGTATATCTTGTATTATGTATGTATATGTGTTTGACATTTGGGACTTTGCCGGCCAGCTAACTGTGTTCCCCCATGCCTGGACCTACTTGAATTCTCATGTTTGGGGGCGACATATGGCGAACATAGCGTATTTTCTCTTCCTCGTTTTAACCGGTGAAATTCAAATGTGGTGAAAATCCTTTTTGTCTCGCATGTAATAGAATAGAATTTGAAGTGGAATTCAAGATAAAAGTTCCGATTTTGTTTCGGACACTTCGAGCCCTGGAGATACATCTCAGAGTTGTAAAGTAGCGTATGGTGATCTGTGGAACGTAGAATCAAGGTGACAGGGAATGGTTTTGTCTTTTCATCACTTAATAAATATCTTATATCTGACGGTCGCGGTATTCATTCGAAAATAAAATTTCAATGATCAGTATTTCCTTCTGATGCCTTCTGATGGGCGTGTGGGAATCTTTATCAAGCATGGCCGGGACAACAATACTGTTAAGAATACCTTCACTCTAAGCAAATGGCTTTTTTTTTTTTTAATTTTCCACACTGTGTTTGCCATCTGCCGAATAACCAGGGTTCGTGTCATCCTCTAGTTCTGGATTGTCGCACTTGAGAAATTGTTTTCGTCGTCGAAATTTTTGTGATTTTTCTTCCATACATTGGATTGTGGTCGATAGTCGATAGGATTCCAATGACGTAAAGCGAGACGGCATTATAGGTAGAATGACATCAATTCCGTTTAAAAATATATTTTTCGTGTGTGATGATCCATTTGCGGGTTGCTTAGTCGTTCTTTGATTAGAAAAATGTACAGTTTGTTAATTTTATTCCGCAAGAAAATGTATTTTAAAACAATTACAAGGGCTGTACAGTACGAAGTTTGCTTTGTATTTCTTTTGGGATTTAATACAACTTTGTTAACATGGTCGAAAGAACTGAAGTAACTTTTTGGTCATTTTTAGTGATTCACTCAATATTGGTTAGAAAAACACAAGCTTTCGTTTCGTATGTCTTGAAGCAATACATTCGCTTTTGCTTCACATGTTAGAACTTTGACGCCCTCCGAATACACACGTTCACACACATATGCACATACTAACCCACATACTTTTTCTGGTATTCTAGGAGTTCAACAAATCTATATGAATTCGTGATTTTGGCCAAAATAACCTTAAAATTATTCCTAATATTCTGTTTTTCAAATGTTTGTATCCATAGCATAGATATTTAATAAGTAATATCTGAAGTATAATTTCATGGAAGAATTACCTGGCATAAAAAGCTGAGCGGAAAATATTTCTCGTTTCAGCTACACTAATGGTTTAAGAATCAGTCGCCCTCATTGTTTTTCATTAGACAAAAACATTTACTTCGCGTTGAAACGATGTATACTATTGAGGTGTTTCACCCTTCCTTTCATTGCTGGAATTTCATATGCTCTGTAAAGCGAGAATCATTGCTGATTTCTGCATTGATCCAATCAGTGTCGTGGGCGTTGAAGGGACGTTGACTTAGCGCGCCATTTTGTTCACCCAGAGCTGTCCTTTTCGTAATTGCACCTACGAGGGAAGAAAACATGTCGACTGTGTGCGTTGGAGGGCTAATCTACCAAATTACACGTGTTGTGCGGAGACGTATCCGGCGTACAGAGGATAGGATGAATAGAAGTGCGTCCAGAATTCGTATAATTTCTGAGAGAGATTATATTAGATTGTGTGATGTAATTGGCGACTTCTCATCTCCGGATTTGTATACCGAGTCTACCGAGTGAGCAGGAAGGCGTATTTTTTTCTGGGGAAATTCTCCTCATGGGTATAATTACACAGAGAGGAAATGTAAAAGAAGAATATTCGAGTTCGCAGATATTCAAGTTCTGGTTACAAATGAAATGCTATACAAATTGAGAGTAATAAAATTATTTCTTTAGAATTCACCTTGTCGTGCGGATAGACGTGTAATTACTCATTTCATTTCTGACAAATTGTAGCAACAATTTAGCTTATCTCTCAGAGCTGTTATGGTGTTCCAGGGAAGAATAAAATTTTATGAAGATATTTCTTGGATCTGATATGAATGGATTACTGTAAAAATTCTGCGCGTTCAATGGAGTTCAGTGAAAGGCTGTGGTATGAAGGAAAGCTTGTTACCATAGTTTTGTCGTTGAATCCAGTAATACCTGTGATTTAGAAATTAATTTAGAAGATTACTTGATTACTTACATATGATAGTTTCGTGGCAGTCATTTCCTCTTGAAGATTTCAGTTGGGAAGCTCGACAAAAATATTAAGTTTTATTTTTGGGTAATGTAGAATAATAATTTTTACTCAATATCATATAGAAGTTATTTCACATCAAATATAATATAAAGAAAAATAAATTCACATCAAATCAATTTTCAAAATTATACATTGAACACATCCTGTAATATTCAGGACAATTAGCGTGAGAACGAATGTCAAATCATTATTTTGTAAAATGTTAACACCACTGAAAGGCAGCAATGCTGAACAGGAGGTAATAAATAAAAAAAGAAGTTATTTAATTTTTAGATATTTCGAAATTAAATTGTAATTTATTATTCCGCAGCTCCTAACATCGTCGTTCGTTCGGTAATATTTTGTCATCCGTGCAAAAAAGGTCAACATTATGACGTAGTTGCACAATCTACTAATATCAACGACCTCCTAAGTCGTGTTTTATTTTGAAACGAGACTTATTTGACTCAAGAATCCCTTTTGTTGTTTGGCTAATATACTCGTATGCTTTATCGCCGCCATGATAGGAGTGGAAATGTAAAGTAACAGCACAGTAAAGCATTCATGCACCCGTATCTTAAAGTTAGAAGAGCTAATCGCAGTCATCATTGCCTCCCCCTGTCCCTCTAAATACAGGAGGCATTGAAACTATTGGCCATCATAGCCACTAGGAAATTTTGTGCGAGTGATAACTCGTTTTCGCAACTAAGTGAAACTAGTGGTGCTATAACAGCTTATACTTTCTCGCTTTACTTGCAACTGTTGCAACTTTCAAATATTCAGAGTGTACAATGAAAAGTGGACCCTGGGCTATTTTTCTAAGCGTACTTCTCACTGTCAGGGATTTTAGATTGTTCACGTTTTGTATTTATTCTATTTCAATTGTATATTTAAGTTAGTTGCATTCATTAGCTAATTAAATTTGATTCCATAATTTCCTTCTCTGTAATGCCATTGAAAATGAAATAAGATTCTTGAAACATGTGTCGTTAATTATTTATAACATTAATTTCTTTAAAAATAAATTTGGGGTTGATACCATCTACAATTCTTCACCATTATAGATTACCACAGTATCCCTGCTGCCACCATATAATGCATAATAAAAGTGTCAACTTTACTTATTTATTTATTTATTTACGTCAAAAACAATTAAAAACTGTATGAGGTGCTACGGGGAGAAGTTAATTTGAAGTTACATTTACGTCTATAAGCAAAACAAGGGACCATCTCAGCATTTGCTCGAGGATCAGGGAAACAGGACGAAAACCTGATCGAGATGGGGGTCATTGACCCAGAAGCTGAAGTACAATACGTGTTACAGGTTCTTTACAATTATACAGTCCAAACTTCAGGTGATGAGCGTCTTTTTCATTACGTAGTTACCACCCCGAGTGACATTGGACACCCCTCGCGTCGTAGGCGGCCTGTGCTCTCGCGGCACAGCGCACCTTCTGCGAACGCCGCTGCCGCGCGCCGCCTCCGCGCGACGCTGGCCGGCGGCCCGGTTGGCGCTTCCAGGAGCCTGACGTGCGAGAGCCTCTCGGAAGCGGCGCCGCCAGAGTTACAGCATTTCAAAATCGTTGGGTTTCTCAGGAATCGCGCGACAGATAGATGCCTTCGACGTAATTGTCCGCTTGATAATGGGATGAGGTGTTGGTCACAAGGTGACAGGTACGTTCAAAATTCCCCCGTAAGTGTTAGATTAATTCGACTGTTTTTTCCGGGACTCAATACATCGAGGGTCGTCCGTCGTTTTTTCTGATATTCGTTCTTACAACAAATAGCGGTATGACTTAACTGCCCCACCTGATAAATTACAAATTCTTAAAAGTTTGGACTTTATCACCAGATAAATATGATGTATATTTGTAATAAATCAGCAAGATAAAAATCACTCAACATTGACACCACTTAGTAATTTGTTTCTTATGATCCGTTCAGAACTATCAGAATATCATGGCATTTGATCCATCCTGTCACCGAACCATCAGTTGCACCAATGCGATCTGCTCCTAAACTACACTCTTTTTGTCTTCAGTATCCTTTCCTTTGCATTCCCAGAACTTACACAATTCGTTTCTTCACAGTTTTTCTTCTTCTTGTGTTCTCTATCTTCAAGATCTCACGCCCTTGGCTGAAAAGCCAACGTTTCTATTTGGGTTCTTCCTTACGATAAAATGTTTTGTTTTTTTTAATTGTCCTTTCGGCCACAGGCAGGACGCTTTCCGGGCAACGCGTACGAAGATAAAGATAAGAACTGCGGAAGCCTCCTTCTAGTTCATTATTCTCCTTCCCGGATTTCGCCACTTCGTTGCTACCGCCTTTCCCGTCCGGCCGGGCCTCGCCTCTTCAAACCCATCTCAATTCCTCTCCCACATCACCAGCATCACGTTCATCCATTGCGTAATCCTAACCAGTATTTCGTTATTACGAACATAATCCCCAATACAATAACACAGTATTTCCATCTTTCTGAATTTCATCAAATATCACCAATCGTACAAGCAAAACAAAACAACCTTGGTAGTTCGGCATTTCTCTTGTCGCTGTGTCAATTCAATATCTGAGTCAGTGTGCATTCCTTGGATTCATTAATGCCATAATGGTTATGGCATGTTACGGTTGATAACGCAGCAGTGGTGAAATGTGGAAACGTGAGACCATCTAGAAAAAGTTCCTAAAGCCACGGATACAGCAACTCTGTATTATGGTTTCACTACTTACGCTTTTCAGCTAAACCTGGAACCCATGGTCGCTTTGAAGAATGGTTGATTGTGTTCCACAGGTGGTATTATGATTAATAGCGTTTAACAATGTGTCTGGTATGACTCAATAAGGGCGGTGTGTATGTAAAAATTATCGCCTTTTCTATTGCGGTCTTTCTCACTATTTCTCTCTGTATGCCAATCTCAAATTGTAATAAATAGGTTAAAGCGTGTTGAATGGAATATTTTAATATCGTTGATGTTTGACAATACTAGAGAAAATTTCATTCGTGGAATAGTCGTATAAATACCGCCCGTGCACTGGAAATTTGCAGACAAATTCTCTCGCCGCTTCAGCATTCAGGATTTCGCTGCAAATTTCCAATGCATTCGTGGTATTACGTATGATAAAGTGGTTCTAGTACAAATGAAGTCGATGGAATGAATAGCATCTGAAAATCGAGAAAAACCTGTCGCGATTTTGTCTCTACAGATGCCGCAAAGGAGAGAAGGAATTTGAAACACGGTACCCAGAGTTGGGAAACTGACGCTCTTGTCTCAATGATACGAGTAGTTCCGCTTGCCAAGGACACAGCGTTATAAAAACGGAAAGCAGAAATTCAAAAGTGATTTCATCTCGGTCCTTGAAAATTTCCCTCTCGGATTTTACCACCTCAATATTCGTGAGCATTATCAGGCAAGTTATACTATCGATGATTCACAATACCATGTCCACGTCTGGGAGGGATGGGTGGTAATGATATGATATGATGATGCGATGCTAGAGATATGGAGGAATGAGATGCAGCGGAAATGGGAATACCATGAGAAAATTTTTAGGAATCCACTTTGTCCGTTTCAAATTAGACTTTGCTGAAACCGACTGAGTTATCTAATTGCCAGCATTACCGCTGTCTCTGCAGTGTCTCCGACCGGGAGATGGAAGGTTTCGAGTCCAATCGGTGGCGGTTTTTCGATAGTAACTATATAGGTGAGTCAATTTCAGCCACTGTTCGAATATGAATTCTACCGACCGGCTGCTTTGGTATTTCTCCTATTCTGACTGCGGTCCGATCAATATCAAGCAAATGTCGAAGCAGTACCCTAACTAACTTTCCTTCATCTTCCTTGAACTATCCTCTCCCGTTACCTACACACACGTACACTTACATGCATTGTACTCCCTCACACCTCGGGAGAATTGTCTGGAGCTTTAGATCTTGCCCCCGAATACGACCGCGCACCACTGGACAAGATAACTGGTGGGGGAAACCCCTCGTTGACTTGTAGATCGGCGACGGATCTCACCGTGGGAGGTACACCGTCACCAGGAATATATATGTCAACTGCTATTGTCTTTAGGTCCGTAAATGTGAGGGATATATATATATATATATATATATATATATATATATATATATATATATATATATATATATATATATATATATATATATATATATCACAGTAACGGATCTAAAGACAATAGCAGTTGACATTTTCAGAAACAGTCAATCGACATTGATTAACTGAAAGATGTAGCGGAAATGGGAGTACCATGAGAACATTTTTAGGAACTCGCATTGTCCGTCTCAAATTCGACTTCGCTTAAACCGACTGAGTTATCTCATAGCCAGCATTACCGCTGTCTCTGTAGCGTCTCTGACCGGGAGGGAGAAGTATCTGGATCCTTTCGCTATTGGAGCTCCGCGGCGTCTTCTAGCTCTCTAGTTATAGTTTTGAAGATTGAATTGAATTGAATTGGCCTTATTTTACGTGGCGAGACTCGGGCCATCAGGCCCGCTCTTCCGTCTGACCACGCAAATTTCGCTACGCTCCTTTCACCAACTAGCAGAGGAAGGAGGTATTTCTTGGGCGAGAAACACGCGATTTTTGAATTTAGCTCAGAGACGTCATTTAGGCTTGAGGATCTTTTACATGCAAGTAAATCTACGAACATGGGACAGCCGGCTTTACTTCCCCTCCGAAGGAAGGCGTACGAAGGACTTTTTCGCCCTTAAAAATCCACGGCTTCGATCGGTTTGAACCCGCGAACTTGGGTACAACAGTCCGGTACGCTATCGCCGCCGTAGAAGAAGTAGAATGACAAGTAGAAGTTCAGCCACGGAGGCCAGTGGGTTCTCCATCATTTCTCCTCCCGGATTTCTCCACCTCCTCCTGTTCACCTTGCATCCGGGGCCCCGCCCCTCGCCCCGCATTTTTTTTCGTGGTCCGTGTCCTGCGGGTGTGTGACGCGCGTGTGTGTGTGTGTCCGCCTGTTGCAGGTAAGTCCGGCTGCGCGGCGGGAAGTGGCCGGCGGCGCGGCGGCCGGAAGCGCTGCGGTCGCCTCTGGCGCTGCTGCCACCTGTGGTCTGCGCGCTGCAGCTGCGCACTTCCCGCGCCGCCGATGGCACGTGCGCGGCCCCTTTGCGCAGCCCTGGCTGCGCCGGCGCACCGCCGCTCCGCCACGTGATGGAGAGGCGGAGGATGGTGATCGGTTTGCGGAATGCTTCGCTTGTTCTTGGGATGATTTTTTCCCCGTCTATTATATTCTCTCTATCTCTCTCTCCCTCTCTCCCCCTCTCTCTAGCTCTCTCTCCCTCTCTCTCTAGCTCTCTCTCCCTCTCTCTCTAGCTCTCTCTCTCCCTCTCTCTCCCTCTCTCTAGCTCTCTCTCCCTCTCTCTCCCTCTCTCTAGCTCTCTCTCTCCCTCTCTCTAGCTCTCTCTCCCTCTCTCTCTAGCTCTCTCTCCCTCTCTCTCTAGCTCTCTCTCCCTCTCTCTAGCTCTCTCTCTCCCTCTCTCTAGCTCTCTCTCCCTCTCTCTCCCTCTCTCTCCCTCTCTCTCCCTCTCTCTCTCTAGCTCTCTCTCCCTAGCTCTCTCTCCCTAGCTCTCTCTCCCTCTCTCCCTCTCTCTCCCCTTCTCTCTCCCTTTCTCTCTCTTTCTGTCTATTTCTCTCTCTGTCTCTTTCTCTCTCTTTCTCTTTCTCTCTCTTTCTCTCTCTCTCTCAAGCTCTCTCTTTCTCTCTCTCTCGCCATCTCTCTTCTTATTCTTTGCCTCTCATATTTGTATTAATTTTCATTTTTTTAAACTTATTTTATTTAGAAACAAAATGCTGATTTATACAAGTTCAAAAATTTTCTCCTCTTCGTCGTCTCTTTCTCCATTTTTATTTTTTACCATTTTTATCTCTGGCTCTGTCCCTCTTCGTCGTATGGGTGTTTCTCACTTTTCATTATTTTTTTCGATATCTCTTTAGATTATCTTTCTTGTTGACAAATCCGTTTTCTTCTTTAGATTATATACAGGTTAAATAAACACTAGAGCTTTCTCTATTTCTTGCATGTTCGTTGAAATTCAAGCAAGGAATGGATTTAACAAGTTAGATGTGTTAAACTGTAATAATTTTTTTCCATGTGCGCTTAATCACATAATGAGAATTCAGGACTCGAATCACTGTCTTTGGAGACGAGTCACTAACACGCCTCCGTTTTAGGCACCTCTAGAGTCCGAGACAGTATTTCTGAAGAAGTATTAAAAAATACAAAATAATTATTTTCGGTTCAGTGTCGCGATATCTTGAGAATGCTGTGGCCTCGCAGGTCATTGAACTTGGAAAGTGACTTAAAGAACATCACGTACTCGTAACAGTAGAGACATCGTGAGGTGTATGTTCTAAAAATTCTGAGTTTGCTACCAAACGATAAAAATGATAGGACCGTCTGCAGCTCTGTTTTCAATTAATTCCTAGGTCGTAGTCAATAATACTATATGATGCTATATGAACATCGTCAATTTAGGTTCCAGTACAAGGCTGTTTCTTCTGTTTTAAATGCTAGTTGAGTCAAATTTTTATATAAGAATGAATATTTAAGAAATATTATCTCACAGATGGAGAGAAACATTTTGGATTCCTGTTTATTGCATAAAAATGTTGAAAATATCCTTCAATAGCTGCCTTTTTTCCCCGTAAAGGTTTGACTCTTAAGACACTGTATGCACAGCTTGAACCAATCCGAACCAACACATTGACAAATGTCGCCAATACGAGTAAGTTAAAATTGCAGTATGACCTATCTTGAAATCAATTTAAGTAGCAAAGCATCTGATTATTTAATTTTATTGCTCTAGTTTTAGGTATTGATAAATGATTCTTTGAACAAAATACCCAGTCAAGTATCTGAATTGTACGTCAATATTAGTTTTCAGAAGTCATGGACAGATTTTTATACAGACCTAACTCACTTGTGTAATTCATCTGTGAAAATTCGTTGTGACTCACTTGAAGCCTGAAATCCCTGCTCCCTCCCCATCTTCCAATCACATGCTAGATTTCTTTCTCGGTAACAATCAAGATAAGATGGTTCATCTGATTCCTCAGCACGAATCTCTGAGAAGATTCACTCTGGAAGAATTAAAACACCAAGTGAATCACCTATTAAAGTGGCAAGATGGTAGTGACGAAGTCCCCAAGTCTCTTCCGTGCATGTGAGCTGTGTAGATTCGTCATTGGGAGGTGATTCACTTCTATTTCGATCACTCACTCAGGTAAAATGAGTGTATATTTCATTGCCTTGTCCAGTTTATTTTGCCTTTCGCGAAACGGAGTGGCTGATACCGGTTTAATGCGGTTTAATGCTGTTTCTCTCCCCATTTCCGCCCTGAGGTTCGCCTCTTCTGTTCCAGATTGACGAGCTCTGGCTGCGATAGAGTGCAGTTTGCTTGTAGAGAAAGCACGGATAGCATTTCTTGGAGACTTAAATGAGGCCAAAACGCGATGATGCATTTGTAATATGTCATTGAATGGACTTCAGGCAAATGCCTATATTGCGGTTTTTGATGGAAAAGCTCTAAATTAACTTACAAGTCATTTTACGACTTTGCGATGTATATGAGAAAGGACTACGTTTTACTGTGGTGTCTGAAAGTTCCTATTTTACCATTAGAATCTAAAAATATCCATTCGTTTTGCGAAAGTCTGAAGATAACTGTTTAGTACAATGGAAGACGTGGAATGAACTTCAACAATTTTTTAGGGAGAATACACTACTGAAGCAAAAATAAGTATAAGAATCAGTATAAGTATTAATCCCTAATTATTCTGGGTGAGCTCTACATCAAAACAGACAGAGTTTGTATTTTGTTTATTCCCATGATAGTATGAATCAGGGACAAATTTCACTGGTTCAGTTATCGTGAATAAAAAAGTAATAGTGTCCCCTTTCTTACTTAATTTTGATTTGTTTAGATTCAAACTTCTATCTAAAATATTCACATCGTATACTATTTTTATTATTTTTTTGAAAATTCCGACATGATTGTTTATCTTATACTCGATTTGTACGAGATTAAATTTTCTTACATGACACCTGCTTGAAATATCTTTTCCAAAGAATGTCTGCAAGTTTAATTGATGTTTCTAGCCATTACTACTCCTAATTAAAGACATTACCATATTCTAATACTTATGGAATTATTCTAATCTAAACAAATATATTTTCAAGATGTATGAATTGAAGCTTTGCATCTCATCGTGAACAAACTTCATTATTCACAGCATTTGTAGAACGTGCTTTCGTTTCATCTTTAACCTATTCTTTGCCTATTAAAGATCTAACAATGTGTGACTCATATCCTTCCTGGCTGAGCGAATGTGTGAATTTACCATCCGTTCAAAACACTTGTCAGACATGATATGTGCCTACTTCCTGTGTAACAATTGTACGCACAACTCCAGGTGTAATGTATGTAGGTACTTTCACTCAACAACCCTTTACAAGCTAAGACCTACCAGCAGCGCTCGGCCTTATGGCCATGGGCCTTGGGGTACGTGTGGTGAGCCCATAGCCATTCCTACGCTGTATTTCTGGTAGTCTCAAACTGAGAAGTGATCTTTCTCACCGTCACACAGCAACAAGTACTTGGACGTTTGTAAGGAAAGCGCACAATTAATTTTTGCCCCAACCGAGAATCGAACCCGAGGTTCCGCCGTGGAAAGCGAGCACGGTTACCTACGAGCCACGTGTCTCTTTAATAGTCAATAATCTCTTTAATTATCGAAATATTTCAATACGTCTCATCCTTACCTTATTTGTAGACCGGTATCCAGCGGTGTGTGGTAATTTAATACTATCGAAGATTTTCCTGCGAATGTCCACAATGAATGGTTAAATCGAGATGAAGTATTGCTTCCAGTATGATTCGTTATTTTTTTATATTGATTTGTTGATGATCATGTTTACAGTGTCCATTCATGCAAATGTGTTTGGATAATAAGAGGCTTTGTCGTTTATTATCTAATTTTAATTTTTTCGTCTAATGTTAAAACATTTCCTTCTGTAGGAATTTGAAGCAGTGTTAATAACAAATTCTATGTACAAACTCAGCTATTAAACTTTTTATCATACTGACAATTTATTATTAAGAAATTTATATTATGAACATGAGTAATTCCATAATTATCGTGTATCTTTATTTGAGCGACATTTCTATTCTCTATTCACAATTTATTACGTGGATAGCATATTTTACCATTTGTAATATTTCAAACACTGGATACTTAATTATTTGTTGATTATGCTGACCAATCTTAATTGTTAACGTCAATTGTTAATTTTGAATTATTTCTTTCTCTTTCCCCAAAATTATTTTTCTCTGTTCTTCCCCTAGATCAGTTCCCACCATATTGAACTCTCCTTTGCTGTTAACCTCAATTTTAGTATCATCTCCCAATTCTTCCCTCCCAAGTCCTCTCACTTTCAGAATCACCCCCACCCCCAGCAACCGCCAACACACGCTAGAGAGAATACACCGCATCGCCTGCGCCATTTCCTGGAGAGGGGAAGGGGTGACAGAATACACGATAATGCATACACGAGACAGCACGGGGAGGTAGCGGCGAGCACACGCGAGGGTTCTCGCTTTTATTCGATTAAAGAGCCAGCGGGCACGTGTATGTTTTCGGAGTGCCTCCCGACTATCGGCGCAGGCGGCCCCGGAATGGGAGCGAATCAAATTTCTAACGGTTTAAAATTAGAATATATTTCCGATTCGGGCAAGGTTGCGGGCGCGTGGGCCCTCGTCGATATATGCAAATGCACGCCCATCCGGCGAATGAAGCACGCGTATTTACTTAGCTGTATGCGGAGGAGGACTCTCCTGCTGGTAATGGGAACAATCAATAATAATCTTTGGCTACGGGTTTGAAAATTATTTTTTTTTCCCCTCCCTTTTCCTCCCTGTCGGGAAAGGTACGGTGCTACATGGAAATCAAGAAACCCGAGTGGTGCTCTTTCGTGGATTGCCGCCGCCGCCACCGCCACCGCTACAGTGCGCCAACCTAAAGATGACGCTGCCGTGTTATTGGATCTCCAAGAGGGGTTCCGGGGTAGGACGGGTCTTGTTTCATAAATTTCACTTTTCGCGTTTGCACAACATGCTTCCAGTAGAATCCTTTTCCCTAGTTATCATGTGTGATTTACATATATAAGTTACATTATATAAGACGGACGGTTTTCTTTTTCACAAATATTCTAGTTTTTTTTCTCTTCTAGCTGCTGGGTCTCCGAGAAATCTAATATTGTTTCTTTGTTGAGTCATGGCAAATAAATTAATTATGTTTATAATAATCATGTTTCTTTCTTGGGGCTTTAATTTGATATAAACTGTCAATAATGTGATGGTCCGTAGTGTCGGTTTCACATCTTTCATTCACAATTATGTTATTCAAAATAATGGACACTTAATGAAATTTTGTGATCTCATCCTGATACTTCTACGATTTCAACGCAGAGTTGATTTTTTTATGCCGTTAACTTATTTTGCATTATACGTTCCATCCGAATTTCGCATTTCATTCATTCGGGCTAAGTACGAGTAATATCATATCAATAAAATGAGTGCAATTTCGTACTATTGCTTCTGCCAAGGGGCCTAGAATTTAAATACCCGGCAAGTTCCGTTTCTAATGTAGTATCAACTGTAACACAGAAGACGTGAATCAACACCCACAAACTTTCGTGTTTAATGAACGCTGTTAGCCACTGCGTCAATATCGCGACCTACCAGAACGCTGAAAGGGTTTGCTGTTGTCAAATACCACACATGATTCTTTCAGGAACTGGTAGAAATCTGTGAACTAAGTTTTCAATAATGAATTAATGAACGAGTGGTACTGGTACGAGTGCTACATTTATTAACGCAAGATAACGTAGTTACATTCTCCTTGGAGTTAATTTGAACAAGAATTCCTTTAATGTCTTCTCCACTAGAATGTCTCTCATCGTCCGTCGAGCTTTTGTGTGTGTACAACGTTTATTGCCGATTTTGAGTGGATTTGTTCATGATAAATCGTAAGAAATTCAACTATGTCAAATAAAATTGTGCTAGCCAAGAGAGAAATCTTGAACCGAAACGTATCGCTTGAACCTTCCAGAATCGAATCACCGACGAATCTTCTTGAATTAGTCGCATTCTTCTTCCAGCGCCATCTTCTATCGCAACCATTCCCATTAAAATGGTGCTAGGAGTCCCAAAGGAGAACGCTTGAACTGGACCAAATGGCTTGAACCTCCCAGAATCGAATCACCGACGTATCTTCTTGAACTTGTCGCATTATTCTTCCAGCGACATCTACTCCATTCTATCCCAACCATTTCCATTAAAATGGTGTTAGGAGTCCCAAAGAAGAACGCTTGAATCGGACCAAATGGCTTGGGCCTTCCAAAATCGAATCACTGACGTATCTTCTTGAACTTGTCGCATTATTCTTCCAGCGACATCTACTCCATTCTATCCCAACCATTTCCATTAAAATGGTGCTAGGAGTCCCAAAGAAGAACGCTTGAATCGGACCAAATGGCTTGGACCTTCCAAAATCGAATTACCGACTTATCTTCTTGAACTTGTCGCATTCTACTCCCATCGCCATCTACTCCATTCTATTCCAACCATTTCCATTAAAATAGTGCTAGGGGTCCCGAAGGAGAACGCTTGAACCGGACCAAATGGCTTGAACCTTCTAGAATCGAATCACCGACGTATCTTCTTGAATTTGTCGCATTCTTCTTACACCGCTTTCTACTCCATTCTATCCCAACCACTTCCATTAAAATGGTGCTAGGAGTCCCAAAGGAGAACGCTTGAACTGGACCAAATGGCTTGAACCTCCCAGAATCGAATCACCGACGTATCTTCTTGAACTTGTCGTATTAATCTTCCAGCGACATCTACTCCATTCTATCCCAACCATTTCCATTAAAATGGTGCTAGGAGTCCCAAAGAAGAACGCTTGAATCGGACCAAATGGCTTGGACCTTCCAAAATCGAATCACCGACGTATCTTCTTGAACTTGTCGCATTCTACTCGCAGCGCCGCAGTGGCAGATGTTCCATATTTAAAAAGCCTCTCGGCCTCTGCCTTCGACTGCTGTTTATCGATCCGCGAGCGGTCCCGCGCGGGGGGCAAGCGGGTGGAGTGGGAGGAGGGGGAGGGGGAGGGGGAGGGGGAGGGGAAGGGGGCGATGAGCGGGCGCGGGCCTTTGACTGACGGCCGAAGGCAGTCGTCTTCGTCGTCTTTTGAGCGGCGCGGCCCGCGAAATGAAGTATGGGCGGGTGGGCGCGGCCATTGTGATGCTTATGAAGGCGAGGTTTTCGGCTGCGCTTCTCGCTGTTGTCTTTGGCCGCGGCTTCCGGTGCCGCGTCTCGGCGCGTGCGTGTGTTGGCGCAGTGCGGGGGCGCTCAACGGACTTCGGTTGCGTGGCGCCGTGTGTGGTGATACCGCGATGTACGCATTTCGCTTGGCGAATGTAATGAAAATGGAATCGTTTCTAATTTCTCCGCACCCTCCTCCGCTTTATTCTCGGTCTTTTTCTCCTGATTCTATTCCTTCTCCTCTTCCGTCTTATTATACTCGTATTCCTTCCCCTTCATTTTCATTACTTCTCATTATTTTCCTTCCCTTTCTTTTGCTTCTCATTCTCGTTATCCTTTTTCTTCTCATTCTCCATCATTTTCATCTTTATCTCTTCCTCCTGCTTCTTCCTCTTCTTCTCCGTTCTCTTCTTCCACCATCCTTCCTTTCTCCTTTATCTTATTTTCCTTCTTCTCCGTCTCTTCTTTGTTATGGTTCGAGTAAAGTAAGAATATGATTGCTATTTGTAAGCATTCCAAAGAAACTATGAATCGCAATGCTCAGCCCTGACGTTCCTTGTTTAGATTTTGATAATAGTTGATTTTTAGTCACAATGGGAAATGGCTGTAATTGTTTATCCCTTAAGCCAAAATAACATGTAAATATCCATGTCATGGCGCGAGATTCAAACCAACAGCCATATGTCAATTGTCACATTGCAACTATTGTCATGAAAGCCATCTGCAATAGAAAGGGTCCATCATTGAAATGAAGGATCTTCGAAGGAAAAAAAACTTTACTCTGCATGTACGCTAAAAGTATGGTGGACAGCTTTGCCTTCTTGAGCTGGCGCGTGGTAACCTGCTGTAACGTCCCCTCCGATCTTTCCAATACGGTGTCGCCACGCGTTCGGTGCCGACGCAGTTGATGCTCGCGGCTTGGGATTGCATCACAGCGAAAGACACCAATTGAGTGGCATGAGTTGAGCGTTCTCCGACCACAATCGGCCTTTCTTCCTTCCACTCACTCGTCTACGCGTTAAGAGGCGGTCGGACGGTGTATTTTTATCCGACTAATCGAAGGCAAAGAAGGATAATGTAATTGTCTGTGAATCTTGTATGTTTGTTCGTATCAACCCTGCGCGCAAGATACGTAAAGGTTTATGGTCTTGTGAAGTCACCCCACCCTATAATCACACCACTTGAATTGAGGCAAGTTAAATAATTCTGTGCTGTTTGTACAGATTTTAAAATCACAATATTGAGACAGGATGCCTACTCCCAATTTTGAATTGATTTATATTATTTTGAATTTTTTAATTTCACTTCTTATGTGATTGCTTCATGAAGTACCTACAAGAGCGTTGTGTTTTAAAAGTACAAGATCTATCAAACATTTGTTATCAGTTATTTCGGCTACTGCATTGTAATTTATCATCGAACTACTTTGTATGTTAGTACATCTGCAGATAGGTTCTTGATAATGCATTCGTCAGAAAAACAAGGACTAATATTTTGCAATATTTTTTTCTCTTTGAAAGTGCTTATTCGTTTACCCAACATAAAACATTACACTTGTATTTTACGAGCCGTATTCTGTGAATACACGATAGCGTGTTCTCCACATGCGTGTACTTGTATGCACTTAATCTTGGGCTCAAGTGAATGAGCATAGTTATAAGCGCCACTTGGAGTCTGTGAATGAGGCTTGGGGCTGTCACCTCGTACAGAGGCCTTTCACAGAGCGCCGTGCGCTGTGCGTGTACGAACGCGCGTCGCAACGAACCCCAACCTCGTGTGCTGGTTATGTGCTCATGCCCTCTATTCTCGCGTGCGAACCACATACAGCTTCCTCCAGAGAAACCGAGTGGCCTGTAAATTTGTGGAAGTGTGACTTCTGCAATTGAGCTTAAGCATTGCTTTTGAGACTAAGAATGAATGATAGTGAAGATCTTCGGGCAATACAAAGTTGTAGAACGGATGCTCTGAAAGTAGCTCATTAGATGTCAACCTAAATATTTATTATTAGTTATCTTGGTGATTTTAATGTTTCAGTTTTTATTCTATTTATGAAATTGATATGACCTTCAATTGATCCGATCGTATCTGACATAAACTGAAGTGATCTGATCTGGGCTAAACTGAAATGATGTGAAGTGATTTGAAAAAAAAAAGTACAGCACGTCGATTGACAAGGTTTGATCAAAACTGAAATCTTCCATTAATATATACATACCTAATTATCTACCCTTCACCTCTCCTCACTCCAGTTTTTACACTTATGTTCGACCTGCTCATCATTTTCTTCTTTGCTTTCAATACGTTTCCATTCTCTCTTCTTATCATCACGCTCTTTCTTCGCCTTCCCTGCTCTTCCTCCTTCATCACGTCTTACCCATTCTTTTCCTCGGCGACCACCGGCTCGCGCTCTGCGAAATAAATCGTTTGCCCACTTAGACATGAAATTACGAGAGGTCGCGCATTGCTTAGTCCGCGTGTTGACGCCGCGCCAGTCCCCGCTGCAGCGGGGCGTTCGGCAAGGCGTAGGCTGCGCGCGTCTCTGGCAGAGCTTCAACGCGCCCGGTAAACGCAGCCGACGGTACACGATTTTTTTTCATCTTCAGAAAAAAATCAGTCTTGGAAAGCAAAGTGCGCCAACGCCGGTAGCAGCGAGCGTAGGGCTACCCCTCGAGTGTGCGAAGTCGCTGAATTGAATTGAATTGAAGCCTTATTTTACGTGACGAGACTCGGGCCATCAGGCCCGCTCTTCTGTCTGACCACGCAAATTTAGCTACGCTCCTTTCACCAACTAGCAGAGGAAGGATAAATTTCTTGGGCGAGAAACAGGCGATTTTTGAATTTAGCTCAGAGGCGTCATTTAGGTTTGAGGATCTTTTACATGCAAGTTAATCTACTAACATGGGACAGCCGGCTTTACTTTCCCTCCGAAGGAAGGCGTACGAAGGATTTGTTCGCCCTTAAAATTTCACGGCTTCGATCGGGTGTGAACCCGCCATTTTCATGTTCAGAAAAACATCAGTCTTGGGTAGTAAAGTGCGCCAACTCCGGTAGCAGCGAGCGTATACCAGCGGCGGGTATACCATTCCGTAGCAGCGGGTATACAAGTCCGATACGCTAATCGTTACACCGCGCTGAATCGATCTCCGCCAGGTACGAAAGCCAAGATTGCCTGATTTACCTGACATGTTTCATATCGGCGAATTTGTGGCGCCTGCTGGGAAGGATCGATCGATTCATAGTTTCTCGACAACTGCTATGGTCATTAGTCTCGTTCGTGAAATGAGCATTTAATCGCGGATAGTGGAACGACGCCGACCTACAAGTCGGCTTGCGATAGATTTCTCTTTCCAGGTATCTCCCTCTCGAGAAAAGAATCGTGAGGATTCCTAGGCATCAAAGGCCGACGGGAAGAAGAGGAGTTGACAGACCAAGAAGAAGCTGGAAAGACTCGTTATAATTCTTGGAAAGGAACAAGTCTTAGACTTTTTAAGAAGATGAAGAAGAAGGTATCTCTCCAGAGGGTACTGTCCAAGTCGGGACAAGCACTAAACTCCCGACTGGTCTTCCGACATGTGTGGTAGTGCAGTGTATACTCGTAATTGTGTATGTGTAAGGGGAGGAATAGGACAAGGAGAGACACGGAATAATCGCCTGAAATCCACGGTCCGTTTGGTTGGGTTCTGCTCCGACATTCGCCTGGTAATGGTCCGAGAAAGTACGATAAGAGCAGCTGATCGCTAGAATTATCCTCCAAACAGCGGCTGAATTTGATCTAGCTATTTAGCTAGTGTCGAAAACCCGCCATCATGGGAAGGAAATTAACGAACTTACTTTTTATTAATTGGATTGTTGGTGATGTAGATACCTTTTTATTATGATAAATTACTAAAGATATTGTCTGGTATCAATATTGATACCAGACAATATCTTTAGTAATTTATCAAACTTACTTTTATTTTTCCCGCACATTTTAGTTTGTTTTCCCTTTTCTCTACACCTTTTGGGGTTTGGGGTGGACATGGCTCCTATCACCTCAACCCTGGATCCGCTTCTGATCGATATCCACACTCTGAGTGCCCATTTTGAATATAGCCCGTCTTCCGCATTTTGTTTACACCGCCTTTTTCCTTTATCTCTTCACCTTATAATCCTCTCTCCTCGTGTCCTGTCATTTCATTTACTCACCCTTTTTCAATCCCACCACTCCTTCGAAACACTGACTCAGAAGTTCCTCCCGCCGCGCATTCCGACGTATTCTTTTTGACTTCTCACCGCCGGTCTAGTTTCTCCCGACCCACGCCGCTTCGCCAAGCCAACCGTCGCCTTTGGCTTCTATTTGCTTTCATTGCTCCCCGTCGCGCCTCGTTTGCTGCGAATAGACATTGCCTCTTTGTTCGCGTGACCGTTCCGACGGGCTGCGACCGCGAATGCCTCGGAGGCTCTGGGCGTACAACCCGTTAATTTGCCATGCAGGAGGTGATATGTGATGGGGGACGCTCTCAAGAAGGATTGTTGTGTAGCAGTCTCAATAGATGTGAATTGGAAAAAAAAGTTACATGATCGATTCTTGAGAAAGAACATATTATAATAATAGTGATTAGTTAAAATATTTTCATTTATTTTGTGAATACACGTCATTGGTTGCCTATCAGGTATTTATAGGAGGAAAGGTATTTTTTCTTACTCGAAAATTTCTCTTTTCATCTCATTAAAGTGTTGTTTCACTTTCATTAAATCTTAATTAAAAACACAGACGACTTGATATCAATAAACACTGCGACTAGTTTGTTTCATTAAAGATCTACATTTTTTATACTACAGTCTTCAATCATATCACCAGGTTTACCAGGCATCCTGTGTTGCCTAGCTATTAGTTCGGTGATGGTTCCATGCAACCAGGCTACTCGTCTTTTGTAAAATGTGACCAGGTGAGAGCGATGAGAACGGGAGAGGATGACGAGGATTAGAGAGGGGGACGAGGATTGGAGAGGGGGACGAGGATTGGAGAGGGGGACGAGGATTGGAGAGGGGGACGAGGATTGGAGAGGGGGACGAGGATTGGAGAGGGGGACGAGGATTGGAGAGGGGGACGAGGATTAGAGAGGGGGACGAGGATTGGAGAGGGGGACGAGGATTGGAGAGGGGGACGAGGATTGGAGAGGGGGACGAGGATTGGAGAGGGGGACGAGGATTGGAGAGGGGGACGAGGATTGGAGAGGGGGACGAGGATTGGAGAGGGGACGAGGATTGGAGAGGGGACGGGGATTGGAGAGGGGGACGGTGATTGGAGAGGGGGACGGGGATTGGAGAGGGGGACGGGGATTGGAGAGGGGGACGAGGATTGGAGAGGGGGACGAGGATTGGAAAGGGGGACGAAGATTGGAGTGGGCGACGAGAATTGGAGAGGGTGGCGAGGATTGGAGAGGGCGACGAGGATTGGAGACGGTATCGCGGACGGGAGAGAGCAACGAGGATTGGAGAGGACAATGCACCCGAAAGAGGGTGAAGAAGATGGAATGCGGTGGAGAGTGAGGTGATGCGGCACGTGGGCGTGCGAACGAGTGCAGGAAGGGCGTAAAGGTGATGTGAGGCCGCCAGGGCCAGGAACCGCGTCGAAGGGGGCGTGGCGCTGCCGGCAGTGTTCCATTACCTAATCAAGAACTTCGCGCTCGCTGCGCCCGCCGCGGCTCGTACCGCGTGGGACGATGCCCGGGGCTGTAAAGCCGTCGACGCGCGCTCTGTATGGGCGCCGCCGAATTGGATCCCGACGCTGTACCCCTCTCCCCGCCCCTTCCACCACCGTCCATCCGCACCAGCTTCTCCACTCACCGCCTCCATCTTTTCCACTGAAAGGTTAACTGCCACTTTCGCCCGGCGCTACTTAGCTTTTCGCCTGTTTGTTTCGTTTGCCTCTCGAGTAAACACTCCTAGTTTTGGGTGACCGTTACGCACGCGGTTGCCTATTTGTTTACGAATATCGCCTCGCCCCCAGCGTCCGGATGATGCATGAATGTAGCGTTTATTGCGGTCGGATTGAAATCGCGTACTGATAGGTAAACGCAGATTTTTGGGAGATGTTGACTGAGAAATGCACGAGCCGGATTCTTTATTTTCCTTGGGAGAAGAATTTCGTAATATGACGTGGAAGTTTTGGGAAATATTTTGACGGCTGAGTCATAGGTGTTTTTTCAAATAAGGATAAGCTTTGCTTAAAGCCATTTTCTCGTGTCGTTTTCATATACATGAGTAAATATATATGTACTATATTCGTGAGTGACTGGATAGTATGTTTCATTGATTCTTCTTTGTATTAGCTACTTTATACTCCTATTTTTCTTGATGTTACCAGTTCCAATTATTTCATTTACAGTATTTGTTTTTTATATTTAACTCTTTGACAGTTTCTGACGCATTCAGAGAAATATTTAATTAAACGTGATAGTTCTTCTGAGGCTCTAATATTAGTATGAAATGTAATTCTATAAAATATACATAATGATAGTTATTAATTAATGTGTTATTATATGTTTAGAAGACTAGATTCATTTCGTGATTCACCTCCTCAATACCAGAACGAACACCAGACGGCTGACCAAGATGATTCACACACATACATTAAACACACTTGAGGTCCACATACTACTCCACCTCTGTGCTGGAAAGGAGTGCTAGAGGTCCTACTCTTCGACATAAATTAAAGCTGATGGCTTGGACGCCACTTGAACCCCGTATGGAGAATTACATTTGCGTGCAGCCGTGCCTCTGCGAGTGGGGGCAGTCCAGGGTTGCCATGTTGGCGATTTTACACCCGAAAATCGCCAATTTGTTTGTATCATGAGGGAAACAAGCGATAGAAAATCAAAAGGAAGACGTTAGGTATTATTTAATCATTAAATTTGTACATTAAATTATGTTTAGCTCATTTTTTAAATATTGATATGTAAAACTTTTATGTTTCACTCTTAAAGTTTTGTAATTTTGTTGAGAATAATTGCATTCTGTTAGGGTTTGAATTCCAGCTTTTTTATAAAAGGTATAAGATCTATCTTCTTATTGCGTTAACTTATACAATTCTTGGTGCAGAACTGTTACCAACTGCCTTGATTTGAGAATTTTAATAAGAAATTTTAAAGTATTTCAACGTTAGTATTATGGGATTATTATGTTTGTTGTAATAATTATGTTTGCTGCTGGTGATTAGCCCGAAGAAAATTTATAATAACTCTATGTACAAATTATTAACGTATTTGTTGCAAATAGTTGCTTTAAATCAGTCATCTAGTAGTTCACCAATTATCCCAATCGATTTTGGGAGAAGAAAAGGAAAATCTTCGGGTATTATGGAAGATTCAGGAAAATATGGGATATACACCAAGTTTTGCCAAGGTAAACTTTAGCAGCCAAGCAGTCCCAGATATCCATGAGAGTCTCAGCCTGGCGAAACGTTTCTTTCGTCTGCGGGCAGCTGGTTGTTGGGTACTTTGGGATTTGTTTTCTGTGTTTGTGACAAATTTTAGGTATGATTTAAAGTGTTCGATACTGTTTATTGGTTCTTTGAACTGAAAATTTACATTGAAATGCATCAAAATACTAACATTTTATCATATATCTATTTTGTGAATTATTTTTCCCAAAGCTGGTAGGTGAGGATCTCGTATTATGAAAAACTATTGTTTCTTATTACCTTGAGCAAAGACATTTCCTTACATGTGAATTTTTTTCTAAGTGAACCGAACATATTGGCCAACGTCTGAGATGTCTGGTATATTTTGAACAATAAATCTGTCTTTGGCAATATTTTTCTTAGTTTTAGTTTTAACCAACTTTTATATAAATGTACTTGCAGTTTGTGATTGTATTCGGTTGAATAGTATTCGATTTTAAACAATAAAGTACTATGGTATTCCTCCAAGTGTTAATGATGTTCCAGAGTATCCAAAGTGTTCTACCTTGCCGTATGAAAACGAGTTAATTCTTCCAAGCAACTCCCTGTTTCTATAAGATTAAAATGAAATAGGATATGTCCGACGTCCATATTCTATTGCTCATATGTAATATTCTTACATAGAATTGAACCGGGTAAATAATTCTATTTGGAGTGATTTATGTAAATTGCATGTGTACGTTTTGTTGAGTTGTATTCCGTGATTCATGAATTACAGTATCGTACAGCACATATGATTCGTGTTCATTCATTAAGAAAATATAAATTGTACTGCATTTGAAGAATTGTTTCACATTTGAGTAAAAGACTCTCCAGCCATCTGGCAACCCTGGGGCCTTCAAGAGACATGGAGTACCGGCGGCGCACAGCTTCTACACCGTCGCTGGTTCGTATCAAGTAACTGGGGATTAATAACCGCTTTGACCTCAATCTTCTAATGTTAAAGATAGCCCCTAGGGGCGGATAGACTCGCGTTGTTTCTTTGCTTTCCTTGTAGCGTCTTCGCAAAGAGGAGAACTTTTTCTGCCATCTCAAGTATTCTCTCTTAACCACTGTACCCATTCACAGCCGCCGTAACTGGCAGACGAAGCATAACATTTCTTGCTGTAGCAGATCAGGATTTTTTCATCTTTGACAACAAATTTTTATTGTGGCGGTAGGAGTCTTTGACTGTCTTGTCGAAGTATTTGGTGAAGCAATTTCTTGAATATAATTGCATTTATTTAATAATAATTATTCGATAACGTCATAGTTACCCCTTCGATTTAACTATGAGAGAACTAGAACTTTCTTTTACCTGCTTTCGGAATCATCCTCGTTTACCATAACACCCCTTTTATTTCTCCTTATTTATGTACGTTTACATTAAATCAACACTCTTCGTTTTCATTCATAGTTCTTTCCACTAACATTTTCAATGATCCACTTCCCTAGAATCGTACTCAGCATCTGGCGTACCACTCTTTGAGAAATCATCCCCACATCCCGTCTTTGTTAACCTTCATCTTCAGCATATTTTAACACTCTCGTTTTGATCCTTTTCACTTCCCTTGTTAGATTAACCAGACAGCTGTCGTCCTTTATTGCTAAGCTTTTATTTGTTCACGTATTCATTTTTGATCTGTCACATGGACAGTTCGCAGTCGTAGTTTGCGTTGATATTGTATGCCTCTGATCTTTAGTGATCTCGCAGCTAGGGGCGAGGACATTCGTCTTCATTTAAATTGCGCCCACGTGGAGACGAAACACGTGGAAACGCTCTTTCCCAGTGTCACTTGAGACGAACTGTCGCCGTCCACTTGGAGAAGCCGTCACCCACAAGCCTTCCCCCGCGCCCCCAGCGATGCTTCCCTCACCCCCACGGAGCTGAATACATAATTGTTATATATTATGCGAATATAGTAATTATGATTAATATTTTCCAATATTTCTAATATCAAAAAAATTAAGTGTCGATTCTTTCATTACCTAACAAAAAAATCACTGTGCAACTCCTTTGGGTGCGAAATGGGTTTATTCCAGTGGAGAAGGGAACTCCTGGGGAAAACGAGGCGAGGAAATGACGGATAAAACGAATTTGAAGGATTCTTCAAAAGCACTTGGGAAAGTTTCCTTTTCGAATTTCCTTGATTTGATAATTTGAGGCACCTGAATATGCCATTTGAGGCACCTGAATATTCCTGCCAGATATAAGTTAATATTTATCCAGCCAAGTTCACCGGATTCTCTGGAGGGGGGGAGACGAGCCCCGCTATCCCTACCGTCAATTCGCACCCTGCGGCACCTCGACGTCTCGCCCGCGTTGTCGGCTTCCGCCATCGCCGCCTGCGCCCTGTCCGCTGCCTGCGCCCCGCCGCCCGCGCTCGCCGCCTTGGCAGCCGCTCCGGAACAGAGCGCGCTATTCATCGCGCCCCGGGGGACCAGGTGGCTCCACCTATCATATCTTGCGTGACGTCACATCCGGCGCTCGCCGTGGATCGTCCTAATTGGAGGCCGCGATAAGATGGACGCCGCTTCGCCGCCGCCGCCGCCGCCGGCGGGGGCGGGGGCGGCGAGGGCGGGGCCGGCGACCTCCGTGGAGGCGGCGGAGTTTCGGTGGAAAAGCGGCCAGTATCGGCGCAGGGGGAGGGGCGACGGTGACTGCCTACGTGGTGGCTGGGCGGCAGAGACGAAACGTTGCGGGCGGCGTCGGCGGGGAGGAGACGGAGGATGTGGAGGCAGCTGTGGAGGCGGTTGCGGTGAGGGTAACGGTCTTAAAAGTCGGCGGAGATGGTAGAGGTGGGGGCGGCAGCGTCGGTGGCAGAGACGTAGGAGGCGGTAAGCGCGGCGGAGGCGGGGAGGGTAACGGTTGGGGCGTCGGTGGAGACGGCAGTGGCGGGAGCCGAGATGGGGTGGCGTCGTCGATGGCAGTAAGAGAGGCAACGCAGGGACGTAGGGGCGATTGTAACGGGGCAGGTGAAGGCGAATCAATGGGGGCGGTAGCAGTGTTTGAGGCAGTAAGAGAAACGACTGAGGCGGCAGCGGATTGGGCCATGGGCGACTGGGACTGGATGGGTGGCGAGCTCAAGTAGCAGGGAGTGGGGGCTGGGTGGTGACCTTACGGAGACGAGGGCGGGGCGCGGGAGAGCGGCGACTGCGGTGTCGACTCCCTCCGCGGCGGAGGCGGAGCGGGCAGGGACGGGAGCCCAGCGGGGCGGAACTGCCCTTGGAGACGCTGTTAACCTCCGACCCTCCCGCTCGCCGCGCCCTCGCCCTCCGCCGTTATCTGCTCCGCCAGCCTCCACCGCCGTCGCCGCGGGCATCTCGGCGAGGGGCTAGGTGCTTTAGTGGCCGGTGCTGCGTTTAACTTAGGCTCGCCGCGGAGCCCGTCTGAAGGTACGGGCGCGGGACGGCAAAAATCCGGGCAGCAAGCTCAGGTTTCTACGGGCGTCTTCGTAAAAATGTTTGAAGTTATGTTTCGTATATTAGAATTTCAATTTGGCGTTCACTTTCATCATAAGGCGGATTGTTAAAAGGTTTGTGTGTTGTTAAAATGTTTATGTGTTAAAAGGTGAAAATAAGATCCGGACGCGCCTTTAACGATGATAAGAAAAATGCGGTGAAAAGTACATTGCCCCCTATAAAGCAAACCGTGTCTTCTTTGTATTACACGCTAAGCAAAGATAACGGTTTTGTTTCATTCATAAGACGCTATCCCATAAAAGTGCTTCTGCTGGATAGGGAGAATGAAACCTCTTTGCATGCATGAAACAGATTTAAGACGAAAATATAGACTTTTCTGTATTATGAGTGTCGCCTCGCCCGGTGCTGATGGTTCGTAGAAAGGGCACATCTATTGGCGCAAGCACGCGAGGGATATTCGCCACAAAATCCACTACAAGGATCACCTTCGTATGCCTCCCTGCTCAGCCCCCAGACCTCCTTCCTCGAGTGTGTCTGCTTCACCGCCCGAGCACGCTCGCTATATGGACGCACGCTTGCGAAACCTTCTCAGCGGAGCCCGTGTGGACTCTGCATCCGATCTGGGACGGACGAGTGCGCCACGAATTCACCGGCGCTCAGGAGGCCATGAGGAGGCCCCTCTCCAGGTCATGCCGTCGGTTCCCGGTCGAAACTCTACCTCACCCTAAACCATTCATTCTAATCCCATCCCTTCCCATCCCTTCCCATCTCTTCCCATCCCTTCCCACCCCTTCCCATCCCTTCCCACCCCTTCCCATCCCTTCCCATCCCTTCCCATCCCTTCCCATCCCTTCCCATCCCTTCCCATCCCTTCCCATCCCTTCCCATCCCTTCCCATCCCTTACCATCCCTTACCATCCCTTACCATCCCTTTCCATCCCTTTCCATCCCTTCCCACCCCTTCCCATCCCTTCCCATCCCTTCCCATCCCTTCCCATCCCTTCCCATCCCTTCCCATCCCTTCCCATCCCTTCCAATCTCTTCCCATTCCTTCCCATCCCCATCCCATCCCATCCCATTCCCATCCCATCCTATCCCATCCCATCCCTTCCTATCCCATCCCATTCCATCTCATTCCACCTCATCCCATTATTTCATCCCATAATCTTATACAATTTCCAGTTCTCCAGACAAATTCTCCATTCTCTAGACAAATTTTGGGTGGGGAAATTAAAATATTTTGATCGAATGTGCCATATTGGAGGTTTTGCAAAATATCACAGGCTACTCTCAGCTCCTAGTGCGCTGCAATTTTATTTGTTGAAATGCTTTTCCGAAAATAGTTTTGCTTGACAGTTTGGAGAAAATGTAAAATTAATAGTTAATGAGAAAATTTAGGGGGGAAATTTCCCTCATTTTTCTCCCCGTGGAACCGCGCCTGCATCTCATACCACCCCTAACCGTCCCGCTTGCACCCCCCCCCTTTAGCCAATTCAACCCATTCCCACTACTCTTGGCCCTGCCTTTCCTGCTTGTCTCGGCCGAGGGAGACGAGCGGGAGGAGGGCGGAGAATAAGAAGAAACACGCGGGCGTTTGGGCACCGGCGGGCGGGCGGGCGGGTGGGTGGCCGTCTGTACGAGTGGCCTAGGAGCGCGGGGACGCATAAATAAAGATAGCGAGGCGCTCTCCTAAATTGGAGATGATCACATGCCGCGCGGCGTGGAGCGGCTGGGCGTCTGTGACGATGGCAGGAAAACGAGGAGTGAGCGGTGATGGACTGGATCGGGACTTATTTTTTCCCTGCCTAATTGAGAATGTTTCTCAATTTATATCATTGTTGGAAAGATATATAGTGCGAATAATGACCCGATAATGTTTTTTTATTTGATATATTTAAAATGTTTTTCTATTGTTTACGAAGTTTTATTTGCCCATTTATATGCAGTATCATCTGTCAAGGTTTTCTTGAGATTCGAAATCCATTCGTGGTTGCACGACCAGAACAGTATCGAAAGGGATCTTAAGCACGACGAAACAATGGCGGCCCGTTATAATTTCGAAATATTGTATGTCAAGCGAGTACGGAAAAGGAGGAAATCAAATGACTTCAAAAATATGACTATAAATTTTGGAACTTCAAGAATCATTATCATTTTAAAACTACATACAAGCTAGCATGCGTACAAATATAATATAAAATAATTTTTGTTTACATTTTCCTGCCGCGAATTGTTAAAAAATGCATCATCTATTATTTAGGTATGTGAATTAATTTTATTATATTTTGTATCGTTAATAGAAATGGTTAATTTATTTTTACTGAATGTCGAAACAATAAAAACATGTTAAAGTAGCGAGAGCCCCCATCCCAGCGGAGGTTTTAAGCACGTGCTTTGTCCTTGTATTTAACTACCTCTGCTGCATATTTAAATTATGAATAAAATATACTCCATGTTCGATTACCAAACATTTTCACTTACGTGTAATAATAGAACATTTTTATATCAGATAATGTGCAATCTTTGTTCGATAGGCGAAATGACTAAAATTTCCACTCTTCTCGCATTTAAGAACGCGATAGTTCGAAAAAAGATGGCCGAGATTGTTAAGGTAGTAGTGCCGTAGCTATTTCGCACCGAAGTATCGCGTGTTCGAGTCCCGCCTCGGACATGGTTGTATTTGTGTTCGTCCTTTCATCCCCTATCATCATCAAATCATGTCATCTTCACAATTACCATACCGTAAAATGCAATAATGGTTTGTTATGGACCTGGATGTTGATGCGACCTTAAGTAACTAACAAACATACAAACAAATGAAAAAGAAAAAAAAGAAAAACGAAAAATGTTGTTGCCACTTTTTCTTGTGCCTCACAGTTTCACATGTGCTAGGTTTTTTTCTTCTTCTTCAGTTTTTCTGTCTGAAAGCCCCTGTGCTATTCTTAAAAACGTGCCACTCGGGTCGGTCTCCATCTTTTCCCCTCTTCAACGACGTACCTTTCTCACGCGACCGGGCTCCACGTTGACTGAGGCACTCGGACCGCGGAGCGCCGTCGCGTGGATACGCCCACAAACACCTCCGGTGCGTTTACACGTGGGCCCTTAAATCATCGTCGTGGCCGAGTAACCGGCGCCGCCGCCAGAGGGAGCTCCGGGAAGATAACATTCCTCGTCCTGCGCGCGTGTTTTTCGCTGATGTCTTGCTGAATGTTGTACGCTCTTTTTATGGAAGACAACGAGCGCTGTGGAATGTGGTGTGTTTCTCTGCATTTTCTCTCCAAATTAAGTCGAGCTTTATTTGCTTCAATGTAGTTATGAGTACTGCTTTGTGTAGGTTGCTATAATTTGCATGATTCATACGTTTGGGGGTTTTGGTTTTGGATGTGTAAGCAAAATGGTTCTGAACAGTAAACTAATAATAATTGGTGTTATAAAGTGAGCAGTGCGTGTACTGTTTCGGAGTAGTAATTCTAGAGGTGTAGTCACTCGTATTTATCTTACGTTCATGAAAGCAAAGGACATGTTTCGCATTAATACCTCACTACTGTAATATTCTTTCCGGCGTAATTGGACTAAATATTTATTATTTATATTGGCGTACCTGAATATTGAGAAAGATTGTTCTTCTGTCACGTCAATATAGAGTTTGGGTTTTAAACATTGCTTTAATTTAATTTTATTTATTATGTGTGTGTCATATATATTTGTACCACTTGCATAGTTACACTATTGTACCACTAGCGTAGTTAACTAAACATTTTTTAAATATATTTTTTGGACAATGAACAACGTCGAAGATAGCATGAAAACAAGATAATTATTCTCAGTCCAAAAGAGTAAATTTTAACGAACACGAAAATGTAAAGTTAATAAATGATTCGAGCAACCGAAATAGGCTTGATTAATTGCGACAATATTTTGTTAGACGTCACAGCCAAATAGTGAAGTCTATTTCTAAATGGCTCCAGTGTAAACTTGCAATGTCTTGGATACTCTCGTCTGTCCAGCCACGACTTCAAGACGCTGCCACGGCGTCAGAGAAAACAGAAGAATTCCTGCTTGCGTCTCCAGTAATTATCTCGAAGCTGTTTGTTAGCGAGCGGTGCAGCATCGCCCTCCTCTCTTCTCCCCCTCTCTCCTTCCACCCACTCTCTCCCACCCGCACTCCTCTCCCCTCCCACCCCTCCCCCTCCGCCTTCCGTCGTCCCCTCCGCCGCATTCTTCCCGCAACTCGTCTCCTTTCCCCCACCACCACCACCACTCCTCACGGCACACAGTTTCCCCTCCCTCCGCCGCTTGCCCGTTAATGGCGCCTGAAGGTTAAACTAATAGACTGCAATGGCAGACTTGTTTATGGTCTTAGCGCTCAGATTATTACGGAACGGACGGGGAGAAATATATAGCGAGGAGCCGAACATTATTTAGAAGCGGGGTGGCGGAAAAAATGCCGGTCGAGAAGGTGGATAATTAGTTCCTTATTTAAAACAGGCGCTGCCGTCTCCGTTGCCGGTGTAGTCTTATAGCCTGCGTAGTTACTGGTGCCGTTCGGTGTAGCTGCTGTCGTTTTTGCGCCCCACTGCTTTCTTATTAACGTAATTTCGCCTGCCAACGCAGGCAGCATCGACCTTCGAAGTCGATACATCACCGCGCGCGCGCCCGCCCACCCGCCCGCGTTTGCACGGCCTCCCCGAGGACTCGGTAATAGAGTATCGATTGTTTAAACGAGAGTTAAGTCTCCGGAGCGCTCGGGACATGGGGGGAGCAGATTTCGGAGTTTTTATCGGGGTTTAGTGGGTGAAACAATTGTTTATGATTTCCTCTGACTTTTCAGGATTTATTCAATGTGATAAAATGTGTGATTTATGTAGGATTTCTTGTTGTGGTATTACGTGAGTGTATTGTTTGCTCCTTTTGAAATCGAAATAGGTTTGCCAAAGTTTAAATAATGAATCATAAAACTAATGAATCATTTTTTTGGGATAATATGACGATTTTAGATGTTTCTATTGTATGGTAGAGAAAAGACTATAAAAAATATAGTTTTTTGATTCTTTCGTATTATATTCTGTATTATTCCCTGATGTTGATTCTCATACCACTCAATAGACTATTCAAAACTAGAAATTATACTTGGTATAAAAGAATCATTCTACCAAACAATAAGCCCGAGACAGATGTATGTGAGCTGTGCAATCCACGCCACGTTGAAGTACTCTCCGCAAAATGCGTCGGCCAGACAGACGTCCACTCACGTGACAGACGGCCTCTGCCACGTCGCAAGCAGATTTGTAAGTACCCGAGGCAAATACGCGACTCCACATTAAACTTCACGCTCACATCTCTTTATTTCGTTACTTCGCAATTTCGGAGCGACTATACACGCTACACCTAAACGACGTCAAGCGTACACTTTCATTTCCAGCGCACGGTGCTTACCTCGCGGCGTTTCACCTCTCTTTCTCCCCCAACCTCCGTCACGAAATTTTCTCAGCCACCACCGGCCAAAAGCTAGGGAACGCTCGACGCCGCCGCCGCCGCCGCCGGGCCGTTTCCAAGTCCTTTTCCTCGCGGCCGGATAAAGCAAAAGGTAATTGCAGCCGGCAGCGGCTGCAGCGAAGTTGGAGGGTGTGCGAACTGGACACGCAACGGCGAGAAATCCTCGCAGAAATTTCCTCGGCGGGAAGGGGAACCGCCACGGAGTAATTCTGGAAGCTGGGCAATTAATTCAGACGCCCACCTTCGTCGTCCGCACGGCATGGGGCGGGGGGGGAGGGGGAGAAGCGGATTGAGGAGGGGGGGTCTGAGAGTGACGAGGTGGAGAGGGTGGGCAGGAAGGGGTGGGAGGAACAGGAAGAGACGGTGCGGGGTGAGGGCGGACGAGGAGGGACTAAGGGGGGCAGGGAAGAGGAAGCGGAGCAAGGAGGGGGGGATCTGTGAGTGTCTGGGTGGAGAGGGTGGGGATGGAGAGGCGGGATGAGGCGGGGATGGGGGGGACAAGGAGGGATGGGAGGCTGGAGGCGGGCCGGAGCGAGGGGGGAGGGCGGGACGCGAGACGAGTTTAACGCGGTATAAAAAGCTCTGGGGCGAGGAACCGCCCGCTACCTTGCGGCCGTCGTTCACGGCGGCCGTGCAAACAGTAGAAGGAAGGTGCGCGCGCGGCGGCGTCTGCCGGAATTGCTTAATAACATTTCCCGGCGACGCTGCCGCCGTTGCTGGGAGTGGACGTCCGGGAGACGAGGGGCTGACGGGTGAAGGGTGGAGGGGATAAAACGCGGGGATGGAGTCAAAGCGGAGGGGCGCCGGGCGGGTTAAGGGTCGTGGAGTGAAGGATGAGAGGACGAGTTGGAGTGACGGAGGTTCGCGTAAGTGGCGATGTCGACCAAGGTGCGCTCTGAGGTCAGATGGCGAAAAAGACCGCTTCCCAGGAGAAAACTGAAGGGTAGGATGCTTTAAATCCTGTCAGAGAGGTGTTTTGAGAAGTTGCAGGAAATTATCGGACATGATTAATTGAGGGGAGAAAGTCATTAAAAGGCAGAAAATAAAGAATATGAGATGTCGGGATGGAAAGTAATGGTAGAGAAATTCGAAAGGGTCATACAGTTAAAGGGTGTGAATGGGTCTTCGATATGATGAAGCTGGTAAATAATGAAAGAAAAAGAAAGAAGATAAGCGAATACACTAGGGAATCACAATTAAATATGCTTGAGGGAAAGTTCGTGTTGAAATTAGCAGTTGAGCTTGATATGATCTCAGGAACGCGATGTTCGAAAAGTGATATAATCAATTAAAGTGATGTAATGAAATGCAAGTTTTGAAAATATCTTATAGAAAATATGAATATATTGTAAGAAGTGATTCTTAGAAGCAAACAAGTAGTTAAAACTAAAAAGCGTGACGAATAGTAAAATATCAATGAGTTGCGTAGAGAGGAAGGAATGGCGATGTTGCATATGTATCTTGAGGTTTGACAAGACTCTCTAGCACCAAGAGAACAGGAGCCTAGAACGAGAAACGAACTTTGCGTATGTGAGAGGTCAGGTATGGAGCTCAAAAGGGGGCCAGCAATGCTGCAAACGTGTCCACACAACGAAGCTGTAAAACGACCAACGCGAGGTGACGAGGGGGCGACGCCTGAGGGTTGCTCGTGAAGAGCGCGCGGGACTGCTCGCGGCGGGGCGGTTGGAGCAAGCACAGCAGAGAGTGGTGGCGGTGGTGGCGGTGGTGGCGGTGGCTGTAGTGGCGGCGGGACAGTGCCGTGGCGTTGGCGGTGGAGGGAGTGCGGGTGGCGGGGGCGATGGCGGGGGCGGAGGCGGTTGCGGTCGTGGGAGTGCGGGCGGGGGCGGTGGCGGGAGAGTGGGCGGCGGCAGGGCGGCGTCGGTGGTGGTGGCTTTGACGGTGGCATTGGCGGTGGAAGGAGTGCGGGCGGGGGCGGGGATGGCCGAGGCGGTGGCGGTGAGGGTGGTGGTGGTGGCAGTGGCGGTGGCGGTGGTGGTGGTGGGTGTGGGTGTGGGTTGTGGTGGCGGTAGTGTGGGCGGCGGCGGGGTTGGCGGGGGAGGGAGAGCTGGCGGCGGCAAGGCGGGGGTAGCGGTAACGGTGGCTTTGGCGGTGGCAGTGGCGGTGGCGGGAGTGCTGGTGGCGGTGGCGGTGGCGGAGGCGGTGGCGGGGCCGTGGCGGCGGCGGTGGCGGTGGCGGTGGCGGTGGCGGAGGCGGTGGCGGGGCCGTGGCGGCGGCGGTGGCGGTGGCGGTGGCGGTGGCGGTGGCGGCGGCGGGGTTGGCGGGGGAGGGAGCGCTGGCGGCGGCAAGGCGGGGGTAGCGGTAGCGGTGGCTTTGGCGGTGGCAGTGGCGGTGGCGGGAGTGCTGGCGGTGGCGGCGGCGGCGGCGGCGGCGGCGGTGGCGGTGGCGGTGGCGGTGGCGGCGGCGGCGGTGGTGGCGAGGGCTCTCTAAAACCCTGCACGCGATGATGTTCTCACGTCACTGCCGCGTGGAGGCGGGACAGTTAAAAAGGGTTGCCTTAACCCGCCGCCGGCGAGGCAAGGTGTATTAAAAGCGGACTGGACGGCGCAGGGGGGAGATTTAACAGATACGAGGGAGAAGAACTGCGAGGGGTCGGGGGCGGCGACGAGAGGGAGGGTGGAGAAGGAGACGGACCGGGGAGAAGTTGGGGAGGCGGGGGAGCAGTGGAGATGTCTGATGCTGAGATAGCTGGCGGGGGCGGGGCTGACGGGATAGGGGGCGGGAGCGGAGGTGAACAGGGCCAAACGCAAAGCTAAGGTAGCTATGGGGGCGGTTGCGGGGTGCTGGCAGTTGCGAGGTGCGAGAAAGTGGGGGAGGAGGAAAGGGCAATGGAAAAAGCAAGTTGAAAAAGGGAGGTGGAAAGCGTGGAGATGGGATGCGGGGCGGAACCGAGAGAGACGCATGGGCAAAATTGTAGGTGCAGAGATGGCAGGGGGAGTTGGAGACGGGATGGGGAGATGATGCTGTGAGAGGCGGGATGAAGAGGAGAGGATCCGAGTGCTGCGAGCCGGGGTGATTCGACGGAGATTGAGTTGGTAGAGCAGAGGCAATGTGAAAGAGTGCGGAGGTGAATGTGGTTGCGGGGGCGTGGGCTAAACGCAGGTGACGGTAGGTGTTGTATCTGGCGGAGGCTGAAGAATGGTGGATCAGAAGAGGAAAAAACAGAGGTAGAGGGAGAATGTAAACCGAAGGCGAGATGGAGGTGGAGGTGGCAAGGCATAGCCGGGGGGGGGGGCAGTGGAAGGAGTTCGGTGTCGGGGAAAGGAGCAGGGGATGCTGCGGTGGGGGTGTCACAGGGGGTTGCGGTTACTGATGTGGCAACGACGGAGGTTGCAGAGACAGGGGAACCACAGGGGACCGTGGTGGCTGAGGTGGCGATGGCGACGGCGACGGAACCGTGGGCAGGGGCGGCGGGAGTAGTGTCATTGGCACAGACGATGAGGGTATGAGCATGTCTGGGGACTGTCGGAGTAGGTAGAAGCGAAAGGTGTGCTGGCGGCGGTTAAGTGCGTTTGCAAGTAATTCTGAATTTCGGTTAAAAATGTATCCCGAAGACCGTTGGGCGTTTTAACCCACACCCTTTTAGCCTTCGTGATGAGGGTGGACTGGCGCTTTTTGTGTTTGGGCTAATCCCCGGTCCAGCAGATGAGTGTGTACACTTGCGGGACTGTGAAAAAGAGAAATTTAGTCCGGTGCAGAAAACGAGTTTTTTAAAATACCACTGTTCTTAAGTGCTTACGTGATTTTCACAGTTTATTTCACCGGATTTGCAGTAGTACTTGGTGGTGCAAAAATCCCTTAAATAAACTCTCTTGATCATAATTCTTGAGCATGGAATTCTTCGTGTTCTTGTTCGACAGTAGATTTAAATGAACATATGTTCTTTTACTATTTGCAAGATTTGTATAAAAAATTGTCCTCTTTTCTCACACTTATGAGTATTTATCATACATATGGAAGATACTATACTTCTCTATTTTATCTTCTTCATCTCTTTCTTTCAATTTATCATTTATTTGACACATTTTACAGTCTTTTCATTCTAAGAATGTTCATAATATAAATCGTCTTTACAGTAAGCTCATAGAATGCTACGTAAAACACCCAGAAGACACGTACTGGAACTTGACGTGCTTATTTACTTTTTGACAACGTGTATTCAACGTCTATTCACGTGTGATCCTTATCGTCCATTGTTTTCCTTTAAGGTTATGAATTGCAATTGATATTTTCAATTGACTATTACTAAACATTAGACATAAATAGTATGCATTAGGCCCAATTAGTAGTAAAAGCAAAGCAGGGGCATACATGAATTATGACGTTTGTTATTTTATTTCCACTTTCTAGGATATTGTTTCAGTACTGTAAAATTTGATATTCATTATATGTTGCGATAATACTAAGGCAAATAAATATCGATCAGAATTCATGAATTCACCCATCTGTATCGCACTCAGTATGAAAACGAAAAGAAACTTACATATTCATTAGAACAATTCCGACCAACATAAACTAGATGAAGAACTAAATTACTTGTGTTGAATTTAAAAGAGCGTGTTCCGCGTAAAGAACACGGGATGGCTTCAGTTGCGAGCGCCGCCCGCGCCTGCGTGTAGCACCTCTGGGGGGCGGGGTCGCGGAAGACGCATGGAAAGAACGTGTCGGCGATAATGGGGCCCCAAGTGGTGGCTTCCGCGCGTCCCCCTGCGCCCTCCGTCCCCCGCCGCCCCCCTTCCTTCCTGCGCTCCCCGGCGTATGATTAATGCTCTCCAGGTAGCGGCCGGCATAATTGTAATAAAGTCGCCCGGGGGGAGCCTCCGCCACAGGCCTCCGCCGCAGGCCCCCGCCGGCGATGACTCGCCCGCCGCCCGCCGCCCTCCAACCGCCCTCCAACCGCCCTCCAACCGCCCTCCAACCGCCCTCCAACCGCCCGCCAACCGCCCGCCAACCGCCCGCCAACCGCCCGCCAACCGCCCGCCAACCGCCCGCCAACCGCCCGCCAACCGCCCGCCAACCGCCCGCCAACCGCCCGCCCGCCCGCCCGCCCGCCCGCCCGCCCGCCCGCCCGCCCGCCCGCCCGCCCGCCCGCCCGCCCGCCCGCCCGCCCGCCTACTCACCCGCCCGCCCGCCTACTCGCCCGCCCGCCCGCCACCCTTCCCGCTCGACCGCCCACTCGTCCTTCCGCCCGCCCACCTACTCACTCACTTGCCCACTCACTCGCTCGCCCACTTGTTCGCTCACTCGTTCGTCCTCTCGCCCACTTTTTCGCCCACTTTTTCGCCCACTTTTTCGCCCACTCGTTCGCCCACTCGTTCGCCCACTCGTTCGCCCACTCGTTCGCCCACTCGTTCGCCCACTCGTTCGCCCACTCGTTCGCCCACTCGTTCGCCCACTCGTTCGCCCACTAGCCCGCTCACTCAATTGCCCTTAAGTTTCCCCTTTTCTTCGCCCACTCTCTCGCACATTGTCTCGCACACTCACTCGCCTACTCGTTGGCCCAAACGCTGGTCCGCCCATACCGGGCCGTCACCGACGCCTCCACGCGTTTTGACTGGCATTACTGGCCTCGCCGCAGCTACAACCGTTTCTAGCGTGGCTGTCACACAATCTCTACGACTTAACTGTACTCTTTGTTTTTTGTTTTGCCAAGTTGTCACACTGCACGCCGCCTCGACTCGAGATGACGTATCGCCTCTTTACTTTCTTCGCTGTCGCCATGCCAAGGCTCTAATTCCGACCTTCCGTCCGATATCATCACCATGCCATATCACATTTTACCGCGACACCAAGCCGATACGGTGCTCCCACATAATAGTACTGCCGCGAAATCGTGATGTCATGCCATTACTTCACCATGTCACCAAGACACGGTGCCACGATCGTAACATGTCAGCGCGTCACTTCCTCGACGTCACCTTTTGTTGTTGATGAGCATTTAATGTATTCTCAGGACGTTCATCCTCTATCCATTCTGTTGCATCACCCATGCAACTATTACTTTGCCTCTGCTTTCTCCCCGTGTACATTGCTTGGCTCCCCATTGCCTTCCAATATTATTCTCCTGCACCCGTGCCTCACCTGTACTTACCTAATTAATTATTGTGTTTATTTACCTAGGTTCACGTCCAAATCCACGTTACCATTCATTACATGGTTAAGTGTCCCTCATTGCGCACACACATACATACTTTCTACACTTTGCCGACACCGTTCCTTGTTCCTCCATCCCATTGTTCTCTTCCTTCCGACTCCCTAGCTTTGTTGCTCTGTCTTCCCCCTCTGATTCTATCCTCCTGCCTTATTTTCCCTCGCCATTGCAATAGCCACTCGCTCGCCCGCTCACTCACTCGCCGCACGCTAGCCCCTCACTCGTCACTCTCTCGTACACCAGCTTACCCACTCGCTTACCCACTCGCTTGCCCACTCGCTTGGCCACTCGCTTGCCCACTCATTTGCCCACTCACTCGCCCACTCACTCGCCCACTCACTCGCCCACTCACTCGCCCACTCACTCGCCCACTCACTCGCCCACTCACTCGCCCACTCGTGCCCCCATCCACCGTCACCCCTCCTTGCCGGCCCGTCCTCTCCTCTTCTTGTCCCCATCGGCGACTCCATTCCCTTTGCCCACTCCCACACCTCCCTGGCCGTCCCATCCACATGCACTTCTACCGCCTCTGCCCCCCCTACTGCCTCTCCCTCCTCCCCGCGCGTTTCCTTCCGGCTGGCGTCCCGTCCTCCCGCCCCCGCGCCGCGTCGTCGCCGCCGCCCTCGCATTGTCGGCACGTGCGCGCGCACGGGAGCAGCCGGCGCCGCCTCGTCGGATATTAATGGAGCTATTTCTCCTTCTGCTGAAAAATGTATGTTTATGGCGGCCTCGAGGTTAATTTCCGTAGTTTCTTTTAATCAGGACTCGTTCAGGTGTGGCAGCGAGGGGCGAGGATTTATGCGCTTTTAGGCGGCAGGATAAGGCAGAAACGGCCACTTCCTGTGGCTGATGCTATTTCTGCGGTTTCCCGCTCTGCTTCTTTCCATTTACCTGTGGAAGAAGAGATTTATGCTTCTAAACGTAGATTTTCGACAGTTGTTTTTGTTATATTTCTTTCGTAATAATAAAAATTCGCGGACTATGATAAATAAGTTTTGTGAGCAAGTTATTTTTCAATAATGTAACGTTTTAAATGATTGTAACAGAAAAAAGAATGGTATAAAAGTACAGGTAAACTCTTGTGAATATTAATTTTCCCGCTTGGCTCACTACACACACAAGACAGTGTATGACCAACACATAATTATACTATGATTTCCGAAAAAAAGTAATGCATTCTTTGTTATATACTTCCAGCACTCTATTGTATTATATTGATTATACACTTGCCAAATGGTGCATGCTAGTTTTCGCGTTTCGGAGGATACGTATAATATAAAACAAAACATTCATGCATGACAGGAGGAATAAACATTAAATATTTTTAATGAGATATTCTATCTGTTTTGATTGAATGTCTCTCTGGTATTCCTCAACGAGGGGGGGGGGGGGTAAGAGACGATGGCCCAGGAATACCGAAGAAGAGTAGCCAGGTAAAAAGTGCCAAGACTGATCCAGCCGAAACCAACCAGGATCGTTGCTACGCGTGTCCAATACACTTTGGCGCCCAGTCCTCAACGCTCTTGCTCTGCATCTCCGGCCTCTCGGCCGCCGCCACCGCCGCCGCCACCGCCACCGCCACCGCCACCGCCCCCGCCTCCGCCCCCGCCCCCGCCTCCGCCCCCGCCTCCGCCGCCGCCGCTTCCACCTCGCCTGGCTCCGTCGCCGCCATAACTCGCGCTGTCCTCATTGAAAGCAATAATTGCGTTCGCGGGCACGCGGAATTAGCGCACTCGGAGCCACCGCGCTGTGATGCGTCGCTATAAAGAAGTCGCGCCCCGTACACCGCCCTGAACCCTCCTCTCCACGCACAGTGCCAACCTCCGGCGACCTCTACGGGAGAAAGGACATTTGTGACGTTCACAAATGTAAGGTAATAGACAGGGCTCGGATTCTATGTCGTGTCATCCTTTCATTGGTGTATTCTAGATAAAGCAAGCTTGCAAGAAGAATCGTCTTACATTCATATCTTTTAGAAGTGCGATTTAGGTGAAAATTCGTAAAAAATATGGAACGACACTGGCGCAAATATTTCATTTACGAGCTTAACAAATTTGCTCAATCTTTTGAACACCGAATGCCATTACTACGGCTACTATTATATGGCATATTACTATGGCATACTATTATAAGTTTTCTTCGGAAAAGGAAATTGATTCGAGGACAGGAGGCTATACTTAAAGAATCAGTTGTTCCTTTTGGAATTGAACATTCGCGAACGAAAGTTACGAAATTCCTCATCGACATTACCTCCCACTGTGCACCGTGCCTACCGCCTTGGCCGCTACTGCCGCTTCTGTCTGCGCCACCGACTAAAGGTAAGCAGTCGGCGGCAACGAAGCGAACGTGCACAACAACTTCCTGCGGCCATAACTCCCAAGACCTCCCCTCCCCTCCCCTCCCCTCCCCCTCCCACTCCTTCCTCCGCGCAACCCACCCCCCGGCGTCCCCCGGCCTTCTGGCAAACATACTTAAAACCAGCGCCACATTCGCCGCTGTAATGCGTTAAGTGTTAAAATTTACGAGGGAGCGTGTGGAAATTAAGCACTCCTTCCTCTCCCGGCTAAAGGTAACGTTTGTATTATTGTTATTAAAGCAACAAATTATATTATACAGTTTTGTAGTTTAATTAGGAAGGTGTTTCCGCGCCGCGTTCGCTTGTTCGTTGGCTCGCCGCGGGCGCCGGGGCTTTTGCTACCTTGATAATCTGCAGCGGAGGGGAAACCTCGCGACGAAAAACAGACAATGACGACGGCGTTAAACAAAAGAAACGCTGGCGTTTGCAATCTCGTTGGCGCGAAATGAGAGTGGGAGGGGTGGGCAGATTGCGTGTTGGCGTCGGATGTGGCGTCTTGCGTGCAGGGTTTTTATGAAAGGCCAGAAATGGCTGTCTGCGCAATGTTTTGTCCTGTATTGTGAATTATATTTGGAGTTGGGGGGGGGGGGTTGGTTTATGTAGAATGGAAGCTAAAGGTGTAAAGTATGAACTGTGAGTCATTAACACAAAAAATAATTTATTTGTTTTCTTGTGTTTCATACTGTCTCAAGGCGTTTATTCTTAATGTTGTGTGTTTTTCACTATGTGAGAATAATGGAAGACGAGATTTCATTGTCAGTGAAATTAGAAAACATGAGTAATATTTTCTCATCCATGTACTTAACCCGTAATTGTACCTCTTTATTTTCATGATCTAACTCTCAATACCTACGAAGGATACATCAGGTTACAAAATGATAGTTTTTACTCACTATATTGCGACAATGTAGTAGTAAAAAGGGTAAATTATTTTTATTCTCTAATCTTCTACCCATATAACAATGATAGTTCGTAGTAGATTATTTGCCTCGGAGATATTTAATGCGCCGAGTTGCTTTTTATTACCCGAATGGGATTATCTGTTAAATTATTGAAATATTCGTCGTTAACCTACTTTCCCAAAAAGGCATAGCCCGCCTGCATCCCACTACGTTTTCCTCTTTACTGTAAGGATTGATTTCCACGTTTACCGCGGCCTGCTTTGCATGATCGATTATAATTCTATTAGAAACATTTGCACGTTCTTTTAATTTCTATCAACTTTTAAAAGAACATTTTAAGTTCGAGAAAACAAAATTTGAAACCTGTCACGAGAAGCGGCTTATTCTGTGACTTACCACACACAATCCCGAACATGTTCACCTGTTTTCAAGTTGTTTTTTCTGGACTGGCAGGACGATATTTGCGCTACATATAAATAATATCTTTAAAAAAAATGTTTTCCTTCCGAAATACCGGATGAACGAAACGGGACGCATTCGAGCCGCGCCTTCTTAGGTAATGAAAACTGAAAGAGGATTAGCTGGGAAGCGGGGTTGAGGGAATACTGACCGTGGGATGCAGTCGCGCGATTCCCCTCCCGGTCCATCACGTGATGCGTACGGGGCAAGTGAGGTGTCATTCGACACATGTCAGTGTACTTGATCGAGAACTGGACTTTGTTTTGATTCTTTCAAAACATTGTTAGGTTAACCATGGTGAACTGTAATTCATATAAAACGTATGTTTATTATGAACTTGTGTGTATGTATGAACGGGCTCAGGCCGCCCGGCAACGTTCCTGCCTCGCGGCCATGGGGTAAGAGGGTTCGTGTGGTTAGCACGTACACATCCCCCACGCCGTATTCAAACTGACAAGTGAATTTTCTCATCATCACACAGCAACATACACTGGTACGTTACAAGGAAAACGCACACTAAAATCTTGCCTGACCGGGAATCGAACTCGCGAGCGCGTAGAGGAAAGCAAAGACGCCAACCACGAGTCTTTATTATGAGCTTACATAGCACAAAACTAACATTAAAAAAAGAAAGAGTTAGACTAACATTAAAAAAAAAAAGAAGTGTTCGGTGGTCGTTGCCTGCAGTGCAACGAAAGAGAACGGGCGAGCTCGGCCACCCCTGCGCCCGGCAGCGGCCGGCCGTTGAGGGCGTGCGGCTGCGAGGGGGGGGGGGGGGCTAACGCCTCCGATTACGCCCTCGTTCCGCGCGCGCCGCCCTCTCAGGTGAGGGCTTTTTGCGCCCCGCTCACGACCCGCGCCCTCACCCCCCCCCCCGACGCCGCTGGCGAATAACGCGGGCGCTTTATCGGCGGCGCGCAGCGATGATCGCGCCTGCCGCGGGGAGTCGCTTGCGGGCGAGCGCCGCGGGTGGGTGGAGGCCGTGGGAATGGGGGCGGGGGCGGGCGAGCTGACGCCCAAAGTGCGGCGAGCAGGCGGGGGCGAGGAGAGCGGTTGGAGGTGCGGGGACGGGTCTGTTGAGCGAGAGGAGTTGTTGGATGTGAGGGGAGGTTGAGTGGGGCGAGCTGGTGAGGCGGCGTGGAGGATATGTGGGTGAGGGGAGAGGCGGGCGAGGTGACGCCCAGGGTGAGGACTGGGGCGAGGAGAGCGGTTGGAGGTGCAGGGGCGGGCCTGCTGAGCGAGAGTGGTTGTTGGGTGTGAGGAGAGGTTGGGTGGGGGGAGCTGTTGAGGCGGCGTGGAGGATATGTGGAGGCGGCGTGGGAGAGGCGGGCGAGCTGGCGCCCAGGGTGCGGAGAGCGCGCGGGCTTGCGGGGGCGAGGAGAGCGGTTGGGGGTGCGGAGTCGGGTCTGTTGAGCAAGTGTGGTTGCTGGGTGTGAGGGGAGATTGGGTGGGGAGAGTTTTTGACGCGCCATGGAAGATGTGAGGGTAGAGGCGGCTGGGGCGAGGTGGGCGAGCTGACGCCCTGGGTGCGGCGAACGGGCGGGCGGAGGGGGCGAGGAGAGTTGGAGGTGCTGGGACAGCTCTGTTGAGCAGGAGGAGTTGGTGGGTGTGAGGGGCGGTTGAATGGGACGAGCTGGTGAGGCGGCGTGGAGAATATGTGGGTGAGGGGAGAGGCGGGCGGGCTGACGCCCAGGGTGCGGCGAGCGGGCGGGCGGAGAGGGCGAGGAGAGCGTATGGAGGTGCGGGGACGGGTGTGTTGAGCGAGAGTGGTTGTTGGGTGTTAGGGGAGGTTGGGTGGTGGGAGCTATTGAGGCGGCGTGGAGGATATGTGGGTGAGGGGGTCGAAGAACGATGTAGGGCGGTACCGTGGGGAAGGAAAGGCGAAATGTAGTTGGACGTCGAGCAGAATCTAAGAATGACGCGAGTTAAAGATAGAGTATGATGTACACTGCGTAGAGGTATTGGAGAGATAATAATTACCAAAGTGCGTATCAGTTAAAAGTTATGGTTACTTTCTTCTTGGCAGCTGAAAATGGAAGGTTGTGGATGTTATATGCTGGTACTGTAAAGGAGCAGACAGTCTCAGCGGTCGAAAGTATCAAACTTCAATGATAGAAAACTATTCGTTGAAAACTAACTCTTGAATACAACATTGACGTGAGCGCCGTAATTGTCGCTCTTGTCAGACTGTGATTATAATATTCAGCATGCAGTAAATGGAGGCGAGAGCGAGTACAAAGATAAGGAAGCGAGAAAAAGATAAATTTTCAAATTTCCCTTTCTTATGCAATTTAGCAATTGTGTAATGTCATAACCCAGGCTGACATTGTGCCAGATGCGAGAAAGTAGATTTTATTCTGACTTAATCTCTCTCCAAAAATGAATTGTCTGAGAATGAGATCAAGAAAATTATTTCCACATTAATAATATGTATTTTATAATATATCAGGTACAAAAGGAAATGTCTGGCATGGTTCTAGTACTTATCTCAATCGTAGTATGGAAACAATTACAGCCACGAATCTACGTTGAAATTGCTGGGAATTCCCGCCTTTTGGAGGCCGCTTAGGAGCCTATTCGGAAGCGCGTCTACGAGGCGGCGGCAGCGGCCACTCGCCTGTCGGCCAGGGGGTCGCAGCGGCGCCAAACGACGCCTTTAACGTCGCTCCGCCTACCTGTTATGGGCCCGAGTTAATATCGCCGCCCGCCCGCCCGCCTGCCTGCGCTCACCGTGCGCCGTCGAGCCGCTTAGCGCCTGCAGTAGTATTTCACTTAACTGTTTCGTCCGCGATTTGGCCCCCCTGGCAATTCGCGCGATGAATGGCGTCGTCAGCGGCGAACGGTGGCGTCGCGTCGGCGCGGTTGATTTCGGCGATTGACCTCCTGACGCCAATCTCCTTGATTGATATGGCGGCGCCGCTGAGGAGGGAATAGGCGGCAGAGGTACTGCGAGGACTTAGATATCAGAGATTTAGTTCCGAGAGGATTGTTGCGAGTTGTTGGGCAGAGTGGTTTTCCGAAGGTTCTAATAGTGAATTTAGTGACTACAGTTGAGTTGCGGTGATCCCAGCCTCTCCAATCTGAGATTCCGTGCAATCCGATATGGGAAAAAGAGATCTGATATGCGCCAAGTCACTCAAACAAGCGGGGATAATCTAGATCTGGCTCTTGGCGAGTTGGCTTCAGTACGTCGAAGCTTGTAGGCGGCGTTCGGTGCCAGTGTCATCTGCTACATTGTTGTGACGGGTTTGCACTCATTTTTGTTGTTCATTGTACTGTAACAAACTACAGTAGGTCGACGGTAATTTGTATCTTGATTTTCTTGTTCTTTTATGAGTTGTCTTTTGCAAAAAGAATGGAAAGGCCAAGAAAAAGTTTGTTTCTATTAAAGATAAACTATAATGTGATTGTAACGTAAATTTGTCTAGTGATATGTTATTCCTTGGTCCACAAATAAAGTAAGGAATATGCAGAACAGAGAATTAATAGAGTGGTGAGGTCAGAGTAGGAAACCGTTGCTAGATTGGGAAGAAATTTGGGATTAATCGCTCAGAGTTTGTGATCCTGTCCAGAGGATGTGCTCAGTCATCAATCGGGAATTTACCGAAGCAAACACGAAAACGATGAAAAATATTACAATGCAAAACAATGAAAGTAGCCGGGCTCGTGCACATTTGTGCCGTAATGATTTACAGTCTAGAGATAGTTGTCAGTTAGGAAATATGTCTCCCCTTCTGTTTACCATTTCCTTCGGTTCAAAAGTTGGTTTGTGCGCTTGTTATAACAAACGTACCGCTTCAAGTACCTATAGAATGTGATTAAAACAAAACAGTACGCACACTAAGGGCCTGAAAATAATTAGTAATATGTTTATTTATTACCTTCATTTAGTTACTGACCGGACTTAAAATATTTAAAATTTTATTTTCATGCAGCGAACCCAATTGTATTTGAAATTTATTGATTTTTTATTGAAGTTATTTATCCGAACTATTCAACACATTGAATAATACTATCTTGCCAAGAAATTATGGTTTAGTTTCCATTTCCAGTCTGTAAAACTAATATAGCAGCAAACATTTTTTTTGAGATGTTTGCTGAATCTGAAGAATGCTTAATACTTCTAAGTAGTGATTTTTTCTTAAGCAAAGCACGTTTTCATTATTTTTCTTATTTACATTTTTTTCTTTTAATTATCAAGGTGCTCAGCATATCTCGCCCTCGCGTGTGTTCACAAAAGATGCCCTTAAATGAGTCCGAGATAGAGTATTAATGCTCATAAATGTTAAACACAGCAGCGGGATGAGAGCGACGGTATGAGAATAATGAAGGCAACGTGTTTAATTTTCATTTACGGCAATTTCACAGGCGCCTTGACACGCAGAAAAGAATCCCATTAGAGCGGGCCTTTGTGGCTGTTGCTGGTGCTGCTGTGTCGTCCGGGTGATTCGCGAATGACTCTGCGGCCGCTCGTGCAACCTTCGCCCCAGAACCAAAAAACAGGTTTTGTCTACAGTGACTCGAGATATTTCTGGATTTTTTTAAATTTGTTATTAAAGGTCGCATCAACTTCTAGGTCATTAGCGACCACTATTGCTTGTAACGGTATGGTAACTGTGAGGAAGACACGGTATGATGATTATAGGGGGTGAAAGGATGAACGCAATACAACCATGCCCGAGGCGGGACTCGAACCCGTCAACCTTCGGTCCGAGATCGCTACGGCAGTTCTGCCTTAGCGATTTCGGCAACCGGACCGGCATTTCTGGATTGAATATCTGGAGTATCGAGAAAATTTGCTGTGATAAAGTAACCCGCCCGGTGGACTGACGTTTATTTTTTTCTGACTGACGAATTCCTCTGGATATTTCAAGAATTAAATTAATTGTACATTGACCAAGATACTTTAGAAGTGTCGCCACAAATATTTCGAAGTCATCTCAGTATTTATTTTTACGCTAACATATCAAAGAGTTTGTATATTATTGTCTTTTCCTCTGAACTCTTAGCCCAACAAATTGTAGACTTAGTGATTATGCCAACCAATAATCAAATCACTTTTTATATAAATGCAAACATTTTCAGCTTACTAGAATTTAGCAAAATGTAGCTCTCTCAAATCCGATTCTTCTTTGTTTGTCACAAATGCAGCTGTCTTTACTTGTGAGAAAAAAAAAAAAAATCTCCTGTTATTGGAGAGGAGCGTAAAAAAAATGGAAGTTGAAAATTACCTCTGTTGTACTCTCCTACACCTTGCCCTCTGTAATTATCACATTATACATTCGTTTTTCATCAGTGGATCTTCATTATTTATTATTCTCAGGATTTATCTTGTGAACTAAAGACTATTGGTCTAATCGTTTTTGAATTTCTTTGCTTCAAAAAGTGTAACTGTTATTCCTTTGTTTATACTTTTCTTCCAAAAAATCAGCAAAGGTAAAATGTTTCGTTAACTAAGCCTTTTCACGGCGTCTGATAATCTCTCGCACGCCATTGTCCTTTGCCTTCACCATGTCGCTTACCTTTCTTTCACACCTCGTCGCCCTTTATAGCCGCCCTCCGAAGGTCCCGCTGCTACTACTAACGCCACCTCTATCCCCATCGTCGACTCCACGGCTTTCACCTGCATTGTCTCTACCCACCCCTCCTGTTCCTACGCCCTCCATCGCCCCCACCGCCCCCCGCCCCCTGCCCCTCCTGTCTCCATCGCCACCGCCGCCTCCCTCGACCACCTACTCTGTCTCCACTGCCTTCTCCCCGTCCCTATCATTCTTTATCTTCCTCCTTGTTCTTCTCCCCCTCTTCAATCTCTTTATCCTTGCCCTTCTCCTCCTCCTCCCTATCAGTCTCTTTATTCTCCTCCTCCTTGCACTCTTAATCAATCTCTTTATACTCCTCCCCCCTCCCTCTTTCTCTTCTTCATCTCCGTACTTACCCCTTCTTCTCCCCTTCGTCTCCGTTCATACCCGCTACTTCTCCCCCTCCTCTCTCTCTCTCTGTCAATCTTTACCTTCCTGCTACACCTCCGCCTCCGCACCTCCTCGTTCTACCCCTTATCAATCTCTTTATTCTCCTTCTCCAACTCCTCCTCTTTCTCCTCTTCCTCTCCGTCCTTACCCCCTTCTTCTCCCCTTTCTCTCCGTTCATACCCCCTCCTTCTCCTTCCCACCTCCTCCCTCTCTGTACCTTCCTCCTTAAACTCCTCCTACACCTCCGCCCCCCCTGTCCGCGGCTCGCGATTATGCCGCCTCCCCCGTCGCCAGCGTGACCGCCTGCCCCCCACCCCCTGGAAGCCCTTCTCAGCCACCGACGCCGGCGCCTCTCCGTCCACTCGCCGCTCGCCGTCTCCTCACCTCGCCCACCTTGTTATTACCTCGCTCGCCGTCCCCTCGCCCTCGCCCCCGCCCCCGTCCCCGCCCACCGTCGCGCTAATTACGGAGGGGCGTTTATGAAAATTTAAAGAGCTCTGGGCGTTTTATCTGAGACAACGCCCCCCCCCGCCCCCGCGCCGCCTCGCGCCGTTGCGCAAAGAAGGTGAGCGGCAGGGGTGGCCAAGGGGCGGCACCGTCGCTCTGAAACGGCGTCGGGCCGAATTGTATCACGACGCGACGCGACGGGGAGATTTATCAACGCGCGTGGCTCTATGCGGAGAAGACGGCAACACTCATGAATGTACGATAAGGAAAATTAGACCATTGAATGTACGAACGTGGTTTTATAAGATATTTGTATAAAATCAAATCAAAGTCTTCAAATTTGCAATAGTGTTTTTAGTTGACGTGCGCAAGTTTCATTATTATTATTATTATTATTATTATTACTATTATTATTATTACTGTTATTATTACTATTACTATACGATTTTTGTAAAAGTATCGTCGTTCATTAAGCTAACCTGAAGAAACATCCGATGATGTCCATCATCAACATGTAATTTGTAGTAGGTAATGTTCGTTAATAACCATTCCGTGAAACTTGAGTTTGTAGGCCGCATTAAACGTTGAAAAAAAATATTCATTGGCATTTCATTAAAAAGGTAATTTCAACTACATGGAAAATAAAATTAAACTATAAATAATTGTCTAATTAGCGCCAGAAATTTCATTTACATTAGTTATTAATGTTATATGGTAAATATAGAGCAAATAACTGAGGAGATTGATGTTTGTAATGGCAGAAGCGAAAGCTGCATTTTATAAACAACCGAGATTGTTATTTATGATATTTGCCGTGTGCCGTTCAAACGTTTTGTAATGCCACCTTCTTTTAACAAAATAGTATTTGAATAAGAAATGCATTTATTTTGAATAGGAATACTCATACATCATCTTTTGCTACAACTCATTTCTTCGAAGAATTTTTAAACGAACAATGGCCGTTTAAATTCTTAACGGACGTAGCCCTTAAGACTCACTTCATTCTTGTTTGGTTGTGTTATGTTAAAAGAACAATACATTAATAAAAAGCAATAATCTTCCATATGAGACAACTTGTGCATGCTCCATACCCAAAAAGGGGTGCCAAAGTACGAGAGAAACAAGAGTAGCCATCGAACCAAATTCGGTTCCTGTCCGCTCGGCGTCTTTAAGACGGTTTGTAATTATTTCGTCCTTGACTGACGGGGCAATTAATTTTTGTTCCGGAAGTGGAAAAGCCCGAGAAGGAGGTGCTCTGTTTCTTCAGGAAGACCCTAATTATTTTTCGATAGGAGAGGTGAAAGAAAAATCGGAGAAGTTTGTGTAATGACTTTCTATGGGTTTCAGGGCTGCTATAAGTCTTACGTCCAAAGTACGACCGGCGAAAACAGCCCGGTGAATATTTGCTGAGGGCGTTCGCTTAATAGTGGATGTCGGCGGGCTCCTGTTTCAAAACACGTTTTCGAATTTCCGGCGTCATTTTTCATTCGGCTTCACGTGCTTCGGTTGCTGATGTGAAAACATTTCGGAATTTTCGTAATGTAATTTTATGCACGCAAAACAACAAAATTTCCCGTGTTTTGAAACATTTGTATTTTTTATCAGTTATTTACCTCGTTTTTTTCTATCAGGAAACAAGTTTGTTTCGATTTATGCCAGAAGTATTTTGTCGCCATTCTGTGTTTAGTGTCAATGTATACTTTTTTTGATAACAATATATCCATATTTCTTAATTATAGTAATTGATATTGCCATGAAAAAGAAAATTTATATAGCTCATATAATGCAGATTTTTTTAAATATAAGTCATCATATAGGGTGTATAAATTATAATAATTTGATGCTTACATATTGGAACTACGAATTTTTATGTGAGAGGAGGATGAAACACTAACATTGACCAATATATGTAATGTAATGTGTGTAAAATATCTGACAAAATGAACGTCGTATTTACTGGATGATATCAAATAAAGGGCAATGGCTTATGAGCTCAAGGCTAATGTACTTGAATTTCGTAAATGCTCGTATTCTCTCTCCCATTTAATTTATTACTACGATTGGTCATTCTCCCAAAACAATACCTGAACACTAACCTCACTGCCTCAATGAATTACGAGGTTAAAACGTTCCAACAGCGTTATTACCGCTCGCACCTGTGTGTTTCAACGGGCTTTGTTCGATGATATACTGGGACTCGGCGAAGATTCTCCGCAGTTGTTGTATAAAGAGCTCCCTTTCATCGCCCAGCGGGGGGGGTGGGGGTGATCTCGGGGCGAAGAATTCGCGCACCGCGCGCACCGGGAGTCGTTCCCCCTGCCCCGCTGCCATTCAGTTCCCTTCCCCCTCGAAACACCGCCTGCTTTGCGTGTCCCCTCCCTCTCCACCCAGTTCTGTCCAACACGAGCTGCTTCGCTCTGAGCGACCCACAACGCCCCTGGACAGGCCCTTTCTCGCCTCGGCCCTTTCCTGTCATAGCCCGTTCTGCCACGCCCCGTCCATCCACGCCCCCATCCCTCCACGGCCTTGTCCAGCCACGTCCTTGTTTAGCCACGCCCCCATCCCACCACGCCCCCCATTCCGCCACGTCTCCGTCCCGCCACGCTCACGTCCCGCCACGCCCACGTCCCGCCACGCCCACGTCCCGCAACACCCACGTCCCGCAACACCCACGTCCCGTCACGCGACGCCACTGTCCCGTTACTAGCTTCTCCCGCCACGTCTCCGTCTCGCCACGCCACCGTCCCTTCATGTACCCAGCCCGCCACTCGGTCGTCCCATCACATCCTCGTCCCACCAGGTCCCCGTCTCGCCTCGTTCCCGTTTGGCCAAGTCCCTGTTCCACCAAATCCTCATCCCACCAAATCTCCATCCCCACCCGCCATTGTTTCGTTCTGCTATCACCGTCCCACCGCATCCCCGAGCCTCCACGTCCGTGTCCTGCCACGCGCTCGCCCCGCCATGTTCTCATCCCAGCCACCATCTTCCCGTCCTGCCACATCCCCGCCTCGCCACCTGCGACGCCAACAACCCACGTCCCATCAAGCTCCTGTCCCGCCACGCTCCCGTCCCTGGCAACCCACGCCCCGCCCATCTCGAACCATCTCCTCTCCGTCCGTACGACCGGCCCCAAGCCGCCCCGGCCCGCGCTGTCGGCGCCATTCAAAGCGCCGCGATAAATCGCGAGCGCGCGCGCGCGCGCGCGCGCAGAGCTATGGCGTCGTTTAGTGGCCGAGTAAATTAAGCCGCGCGCGCGTGGGCGCCCCGCCGCCACGCGTGGCCCCGAGCGGCGCTGGCGTTCCAGCGCGACGAAAGCCACCGCCAGGTGATTTCGCGCGCCTTCGTGGTAGGAGAGCATGCGCTTTCAATGCCCCAGTACGCAAACGTGCAGATTCTGCCCACTTCTATTGACGACGGCGCTCATTAGGTTGCTCTTGTCAACCCAGCGGGCTGGTTTCACTGCTGTGCCCACGTGAGGGTCCTTTCGGATTGCATGCACGCTGCTCAGAATCTTGGCATCTCTCTCTGTCTGTCTGTCTGTCTGTCTCTCTCTCTCTCTCGTAGGTCTCGCTCGCTCGCTCCATCTCGCTTTCTCTCTCGCTCCCCCTCGCTCCAATCTAGCTCTCGCTTGCTCTCGCTCGCTTTCTCTTTCTCTCTCCCCCCCCCTCTCTCACCCCTCTCTCTCTCACCCCTCTCTCTCTCACCCCTCTCTCTCTCACCCCTCTCTCTCTCTTGCCCGCTCGCTCGCTCGCTCGCTCACTCACTCACTCACTCACTCTCTCACTCACTCACTCACTCTCTCACTCACTCACTCACTCACTCTCTCACTCACTCTCTCACTCACTCACTCACTCACTCACTCGCTCCCCTCCCTGCTCAATAACCTTCTGTCTCTTCCTCACACATATTCGTCTATCTACACATTTATAGTTTTCGACACATCCATTCGTACCCTCTCTCTCTCTGTCGCCCTTTTACACTCCCTCTCTTTTGCCCTCTCGCTCCACGCTAGTCTTAGTGATTTTTCACCCTTCTCACAAATATCTCGTTCAAATCGCATTGACGTCACCCCAAAAGCCACATTTTCATCCCCATTATTGTGCCACCAGACGAGACTAAGCTACCTACAATCAAAAATCAGTGAACATGTTGGACAACAGTGAAAATGTGTATAGACTAAAGCTTGAGCATTTTCTAGATTTACCCTTCATATTCTCTTAATTGTTACTTACATCTTGTATTCCGTATACCAATTGTTCCAAGTGAACAGATTGTAAATTAGCACGATAGAAAAAAATCGTAGTGCCATCACCATAAAAATGACTTCTGTCACATCGTTTTCAACGCTTCCTCCTCACCCTCCGCCCTAGTCAATTTCTCCTCTTCCTCTTCCCACATACTTCCCTTCTCTCAACTGTCAGAGTCCTACCTCCGTCTCTCTCGCGGTTCCGTGGGCGCCGTCTGCGGGCCCGTACAGGTGTATTAGCGCCCGCATTCCACCGCACAGCGGCGGCGGCAGCGGAGGTGGCGAATGGTGGAGGGGTGGGGGGATTGTGGGGAGAGAAGGGGAGGGGGTCGCATTAATCGCGGCGGCGGCGGCATGCGAAGTGTATCGGGCCCTCGAGGGCACACCGCAGCCGCCGCCGCTTTCACCACACTCGCCCCCGCACTCGGCGCCACACTCGCCTCCGCACTCGGCGCCACACTCGCCTCCGCACTCGGCGCCACACTCGCCTCCGCACTCGGCGCCACTCTCGCCTCCGCACTCGGCGCCACACTCGCCTCCGCACTCGGCGCCACACTCGCCTCCGCACTCGGCGCCACACTCGCCTCCGCACTCGGCGCCACTCTCGCCTCCGCACTCGGCGCCACACTCGCCTCCGCACTCGGCGCCACACTCGCCTCCGCACTCGGCGCCACACTCGCCTCCGCACTCGGCGCCACACTCGCCTCCGCACTCGGCGCCACACTCGCCTCCGCACTCGGCGCCACACTCGCCTCCGCACTCGGCGCCACTCTCGCCTCCGCACTCGGCGCCACACTCGCCTCCGCACTCGGCGCCACACTCGCCTCCGCACTCGGCGCCACACTCGCCTCCGCACTCGGCGCCACACTCGCCTCCGCACTCGGCGCCACACTCGCCTCCGCACTCGGCGCCACACTCGCCTCCGCACTCGGCGCCGACACTCGCCTCCGCACTCGGCGCCACACTCGCCTCCGCACTCGGCGCCACACTCGCCTCCGCACTCGGCGCCACACTCGCCTCCGCACTCGGCGCCACACTCGCCTCCGCACTCGGCGCCACACTCGCCTCCGCACTCGGCGCCACACTCGCCTCCCGCACTCGGCGCCCACTCTCGCCTCCGCACTCGGCGCCACACTCGCCTCCGCACTCGGCGCCACACTCACCTCCGCACTCGGCGCCACACTCGCCTCCGCACTCGGCGCCACACTCGCCTCCGCACTCGGCGCCACACTCGCCTCCGCACTCGGCGCCACACTCGCCTCCGCACTCGGCGCCACACTCACCTCCGCACTCGGCGCCACACTCGCCTCCGCACTCGGCGCCACACTCGCCTCCGCACTCGGCGCCACACTCGCCTCCGCACTCGGCGCCACACTCGCCTCCGCACTCGGCGCCACACTCGCCCCCGCACTCGGCGCCACACTCGCCTCCGCACTCGGTGCCACACTCGCCTCCGCACTCGGCGCCACCACTCGCCTCCGCACTCGGCGCCACACTCGCCTCCGCACTCGGCGCCACACTCGCCTCCGCACTCGGCGCCACACTCGCCTCCGCACTCGCGCCACACTCGCCTCCGCACTCGGCGCCACACTCGCCTCCGCACTCGCGCCCACACTCGCCCCCCGCACTCGGCGCCACACTCCAATACGGACGGCGCGATTTCGGAGAGACGTACACTATGTGATCAAAAGTATCCGGACACGTCCAAAATAGTGTTATGGTGTGGTTGTGTGTTTCATGTAGGGGGCGTGCACTCCTTGTTGTTTTGTGTGGCACTATCAAAGCACAGGTCTACGTTGATGTTTTAAACACCTTCTTGCTTCCAATTTTGAAAGCGATTCGGGGATGGCGATTGCAACTTTCAACACGATCGACCGCCTGCACGTGCTCATACTGCACGGTCTGTAGCGGAGTGGTTACACGGACAATAACTCTGTAATGGACTGGCCAGCACAAAGTCCTGACTTGAATCCTATCGTACAACTTTGGATGTTTGGAACGCCGACTTCGTGCCAGGCCTCTTCGACGTACATCGATATCTTTCCTCAGTGCAGCACTCCGTGAAGAATGGGCTGCCATTTCCCTAAGAAACCTTCCAACACCTGATTCAATGTAGGCCTGCGTGAGTGGAAGCTGTGATCAGGCTGCGGGTGGGCCAACACCCTATTGAAGTCCAGCACTACCGATGGAGGGCGACTCGAACTGGTAAGTCATTTTCAGTCACGTGTCCGGATACTTTTTGATCACATACAGTGTATTTACGTCGGGCATTCAGAAATGTGCTTGAAGGTTATCAAAGGAAGAAAAGCTAAATACATTTACATTAAATACGTTTTATTTTCTTGCGAGTCAATTGAACAAAACAGTGTTTAAGTAAACGTAATGTTTAAGTAACAGTGAATATCGCAAATTTCAGCATCAGTAACATCAGAATTTCGTCTTAGAAGTAATAGTGTTCTAATATATGAGAGTTTTGACTGTATTACAAAATATTATGAACGATAAATGATATTTAAGTAGATATACAATGTTAATTTATCATTTTATACCGATATTTATTGAAAATAGATTTCAATTTTCCATCCTGGAACTACCTTACAGTTACTATACGAAACATGATATATTCTAGCCACTACATTGTTCTACGTTATTGCATGTAAATACATTGAATACTACGATTATTTGCAAATTTAATTATTCTCTACTCGTACCGTATTTGTCATCATCCATATAACGGGGCTGAACAGTAAAATAATTGCTTAATATCATCATTATTCGGTTAAAAACATTCAGTGGAATAAAAGTGACTACATTTTATTTAGGCGAGAACATTTCCTTTCAAAATCCAGTTCTTACAGTTTTATTCTGTGAGAACTATGTTATTTCTTTGTATTTCTTCTCTAACCCATAACTCTGCGTATTTCACACGCATACCAGGTGAAACTATAAAAAGTTTTCTTACTACTCCTCGACAATACTTTTTAGGCATCTTCTCCAATTCCAGTGAATTTCTACAAAATATAATTTTTTATTGGGAATATTTACAATGTCTAGTTTTACAATCTCTGAAATACCTTTGGTTTTCGGCAAAATTCCTTTGGCCTTAAGTTGGTTCGTTTTCCTCGAGCATATACTGGTTGATGGCGAGGCTGCAGCCGTCGTCACGTCTTTATAGAAATCTACATCAACTAATCAAATTGTTGTAATTCATCCATTACACTCATAGGAGTACAAGTAGTATCTTTGGAGGAGTACATTTAATCCTTCAACTCCATATTATTCCTATACCTCTACTCTCCGTCCTACACGAATTTCACCTCCACATCCCACAACTGCTCCACCTACTCCCCGAAGAATCGATAGTCGTCTTCCGTCTCGAAACGATAAACAGGAAGGTAATGCGGCGGGCGCCGGCGCGGGCGTCGGAACCTGCTCGTAATGAAGATGGATGAAGTGCTGAGCGCAGCGCGGAAGACGACGGTGTTTTTGTTTTTGATGGATACACTACGTTAAGCAAGGCATTACTAGGAAAATGACTCGAAATTACAAAGTACAATATAACTGCGAAACTAATTAAATCGACTGCGAGGAAGGATTGCCCCGAGGAAGGCGCGGCGCTCGCGGCAGGGGCATCCATCTTAAACGCGTTAGCTTCCTCTCGGCGGGGGCGGGGGCGGGGAGGAGGGGGCGGGGCCGAGTGGGATAAATGCGCAGACATTTCTTTGCCGTCGCTCCGAGGGTCAGTGCAGGCCGGATTATTCCTTCTTCGAGAGCGCGTGTGCGCGGGGGGCCCGCTTAGCGCGGAATTAACGAAGGTCAGCAGACAAATGGCTCCCGGACGAGCGCCGCGCCGCGCCGCGCCGCGCCGCGCCACGCCCCCGCACGAGGGGAGGGCTGCTGTTGCCGGTGGGCGTGCCGGAGGGGCGGTAGGTGGGTGGGAGGGGAGGATCAGGACGCGGAGAGGAAAGAGTAGGAGGAGGGAGGCGCGGAGAGGAGGAAGAACCAGGGGAGGAAGAAGAAGAGAAATGAACTGAGGAGGAGGAGGAGGAAGTAAAGAGGAAAGGAGAAGAAAAGACGGAGAAGAGGAAAGGAGAAGAAAAGACGGAGAAGAGGAAAGGAGAAAAAAGAGAGATGTGGTGACGAGGAGAGGAAGCAGGGAGATGGAAAGATGAGAAGAGAGGGAGATGGAGAGAGAGGAGGAAAGAGGGAGTTGGAGAGAGGAGGAAAGAGGGAGTTGGAGAGAGGAGGAAAGAGGGAGTTGGAGAGAGGAGGAAAGAGGGAGTTGGAGAGAGGAGGAAAGAGGGAGTTGGAGAGAGGAGGAAAGAGGGAGTTGGAGAGAGGAGGAAAGAGGGAGTTGGAGAGAGGAGGAAAGAGGGAGTTGGAGAGAGGAGGAAAGAGGGAGTTGGAGAGAGGAGGAAAGAGGGAGTTGGAGAGAGGAGGAAAGAGGGAGTTGGAGAGAGGAGGAAAGAGGGAGTTGGAGAGAGGAGGAAAGAGGGAGTTGGAGAGAGGAGGAAAGAGGGAGTTGGAGAGAGGAGGAAAGAGGGAGATGGTGAGAGGAGGAAAGAGGGTGATGAGAGGCGAACAGGAAAGAAGTATGGAAGGAAAACGTTATATGTACAATGTGGAAGGCGAGAAGGGAGGAAAGGAGTATTGCAGATGGAAAACGGAGTCGAATATTAAGAAGTGGAAGGAAAAGGAGTGTTTTTGAACTAGGAGTATCCGTAATGTTTGCTTTGAGAACCATGACAAATCTACCTTGACTAGACTATGACTTGAAGGAAGGATGATTAAAGTGGAAAAAATGTGATAATTTAATGAAGAGGTGATTTAAAAGATCTAAAGAGATGTAAAATGCTTCGATTTTTTATTAATTGGATAAATCACTACTATAAAGCCTGCGATTATTGTAATTTTAAAACACTGAGAAGAAGTTTAGCAGAAAAAGCATAGTTATGAAGGTATAATAAAGGTTATTTTCAAAAACAATCTCTGATGGTGGAATGTGAAGCATGCGATAACATTAAGGTGTGAAGCAAGGGGAATTGTACAAATTCAAAGTGGGAAAACACAAGAATGCGGTAAAATACTTGGAGAATTGTTTTCAAGTACTAACGAATGTGTATGATGATGGTTCCAAATGTCATTGTGAAGGTTGCAGTGAAAAATACGGGTATACTTTAGTTTGTTTATTTCACGATAAGTATCTGCCTGGACCAGACGTGAATAGAGACGTGCCTTCGTTCATATTACATGGAAGTTGAAGAGCGTTGGGACAAGAGGTCATTTCGCTTAGCCGTGTCAAGTCGCCGGGCATCTTGACTCCGATGCCATCATGTAAATTGAACTGCTGTTGTTTCTTCGCTAGGCCAGACTGAGAGTAGTTACAGCTGAGAATGTCTGAGACAAATTCCAGATGGAGAATCAGAGAGAATCAGAATTTCTAAGGTGTTTGTTTTATGAACGTCACATCAGATTTCTTGGAAAAGAATTGTGTTAAACTGCCATTTCAAAAAAATGCGTTAAGTGCATCGATATAAATTTTGTATTATTTTTCGTTGATTTAATTATAGTTTATAGTCGTAAAATCGTATTAAGAAATGTTCAAGCAAGTTTCGAAAATGTTTACATGCAATGTTTTGGTTAAAATAATATTTTTCAGCTATTTCACACAGAGGGCTTACCTTTCTCACTCTTAAACCAGCGAACTTCTCTTAGAAGTTTCCTACCGCATTAACAACTTACGAGTACTGTTTATTCAACTGCAGCTGAAGTCCCTTGCCACCTAAACCTAGTTGACCGCGGTCTCTCCTCGCCCTAACTCAGCCCAGCCCAGCCTCTACCTTTGCCTTCTGTGAGGAGACAACACGTGCTTCTACGCTACTTCTCTCGCCCCAACTCTTCGCAGCTTCTCCCGTCCCGTTGTTCGCATCCACACCACCTTTGCCTCTGACCATTTCTTCTCTTTGCCGCACTCTAGCACTCGTCTTGAACCTGTGACCTCCCCCCCTGCATTCCTGCATTACATCCACGCCCAGCTTCGCCCTGTTCGAACTTTTCACTCCCCTCCAATTCCCACCTTGCGTCTCGCACTTTTTGTTCCGTCTCAACTCCTCCCAAATCATCCTGATTAGTCTGTCCCCGTAGTGGTCTTTATCTCATTCGACCTTCTTTGACCATCGCGTTGCACCCCGCCCGCACCTCTGAACTCATATCACTGTGTCCCTGCTATCCTCATCTCATCTCAACCTTCTCCCATTTAATTCATCCCACCCATCTCAAAGCTACTGTCCTCACCTCTAGTTTCGTTTGTCGCCTCTTTCTCCGTCCCGCCTTGTCGCGTCGTTTTCTCTGCCACTCCCTGCGTTCCATCTCTGCATCGTCCTCACCTCATCATCCCCTTATCATTCCCTTCTTCTAACCCTCTTTTCAATCTCCATTTCCCATCGCTGCCTGTCTCATCAGTATTCCTAGAGTTCCTCGTCTATTCCCCCCAAAATGCTCTCTTCTAGCTTCATTCTGCCCGTTCGTCTCACCCTGATTTCTCGCTCGGCCGACCGCTTCCCTTCCTCGACTTCCCTCTCTCGCCACCTGGCGACGCTCCACCTCAACGCACTTTCTCTCGCTTCTCCACTCAGGGTCGTCTGCCCTCTCGCCGGAACTTGCAGTTTTCCATTGCCAACTGCTCCCTCCATCGCCCCTCTCCTCCTGCCCCGCCCTCTCCTCCTGCCCCGCCCTCTCCTCCCGTTTCGCCCTCTCCTCCCGTTTCGCCCTCTCCTCTCGTTTCGCTCTCTCCTCCCGTTTCGCCCTCTCCTCCCGCCCCGCTCTCTCCTCCCGCCCCGCTCTCTCCTCCCGCCCCGCTCTCTCCTCCCGCCCCGCTCTCTCCTCCCGCCCCGCTCTCTCCTCCCGCCCCGCTCTCTCCTCCCGCCCCGCTCTCTCCTCCCGCCCCGCTCTCTCCTCCCGCCCCGCTCTCTCCTCCCGCCCCGCTCTTCCCTCCCGCCCAGCTCTCTCCTCTCGCTATCTCTCCCCGCCCTCCCCTTCAGCCCTCTCGCCCCGCCTTGTCCCAGACCTGGACCTGCTCCCTCCGCCTCTCCGCCTTCCGCGGGCTCTCCACAACAAGGAGCCCAAGCGGGCGAAGACGGCGGCGGTCGAGCTGCGCTGCCCGCACATAAAAGGTATTAGTTCTGGGGACTCGCAACTTCGTTATCCGGCGGGGGCGGGGCCGGCGCGGACACGGAGAGGGGCGGAGGCGGTGGGGGGAGCCCGGCGGCTCGCAGGAGCCGCGGCCGGGGGGGTTAGCGGAAGCCGCGCCCCTCGCCGCCCCCGCTGCCCTCCAGCCGCCGGGATCGCTAATGGATATCAGTGCCACGGAGTGCTCCTTGCGCCAGCCATTATACGAAAAGGTGCGGCCGCTGCCGGTCGCCGCTGCCTCCGTGGTCAGCTCTCTCCTCGTGGCTTCTGTCTGCGAGCGGTCGGCGCTGTTCATCACACTTCCTTGCTAGGTATCGCGCCGCATTTTCTTACTATCTGGCTCGTGTCTGCGGCTCTGCATCGCCTGTTATTGCCTTCTCTAGTTGTCATCAGTGTTTGGCGCCGGTGACCCATGATTCGCCTCTTCACATTGGACGCTGGTTGAGGTTTTGGCCGTATTTCATCTACTTCCTAAACGTTACGTACTCAAGAGCTGTCATTGGCCGTTCTTCATCGTTGTTACGAACTTATCTCGACACCTATAATTCCGTCACTATCACTGATGAAATACCGTCAGTATCACTGATGAAGTTCGAAGCTTTTTATATTCTCTCGTTAATGTTCAGCATTCTGAGCTTACCCTTACAATTTGAATAATAATGATAATCTCTGCAAAACCCCATCCGTTTCGATGAAGCTGTCACATCATCGTTGTAATATCTCTCGGTTCTGGCTATGAGATAAGTTACTTACATGATTAATAATATTGCCAACACCTTACACGGGCCATTGTGGATATTGCTGTTATAGAAACTCGAACTTAGTTGCTTTCCATTTTATAGTTACCTTCATTGAGTATTTGCGAACTTTGATAATTTATTTTCCAAATACATACTCCCAAACACTCACTCTTCTACTTTATACAGAGATGTTGATGGGACGTGAGAGGAACGAATGAGCGACTCAGGGTGGAGTGATTAATGGTGCAATGAGTGAGGGACAAACAGGAAAATATATGCTTCGAACAGTTTTACTCTTCATATTATATAACATCAATAACAAATTTATACTGCATAGGTTCTTTGGGCTTAATTATAATAAGGAAATTTCATTTACTACCCCAAGCAAAGTACCAACTGATCATTCACCTTCAGGACCTACCGGCAGTTGGATGAAAACCACGCACGGAGTTAGGCATAAAAATGTCCGTCAAAATATCCGTCAAAACCACCTCCAGTATCTTGACAATCAAAATCAATCTAACCCAAACCAGCCTTCATCAGCCGAGCCTCTACCACTACCACCTCCACCTCGACCTCCTCCTACCACTTCTACCCACCCTCTTCCCCCCCCCCCCCGCCTCGGCCTGCCCGGCTCACCTCGCCCCCTGAGGCCAAGACACGCGGTTTTCCGCCGCGAGGATTTATGGGGCGACGGGATTTCTTTTGCGTTGGCGGGGGGGGGGGTCGCGACCCCTTCCTCACCCTCCAGCGAAGGAGAAAAACACGCACCCGCGAGCGCCGACTCGCTCGGCAGGCCGGCCGGTCGCAGGAGTTCATGGTAATCGTGAGAGTGGTGCAAGGAGGGGAGGAGCAAAACGTGGAGGGGAGGGGGAGGGGAACGCGTCCCCGGTGACCCTGCTTGGGCATTCCAGGAGCTCCGTGATTGATTGGAGGCGGCCGCCATTCGAAGGCCTTCTTATTGGTGGTTTCTTGCTGCCCGCGGCGCGTCCCGTCTCGCGCGATGAGGAATCTACCGTGTCTTGGCCTCGGACGGTTTCTCGGTAGCTCTTTTCATCACGAGGGATCAACCGGGGTGAAATGGTGGGCTGGCTGTGAATGATGTATTGAAGCTACAGATCAACAATCCACTCAAGATTATAGTTTTGTTTGATGGCATTATTGGGGCTAGACGGAAGTGCATTGTGGGTGGGTAAGCGAATCAGCCTCCCTTTTGGTTTCAATCTAGGCACTAAAAATATTACCATATATAATGAGATTATGAATATTATTATATTGATTTCAGAGAATCTTCGGGTACATTACTTTTAGTATCAGTGAAATATCTCAGAAACATAGAATAACTTTTCAGGCTTTTATTTTAAAGTACGACTTTACGAAGACGTATTTTTATCTGCTAATTACAATTATTTTTTTTAAAAATTTCTTGTATAATAATAGTATCTGCTGTTTCATATTTTTCTAACAATTTAAGACATTTTCATTTTATGGTACACAATCGAATGTAGAAATTATTATATAATTATCAGTTGTATGGTTAAGTTAATGTGAAGTAATATCATCATATTAATAAGCGTGCTTAACTTTGATTCTGTCGGCTCTCTTCGTGAAAATTGCTAGGTTGAAGGACGAAAATGAGTTCCCATCATTGCCCACCTCCTATGTCTCTTCATTTTCCTTTTCATTCTCCTCCTTTTACGAGCGCGGCAGGTGTTTCGGTTATTCTCTCTCATTTTCTTTCCCCCTCATCTTTCCGACCTTCTTATCCCCCGGATCTCGCTTCCGCTTATCACCCCGTCCTGGACCACGCCCCCCCCCCACCGCCCTCCAGCCTCCGCCCCGCCATAACAGAGCAGGCGCCGGCGGCGGCGGCGCGAAGGTGCGATATTAAGCAGGGGCTCCCCAGGGCCCACCTCCGTGACGCGCGCGCCGACCCGGGATTTAATATAAATCCAGTGGCCGGGACGCGGCCCTCGTTATAAGGAGGCGTGCCTCGGCCGACGCCGCCGTGAGCAAGCCGTACACTGGGCCGAAATGGTCCGAAAGACGCTTGCGGAAAAATAAATTAAAAATAAGGTGAGGGAAGATAAGCGAACCAGCAGACTTAAACTGTGTGCGTAACTTCTCCGTAGAATTTCACAGATTCATCACGGATTCGACGGTTCTAGTGAAGTGGCGTGATTTTCAGCTGCTACCATGGGAGAATCGTAGGATAATATAATTAGAACAACGAAAAATTAATAAAAAGTATCATGATAAATTTATAATTGAAGTGTTGCAAAGACATTATGGAACAATGTTAAATCAGATAGTAAAATTGCCATATGAAGTAGTTTATGAAAAACTATTTATATTATTAATGAAAACTTAATAATTTTGAAATGAAATTTGAACTTAAAGAATGCCAATTCATAGGAAATTGAATTTGGTAATGGCAATAAACATTTTCGTTATCTTCAACCAATATATTTGAGAACTCTCCTAATTTTTCACCTTCCAATTCCAAATATTAAATGTGAAAATACATTTTTTTCTTCTTCTTCTTCTTCTTCTTCTTCTTCTTCTTCTTCTTATTTTTCTTCTTACTTGCAATTCATTCTTCTTCTTTTACGAGCGCAGCAGGTGTTTCGGCTGGTATAATAATGATGATAATAATAATGATAATAATTATTATCATGATAATAATGATAATAATTATTATAATGATAATAATAGTTTTTAATTTTCGCTGATTTTGAAATCGTACCTGAAAACAAATCACGAGCAATACCACTACAGGCTCTTATTATTATTTCGGACCACTGCGCGCAGTGGCGGGCTCTCGGTGGAGTTTTCTAAGCCGCCTGTAATCCCCCGCGCTCGTGCGCTGGACTTCTTGTCATCGGGGGCGGCGCGCGGAGTGAGCGGGGATCCAATTTATCACCTCAGCCCCCGCCTCCGCTCCACCCCGCCCCCGCTTCCGTGTTCTCCCCCCCCCCTCGCCGTTCACGTGAGTGCTTGTCCGTTTTATCCGCGGCCCCCCTGTTGTCTTCCCCGGCCGAAAGAGGGCGGCGGTGACTGGCGGAGTAGGTTGCGTCTTCTGCGGTGGAAATGTGCGACTTCGGTGCTGCTAGGTTGAATTGTAGATAAAATAATGTCGTGACTTTTTGAAACTTTGAAGCGTAATTGTATTATTTTCAAACAAGATATTTTTAAATATAACGTGTTTCATTGTATTATCTTTTAAAACACTGTTAGCTACAAAAATTAAATAAATATACGAAAATTAATTCACTGTATACTATTAAATGTAAAAACGTGCGTGAAGAACGGCTCTTTCAATTTAGTTATAAGATGTGTCCCCGTGATGAATAATTTTTCAATTAGTCCAATTCATAACCAATTTATTTTTGAAATTAAACACTTATATTATAAAATACTACAATATATTGTTATTTATTGATACTAATATTAAATAGTTCGCATTTCTAATTAACAAAGCTCGTTCACAAATTGTAATGTGTATTAAATAAATAAGATGTGTAAAAACAGTATATTTTTGATATTCCAAGTTAATAGTCTCTGTTTTTAAGAGTCGTGATATGAATGACGGTATAACAAATGGCAATCTTTGATTATTGTTGTTAGTTGGCTATATACATGACTTCAGTCAGTTTATTCCACAATTCATTGCAAATAAACTGAAATTTCAGGTATTCTTCAAGTTTGTTTCTAGTGGAGACGGACAGTCTTAATAATTTGTGAGCTGCAGGTTCTCTCTTTAAAGCCTGAGCTAACATATACGATGTCGAAGTACCAGGGAAATAGTTTGGTCGAGATTTCTCCCTTTGATTTTGAAGCTGAGGATATTTTACTCGTCTCGTTTCACATTCATCGTAACTCAAGGAACACCTTTATATTTCACATATGCCTCGCCTTCCGGTGTTCACCATCACAAACAGATCGTTTACCCCGTCATCCGGTGAGCCCAATTCCACATTTACATCCTTTCTTCCACTGTGAATACTGACCTTCCCTCTCAATACTTCTTTTGCTGTGACCATCATATTACCGTTTCCGTTTCCATCACCGCTACCAACCCAATCCCACTACCTCAACGCGATATTCTTCGGTACGGCGTTGCTCCTCTTCCTCCACCATCAATCCTCTGTCCCAGTCGCTACCTGCACTCTACCCACAATCATGACGTCAGATCTGTTAGGATGTTCTTCGATGCAAAGATGTACAACCGCAACCACTGGCCCATCCACCACAACCACCACGATCTCCACTATCACCACGACCACCACCACCCACCACCACCACCACCACGACCACCACCATTACCAATGTCACAACTACTAATCCCATTTCACTTTTTCTTCCTTCATTGTACTCACTAGCAACACAACTGCTCCACAAGGTCGACCTTTGTTGCGACGATATACAACTTCTACCACCATCACAGCTATTGAACCTATTTCATTAACGCAACCATCACTGTTACACCACCACATCATCTCGGCGAGGGTAATCGTGGATACGACGGCACGCGATAGCCACAACCACCGCATCCAACCTCCACCACAATCACCTTCACCTCCACCACCAACCTGCTGCCAGCACCTCTGCGCCACCTTTTCCGCGGAAGGGGTCCGATGCCGCGGCGGCGGCGGCGGCGGCTGGGTATCGGTTTCGCATCAGGACGTATCGGCGCGGGCCAGGGCGAACGGCGCGGGGCGGCGAAGGGCCGAGGGCCGGGGCTGCCGCAGGAGCCGCAGCTGCGGCGTAGGTTTGTCCTTGGCGCGGGGCGGCGCACCGCCTTTCCATTCCAGCCCTCTTGCTCGCCCGCCCGCTCACTTGCTCGCCCGCCCACTCGCCTGCCTACCTGCCTATTTACCCGCCCTCTCGCCTATCTGACTGCCCGCCCACTTGCTCGCCTACCCACTCGCCTGCCCACTCGCCTGCCCACTCGCCTGCCCACTCGCCTGCCCACTTGCCTGCCCACTTGCCTGCCCACTCGCCTGCCCACTCGCCTGCCCACTCGCCTGCCCACTCGCCTGCCCACTCGCCTGCCCACTCGCCTGCCCACTCGCCTGCCCACTCGCCTGCCCACTCGCCTGCCCCTCGCCTGCCCACTCGCCTGTCCACTCGCCTGCCTGCCTGCCCACTCGCCTATCTGACTGCCCGGCCACTTGCTCGCCCGCCCGCTCTCCCGCTCATATTCCCGCCCGCCCAATTGCCGGCTCGCCCACGCGCCTATCCAATCGCCCGCCCGCCCGCCCGCCCGCCCACCCGCCCACCTGCCGCTCTTTCGCCGCTCTCTCGCCCGCCCACTCGCTCTCTCGCCCTCCCACTCGCTCTCTCGCCTGCCCTCTCTCTCGCCCCGCTCGCTCACCCCTCGTCCAGTTGCCCACCCGGTTTCTCGCCTGCCTCACTTCGGGCCCACCCGCCCACTCGCCCGTTCGCCCACTGGCGCGCGAGGGCGATCGATGGCAATGGGATTGAGAAGCGCGCAACGACGTGTCGTCTTCGCCGCCGCCACCCGCGCCGCCCCTCCCACTGCCGAGCCGTTGCAGCAGGTTGATGGCCCTGCAGACACCGCTGCGGGCGCTACATTTTCCCTCCCTGAACAGCGTGCGGGGCAGTGATCGCGTGGTACCTGGGGTAGCCGAAGCGCTTTGACTCGTGTTGCGGTATAGGGCACTGGAGAAGATGGAGATGCAGGTTACGTTTGCGTTAATTCAAACCAAACTCATAGGTAGTGTATTATAAAATATACTTATAATTTAATGATGTATTATTTGAGCAACGAAGTTGCTACATTAAATTTTCAGGTGTTTGCGAACAATGGCTAATCCATCATCTTGTTCGAAGTGGTAGTCTTGGAACCTTTGCAAGTGGAAGACATGTTGGTGGTTCTGGTTCTGGTTCTGGTGGAAGTGGTTCTCGTGGGTGTTTTTCGTATTTCCATTTGCGTTCGCTCGCAGTCATAGCGGTTTGCTTTACATGTTCTTCAGTTGTCAGTGGCAATTAGATTTACAATTATGTTTGAAGTTCATTTGTAAGAGAAAATGAAGGGGGGCAAACCTGAGTCTTTATATGGCGTTCGTACATCATTGACTATTGTATCTCTTGGGCTCAGGATATAAAATTACTGAAATTGCACCTCGATATATAATTTCTGCTGCCATTCACTTCATCCCCACTGCATTCAATCTCAACTCTATGGCACCTCAATATCTCCAATTCTACCATATATCTCTGTAATTCATTTCTACCATATCTCTCGGTAACTACCTTACTTCAATATTACCTTCACATATCCCTCACCTCACTTCCCCCTCACCTGCGTCATCATCATCCTCCGTCATCACCACAGCCTCATCTGCATATTCTCCTCCACCACCATTCCTCGCTTCTTTCTTTCCAGCCCCGTCTCCCCATCCGCTCCAACTTCCAGATCCACATGTGATTCAACCGCACGCCACTCACCCTCACCCGCTTCGTCGTCCAGCTCCTCCACCTCCACCGCTGAATGGGAATTGACGAGGCGCCACTCCAGCCACCTCGCCTGCCTGCCTGCCCGCCTGCCAGCCGCGCGCGCGTATGGATTCGCTTGCAAATTGTCGCCCATTGTGCGCGGCAGAACGCGACGTCTCCGACAGACGCGCTTCTTTGCCCGCGGGCGGCGGCGCGCAGCCGCCGGGAAAGGTGTCGCCGCGGAGCCTGCTCTTCGACGTCCGACTGTTGATTGCGGGTGGTGGAAGCTGCAGAACCACAGATCCGCGTAATCGTTGAAGTTCTGCGTATTTCGTGAAGTTTTGCGGTTTGAATGGGCCAGAGATAATTCTTTTTTTGGGGGAGGTTGTGTAATGTCAGAAATATGTAGCCGTTCAAACGCATGATTTGACAATAAGTTTTTTTTTTTTTTTTTTTTTTTTTGAGAACAGGAAGGACTTCAGACATCACTACTTTCGTTTGTCAATTGAAATGATTATTATACCTGATTTGAATAGAGCTGTGGGATGTTGGACGGGGTCGCAACTGAAAATTGGAAGTATTGGCTTCACCATCGTGGGACGCTCCGCTATTGTCTTTGACTTGGTACCGCACCATTTATGTTTTGGGGGATCGTTAGCTCCTGTGATTCCAGTTTAGTGGAAGCTCCTTTTACGCATCTCTATAAGTGTATTCTGTATTAGTAAAATAATTTGCTTTGCTTGCTATATTTTACGGATTTCATGTTTAATAAGTTTGAATGTTCGGGCACTATAACTTTTCATTTCTTCCTCCTTGTAAGTTTCATTTACCTTTTACTTGTCTCTGATGCAACAAATATTCTGATGAAAAGGTGTTGCCATCGTGTAATTAATGCATGTTTATGACCTCAAATATTTACCTAATTTGTTAGAGATTTTCGATAGCTTCGCTTTCATCATCAGAATTGCCGACTGGAAATCAGGGGACTAGATCTGGTGATCAATACTAATCCTCTAAGAGCTGCTAATTAATTAAATGGAAACCTTGATTTAGTATTATTTATCTCCAATGATACTGATGCTTCTATCACAAAAACAAAATAAGATACCACAAAACGCAGAAGCTTGTGAAATAATACATGATTACTTTTCTCTTTGAAGATCATCGTTAAATTAAATTCACAACCCGTAATGAGTCTTCCGCCCCCCTCTATTTGCATGAGCAAACTTCCTCGTTCTGTGACTTCTCCATCTCTGCCTCCTGACTCGCAAGTCCCCCCAACGCCGCGCACATCAGCGCGGTGTCTCTGCCCTTTCGGTGTCCCAGCTTCTCGTACCTGCCTCCGCCGCCACCGCGTGTACATCCCTGGTTGTTACGTTATTAGCGGCAGGGTGCGGCGCGGCGTGGCGGAGGGCGCGGGGGCGGCATTGTCTACAAAGTTGATCGTGGCGCCAGCAGCGGGGGCCTCACAAAGTGCCGGGCGGCGGCGGCGGCGGCAGTGCACAGGGGGTGGGGGTGGCGGCGGCGACGGAGGCTACGCTAGTGGGGGGCAGCGGCAACGGCATGCGAGCGGTGCAAGCGGCCAGGGTGAGGCCGGTGGAAGTGGCGGCGGCGGTGGCGGCGGCAGTAGCGGGGGCGGCGGGGGTGGCGGCGGCGGGGGTGGCGGCGGCGGGGGTGGCGGCGGCGGGGGTGGCGGCGGCGGGGGTGGCGGCGGCGGGGGTGGCGGCGGCGGGGGTGGCGGCGGCGGGGGTGGCGGCGGCGGGGGTGGCGGCGGCGGGGGCGGCGGCGGCTGCGGGGGCGACGGCGGCTGCGGGGGGGAGGCAGTGGTAGCGGGGGTGGCGTTTCGCAGCTTCCAGCAGACACCTTCCTCCTCACCTTCCGAAGCCTGCGGCGCCGGCCTGGGAAAGGGTGGCTGGCGAGAGCCGCTTGCTTCTCCCCTCGCGACTACCTTGCTGACGCCACCGCCGTTCCCAGCGTTCGTGCCCAGGCTAAATGTTGCCCTGGCTGTTGCGGCTCTGCCCGACGCACCGTGGGCCCGGCAGTCGGCGGTCCGGTGCGAGGGGGCCGGCATTGCTTCTAGCTACTTTTGAATCAATGTTGCTCGGCGAAATGTCTCCTCAAAGTGCATTTTATGGTCTTGATCATCGAATCTGTCGATCTATCATTTTCTCGGATCTATTATCAAATATTCTTTAACCATGCTTTCATACTTTTCTTCATACATCTTCTTACATCGGCATTAAACCACCTCCTTGCTACCCATCGACCTTACCACACTACCATTTTCCTACAACATCACTATCTCCCTTTCCATTTCCACTTAACTTATTCTCATGCCTTTCCATTTGTTTCCTTTTTGAAATCGTTTTCCACATTTTTTCTCCATCCTTCTCTTTCAACGTCATTATCAACTTCAGTGTCTTCTTACTGGCTCTACCAGAAATATCGCGTTCCATTCCCACAGCCTTGCCCTACACACTTTGGCGTACCTGCTTTGGCTGCCTGCCGGCCGTGACTTCCTCGCCTTTCCTCGGCTTCGTCTCGCCCGGTGTGCTGCTTCATGGGGCGCTAGCCGGTCCCACCAACACATCCTCTGGCCCACGCCCCCGCCCCAGCCGCTGCTGCTCCAGCCCTCACCATCCCCCCTCTCCGCCGTCGACCCCAACTCGACCTGCCCTGGACTCTCCTCCCCCGCGCCCGTTTCTACCGCTGCCTCCACCACCGTTGCCGCCACCGTCGTCCCCGCTTCCCCGTCTCCGCTCCGCTCCCTCAACTCCCGCAGCGCCCGCCACCTGCCCCGTGGCCTCCGCCGGAGCCAGGCTCCCCCGTCGCCGGCGGACCGGGCGCTAACTGAGTTATCTGCAGAGAGCGCGCGCGCTTGCCCCACGGCTCATTTCTCACACCTCCTGGCTCCGACCGCGTCTCCATCAGCTGCGCCGAACCTCTGTCCTCCCCCTCCCCTCCCCCGCCCTTTGCCACCCTCGCCCCGAGCTCCTCCCCCCCATTGTGTCGCCGCTCCGTCATTGTTGACGCCGGTGAACTTCGCGCGGGCTTAGCCGGCCCCCGCGCCTAATCTTGGTGCGTTTCCCGCCCTCGCGCCTTCCGCAGCTTGACCCGCCCCGCCCCGCCCCGCCCTGCCCCGCCCCTCCCCGCCCCGTCCCGCCCCGTCCCGCCCTGTCCCGTCCCGTACCGCCCCGACCCGTCCCGTACCGCCCCGACCCGCGCCGTCCCGCCCCGTACCGCCCCATCCCGCCCCGCCCCGTCCCGACCCGCCCCGTCCCGACCCGTCCCGTTACGTCCCGTCCCGCCCCGCCACGCCCCGTCCCTCCCAGCCCCGCCCAGCCCCGCCCCGTCCCGTTTCGTGCCGCCCCGCCCCGCCCCGCCCCGCCCAGACCTGCCCCGCCCCGTCCCGCCCCGCCCCTCCCAGCCCCGCCCTATCCCGTCCCGTTTCGTCCCGCCATTCCCCGCCCCACCCCGCCCCTCCCCGCCCCGCCCCGCCTAACGGCGCGCTCTGCGCTGCGCGGTTCCGATTTCCTAATTACTCGTGCTCTGATTCCCGCTCTTCGGTTGGGCGCTGACTGCCCCTCTTAACCCATTGTCACTTGGTGACGCTCACTTCTGGCCAACTTATGTTTGTATCTTTTCCACTAATTTGCAAATTGTATTTCTTCAATAGGCGGGGACATCTTCAATGAAAAACATGTCCACGTTATGGTATTCCTGAATGTCGATTTGGCCGAGATCGCTAAAGCATTATAAGCTTCTAGTCAGGGTGTGTACATGATTTGCATCGACTAGTTTCGTATGTTCTACTGAAATTGTGCGTAGCAACTGCTATACGGTTGTGGGTAAATCGGGGGGAGAGGTCGGTGTAAAGCAAACGTTGGTTGGTCCGCGGCAAGGATGACGGGGCATACGTGACGTAACAATGGTTAAGAACTAAAAGTTGTAAAACCATCCTACCAGAGAGCCGGAACAATGAGTTTGCGCGCCCAAACGCGAGAACAATGGGCAAGCTAGATGCGCACCAAATTATGTTGGGCGTTAATAGAGTGTCAGCATTAGAGGTGTTGGATGAGGGAAATAGCAAAAGGAATAATTGTGGTACGGATAATTTTTGTAGTCCTCGAATACTTTTTTAGTCAAAGAATAAATTGTCAATAAAACAAATAATATGAATATTATGTTATAGGGTTTTGAAGTGACGGTCCGTAAACATTCCGTATTAAATCACCTTGAAAATACTAGTATTTTTGAAAAATGTGCTAAATACATTATAAGATTTCCAAACGTTTCGCTGACATGCAAATAATTTTCGATTCTGCTTTCAGAGGATTAGACATTATTTTTGTTAATCTGTCCGCAGTCAAAAGGCCGCCCCGTTATCGTTTCACTTTCTTATAAATTTGGCAGTAAAATGGATAAAAGGTAAATGGATTTTCTTCATGTAATCTAAATTCTTCAAGAGTAAACATTATAGCAATCACTCAGGAATTTTTTCTGTAACATTTTAAATCTCAATTATTCGAAGACCACGTAAAATTTATCTTTTCGAAGTACAATTAAAGAGTTGAGCACAATAAAAAATAATACCTTTCATTAGTTGCCCCATTGTTCCATCTTCTTTCCAAATTACTTTCCGCCTACTTACACTCTACCATGTGGATACGCCTCACCTCGTAGTTTCAGTCCCTTCCACCCCCCCTCCCTCACCGGCGCGCCCTCCCATCCACCTGTCCCCGAAATTGATACTAAGACCCGGAAACGAGTGCGGGCGAAGCGTATGTGCGCCGGGCGACCGCCAGGGGCCGAGGTGACTTCCTGCCGGCCGTTCCGCCGGGGCTACGGCTTCCGGTAGGAGCCCATAATCCCGAAAACTAAAATCAAGCGTCCCACAAATCCCGGGAGGGCAGGCGGCCGCGGCGGCGGGCAGCCTCACAATTACCGGGCCTTCGTAGGCAGCGCGCGCCCCCGAAGCAATCACTCGGAAAGCTGCGCCTAAGCTACGATATACTAATAAGGTGTTAACTTAATCTGGTTTTCACGGCGCTCCAATCCCCTATAACACCTAAGTCCCCCTCTGCCGCGCCGGCGCTGCCGTCGCTGGCGACCTCGCCGCCGCGCAGTCCGTGGTCTCCGATGGCTCTCTTATCGCCGTCTCGCTCTCTCCCTGATTCCTTCCGGATTCTCTCTCTCTCTCTTTCTCTCTGCCTCACTCGTCCGCGCTCTGTGTCTTCCAAGTGCATCTGTTCTCCAAAATGCCCCTTACACTATCTCTTTCTCTCCTTCATCTCCACCATTTCTCTCTCTCTTTCTCTCTCTTTCTCTCTCTCTCTCTCTCTCTCTCTTTCTCTCTCTCTCGTCCGCGTGAAGTGCTGCACCTTCTATTCGAAATGCGCCTTACACATTGCTCTGCCTCCCTCTCTTTGTTTTCCTCTATCCCCCTATTCCCCGGGTCGAATCTCTCCGATGGCTCTCTTGTCGCTGTCTCTCCCTGCTTCCTTCCCGTCTCTCTCTCTCTCCCTCTCTCTCTCCCTCTCTCTCTCCCTCTCTCTCTCCCTCTCTCTCTCCCTCTCTCTCTCCCTCTCTCTCCCTCTCTCTCTCCCTCTCTCTCTCCCTCTCTCTCTCTCTCTCGTCTGCGCACAGTGCCTTCGGAGTGCTGCATCTTCTCTCCGAAATGCACTTTATACATTGTGCTTCCCCCTTTCGTTCTCTTCCTTTATTCCCCTAACGCATTCTCCGATTCCCCAACTCTGTCAATTCCCTTCATGAGAGAGACACTCTCACGCCCTTTAACCCCTCTCTGTCTCTATGTAGCTCGCGCGTTCTGTCTTGTAAGATAATCCTCTCCCCCAGAACCCACCTTGCTCCCCCTTCTCTGTCTGCCTGTCGCTGTTTTCGTCCAGCGCTCTACCTTTGCGTCGCCCCACCCCCGCCGCCATTTTGCCACCTCCATCATCTTCCCTCGCCGCACCCTTCTCCTCCTCCTCCTCCTCCTCAGCTCCACCGCTCCCTTCAGGCAAATTCCCACCTCTTAGAATGGACCCTACATTAATTGAATTATCTGGGAGTCCCCGTTCTAACGGGCCCCTTGGCCGCCCCCGCCCCGCCCCCGCCCCGCCCCCGCCACCGCATCGCGCCCCGCGCCGCCCCTCGCCCTTCATTATCCACGGGGCCCTTTCCGAGGGCGAGTTCCATCTCATAACGGCGGAGCCGGGCCCAGTGAATATTGTATTGTGTTAGTTCTGCTCGGAGGATTTCGTAATAGCTGACGATAGAATGAATGTGCTATTGTGTATAATCGTGTTTGCCATGTCAGCAATTCACTGGCGCGAGGATTTCGGGGCTGTCCGCGCCGGTGAGTGCGAGGGTGAGGGGGAGGGGGATGGCGGGGGATCACTTGTGGCCTGTGGTGACCTTCGGTGTTCGCGTAAATCAGTTTGAGATTTTGAGCGATTTTAGGAAGGTTCGTCGAACGTATTTTCTAGCACGTGCGTGGATCGCGGATAATCCGTTGGGATCTGCTGAAATTTACAGTTGTTATAGTTTTAGAGACAGGTGAAGAGAGTCAGCAGGTGAGAAAATTATTTTGTGTGGGTGACTTTTTATTTTTATTTTTATTTTCGAGACTAGTCGCTGTGTAGATGGAGCACACACACCTTTAAGAGTTCCACAAGCACTTGTAGTACATAACTCTCAACATTTATAGGCATATCATCATCATAATATATATATATATATATATATATATATATATATATATATATATATATATATATATATATAAAATATTATATTATGATATGATATAATATTGAAAATTTAATTTGTTCGTAATCTAATGAATCAGATATTTTAATTATAGCCCTTTTATTTGTACATACTCTTTTTCTTTTTCAAATTTTAACCCACAGGGAAAATGGAGAGGATAAATTTTCCTCTCTGGACTACGCATGAATAACTTCCATTTCTCACAAATTTGAACCAATCGAAGAAATTGACAAAGGAATCAATAAAACTATCTGATTTGAAAGGGGGAACTGTACAAGTTAGTTAAAAGTTACCTAATAATCAAATTAGACACTTACAAGACAAATTACACAAACGTGCATAGACAGCTGATTGCGTACTTTTACATTGGTAACTTTGCATATTGTAGTTATTGTTTTATTATTTGTTGTACTCGGTAAAACGATAGTCTTGTCAAAGTTTCTTTTATGAACTACGTCACACATGAAGGTAGTATTGGGCACATTAGTTTCCCCCACTAGCGAACGCAGCACAGCTAACACCCACTTTCGTCAATGCCTATCTCCGCCACAACTTTCCGAACTCTTTTTCTCTCTCTCTCTCTCTCTCTCTCTCTCTCTCTTTCTTCTTTTTCTTCTTTTTCCAACAACGCCGCGCCAGGGTTGGGCACCTCTCATTCCGGCGCGTCACACACACACCGCAGCGATTTTTCGGCGTCGCGCCTGGCGGCTTCCTAGAATTCAGCGACTAGTTCCCGCACTCTCTTGGCACGCGCTCCTCCCCACGTGTCGGCACGTGCGACCTCTCCCCCCTCCCCCACCCGACTCGACCGCTTCATTCCGCATCCCGCCCGCTACCTCCGCCCGCCCGCCCGCCCGCCCACCACCGGTTGTCGCGTCGCCCGCGCCGGCAGGTACGGGGGCGCGGCGCCCACACCGCTTGTTTTGAAAGTTGGCAAGCGTCGCGACGCGCCGCCGGTGCGCGGAGAACTGCGGGAGTAGGGATGGAACTGGAAGTTGGGCGAAGGCGCCGAGGATGGATATGGCGTTTGGTAGATTGTTTTGATGGTGGTTGTGGGGGTGATAGCGGGGAAGGTGATAATGGTTGTAGAGGTGGTCGCAATGTCGTGATGGTGGTGGTGATAGTGGTTTTGTGGTGGTAACCGGTGTGATAAGGTTTTGAATGATGGAGCGATGTAACAGAGATGGTAATGGTGCTGATTTTAACGGTTGTAGCGTTTATTATGGCAGTATTGATAGACATTGAATGAAATTGTAATGACCATAGTTGTGAGTGATGGTAATAGTAATACGTGGTGGTGGGACAGTTTCCGGGCAGTATTAACGATGGAACAGTCAATACTTACGCGATGGTAATATTAACAGGAACTGAAGTTACTAATCAGAAAGGTATGGTTATTATCACCTAAACCAGATGGAATTGTTCGGAATTAGAATTGCGAACACTCTTTCCTGAGGAAATCCTGAGAATGTGACGGGTGAGCCAGACGATAGGCAAACCATAGTTTATTGCGACAATTATTACAAATTATGATCAGGGCAACTACACACTAGTGTCGACAGAACGATGGTGAAAAGAGAGATGGCATCTTTTAGGTAGTAATAGAAATGAACGGAAATAGATTAAATAAATATTGTAATGACCTCATTCTTTTTATGTAAACGGTTTTCAAATCTTTAATTTTACTACGTTGTATTCTGCTCTTCGGTAAATAATTCGTTTGCACAATTTATCAATGGAAATATTGAGCGGTTATAAAAAATAAATAGTTGTAAAAAATGTCGAAATCTAGGGGAAGTGAAATGAATTCAATTATTTATAAAAATATTTGTATTAATTAAATAATCGCCAACATAATAAAAACCGAATTAAATAAAATGAAAATAAAAATAAAATGGAATTCGTGGCGTTGTCCACTTGACTCTGAGGGAGTGTGTGGGAGGCGGCGAGGGACGCGGTGGATGTGGCGGTGCGTTGGCGGGAACAAGCATGGGCGGCTAGCGCGCTGGTGGGGAAGAGGGGTGGGGAGGGGAGGGGAGGAGAGGGGAGGGGAGGGGAGGGGCCGGGGCCGGGGCGCAGTGCCAGCCGCCGCCGCAGGTGGGGTGTCGCGAGGTGAGAGCTACGCGAGATAATGACGCGGCGCTATTTCCAGTTGGCAGCGCGCTGGCGGCGCTGCTGGTGGAGGTAGTTGAGGTGGTGGAGGTGGTGGAGGTGGTGGAGGTGGTGGAGGTGGTGGAGGTGGTTGAGGCGTCAGTCGGAAGGTGGAGGTGTCGAGGTAGTGGTGGCGATGGTGACTGGGGAAGTGATTGAGGCGTCAGTGGGGAGGTGGAGGAGACTAAGCGGTTGTGGTGGAGATGGTTGTCGCATCACTGGGGAGGTGGAGGTAATCGGTTGTGGCGGAGGTGGTGGAGGTGTCAGTGTGGTGGTGGAGGTGGTTGACGCATCAGTGAGAAGGTGGGGGAAGACGAGGTAGTGGTGGTGGTGGTAGAGGAGGTGGTTGAGACGTGAGTTGGGAGATGGAGGAGACTAAGCGATTGTGGTGGAGGTGTCAGTGTGATGGTGGAGGTAGTTGACGTGTCTCTGGGAAGGTGGAGGAGACGAGGTAGTGGTGGTGGTGGTGGGGGTAGAGGAGGTGGTTGAGACGTGAGTGGGGAGATGGAGGAGACTAAACAGTTGAGGTGGAGGTGTTTGAGGCTTCAGGGGGGAGGTGGTGACTAAGCAGTTGTGGTGGAGGTGGTTGAGGCTTCAGGGGGGAGGTGGTGACTAAGCAGTTGTGGTGGAGGTGGTTGAGGCTTCAGGGGGGAGGTGGAGACTAAACAGTTGAGGTGGAGGTGGTTGAGGCGTCAGTGCGGAGGTAGAGCAAACGAGGCGGTGGAGATGAGGCGGTGGAAGCAGTATGAATGATAGAAAGGGTTCATATCTGTGGATATTGGGACGGTGGAAGTGGTTGCGGCGATCTGACGAGAAGATGCGAGAAGTGGTAGTAAAGATGAATATGAGTCAATGGCAGTTATGGCGTTAGAGCTGTTGGGGTTGAATGCGAGAGTGAGGGTGAATGGAAATCATGGGGAGGGATGTGCTTGGCAAGAAATAAGAACGGGGCGGGGAATTAGCAGAGAAAGAAATGGGGATGATGAGAATGGTGATAAAATGGCAAGAGGAACGACACCTCGTATAATGAAAATGTGAAGGCTCGTGAAGGAGACCGGAGTCTAGGTAATAATAGGGTAAGGTAGAGGCGATCTGTGGTTAAAGGAGATGGCGAGATCGCGAAGCATTTGTGTAGAGGGGTATTTATGGTGATGGAGTTGGAAGATTGGTTGACCTTGTCAGAGTGATAAAAGAGGGGGATAGAAGCTAGAGTAGAAGTGACGGAAGTAACGATGGGGTCGAAATGTGAAACAAAAGAAGATGAGCCGGTAATGGATCATTGGGGAACCACGACAGTGGAAACCACGGGAACGACGGTGATAGCATCTTTCGCGATACCAATGAGGAAAGTGGACGGGATTGGGTCTGTGAATGAAATGATCATTGGTGATAGTGGATCATTAAAGAACACCACAGAGGCGCCTACGATGACAATTCCTGTAACGGCAATCGTGATGGAATCTCAGACGCATATGGACGTCTTGGCACAGATGTGGTTGAGGTGAAGGTAGTGTAGAAGACGATATGTGGTTGACAATAGCGTTGGCTCACGGCTGTGTCTACGATGATGACAGTATGTAAAAAGCCATTGGCTGTGAAATGATTTTATGATGGTAAGGACAGTAGTTATTATGTGGGTTGTCAGTAGGTAGATGCTAAGTATGACGAGTAGACGGGACGAATTGGTGGAAATATGACGGCTGCAGGAAGGTACCCACTAGGACTGGTGAGCAAAGTGTGAATCGTACTCAACGTAATTCGAATTTTTCCGACTGCGACGGTGCGGCATTGCCGTAATTGGGGAATCGACTTTGATGAAAGTGGTATTCATTTAGTCTCTGCTTATTTAATAACATATCTCTAGACTAAAATACTAACTTATATTCTTGAAACTACTTCGAAATGTCTGGCAATGTTTCGTTGAATGGAGAATGAACTAAGCCAAAATTCTATTTAAAAAAATCAGTCTTATTTCGATTCAGAGTTTGTACCCAATAAGACTAACAAAATTAGAGATAAATCTAAGAAGAAATTCGCGAGCAAGTGAGTTTCTCTACGAAACTAATGGCAATTAATTCGTTTCCATTTGCCTCCGACTATACCTTACCTTACATAATATCGAAAAGTTTAAAAGATACACCGGATGCCTACAGTTTCTTGGCAGAGTGCTAACCTCGTGTCACTGCAAAAAAATTACTTCTCTACAGCAGCGATAATTACTTTTCCATGCCTCGGAGACCTCGTGAGCGTCTCATTGCATTAATTTATCTGCTGCGCTGGAACGCCCGCAGCTGCGAGCTGATCGTCGTGTCTGTCCGCTCCGCGTACACCTGCCGCCAGATGGGGCGCTCCGCGCGTCCAGTCCAATGACGTCACGGTGACAGCAGCATCTGCTGCTCCAGGAACTCGATTCGGACTCCCCGTTGCCCAAGGATTTACTCCGTTGTCAATATTTCGATTGGTAGCGACGTGCGTATTTTTACAGCTAGAAATATTCGGGCTGAACCATATTTTTAATGTCTTCGGCTTCTGTTGCCGTATCCTTAGAAAAGGTTGAATTGAATTGAATTGAATTAATGCCTTATTTTACGTGGCGAGACTCAGGCCATTAGGCCTGCTCTTCCCTCTGACCACGTAAATTTCGCTACGCTCCTTTCACCAACTAGCAGAGAAAGGAGGTATTTCTTGGGCGAGAAACAGGCGATTTGAATTTAGCTCAGAGGCGTCATTTATGCTTGAGGATCTTTAACATGCAAGTAAATCTACTAACATGGGACAGCCGGCTTTACTTCCCCTCCGAAGGAAGGCGTACGAAGGATTTTTTCGCCCTAAAAATCCACGGCTTCGATCGGGTTTGAACCCGCCAACTTGGGTATAACAGTCCGAAACGCTAACCGTTACACCATCGCCGCCGCCAAGGTTGGAGGTCACTATGGAGCCGTTTTCACGAATCTTTATGCGTACACATTTTAAATTAATTAGTTGTTTGAAATGAATGTGTATTTTTTTTTCAGAAGAAGCCTGTTTCAATGTTTTTAAATATATCACATTAAATAGATCAATGTTTATTTTAGTTTCAAAAGTATTTTAAATGGAAGTGTTCGTTTCAGAATAAAACTTTCTCAATGTCTCGCTACCGGTAGAGGAGGCTCAGATGATGTCACTGATAAGGAGGTACTAGGTTCGAATCCCGACGTTGCAGCTAGATAACAATGTCGAATTCAGTTGCTGCCTGATAGAGAATTATAGCGACCGACTGCTCTGATCAAGGGTCTTTTTTGCTGGTTTCTCCAGGTTTTTTATCATCACCAGGCGAATGCCCCAAACAGATGGGCCATGGACGATCTTTCCTTCCTCTACCTCGTCCTATCCTGATCCCTTACTTACACTTACGCACACATTTACATGCACTACACTTACCACTCATGCCGGGAGGCCGGCCGGGAACGTAGAGTTTGCCCAAGTGTGTGATGTGTCCCGCTGGTGGGACATACCTGGTTGGGGAAAACTTCGTTATGAGAGAGGTAGGGCGGCGCCGCATCTCACCATCCAGCGGAGAACGATCGACACCTCCGGATGGGGAAAACATGCACGTCTCTTACGGTACTAATGACTTTAGCTGTTCACGCGCCCAAGATCACCAATCAATCAATGTCTCGTTTTATAATTGCTATGTACTTGCGTGTAAAATAATGGCGAAGACTGGAATATTGGTACCGGTTGAACAATTCAAGTAAAGAAAACCCGTAATTGGGACAAGCCTCTGATTTACGTATATACCATGATTTTAGTTTACATCAAATGTTTTCACACATTATAAAACTTGCACTTCATTTTAAGTCTAATAAAGGACTGCCAACCATGAAGGCTAAGTACTTAACGTAAATCTTCTTCCCTAAGCCAGCACTAGCCAAAATTTACAACAGAGTACAGGTCGATGTTTCACTCAGAGCAAGGAATTTCTTGCCACAATACTCCCGAGAAGCGAGAACAAACAGCAGGATTCCCGACCATTAACTACAACGCATTCGCCGCCTCTTCGTCGCCGCTCGCGCCAGCAGCGTTCCCTCCGCCACTCACTGGTACTACGCGCGTCTTCCATTTCACCTTTCCACCGAGAAGACGTGCTCCACTTCCTGCTCGGGCGCGCTGTTGGCTCTCAGCTGCCTCCGGCCCGCCCCGCTCCGCCCCGCCCCGCCCCGCCCCGCCCCGTCCCGCCCTGCCCCCGCCCCGCCCCGTCCCGCTCCGCAACACCCCATCCCGCCCCGCCCAGCTCCGCCCCCGCTCCGTCCCCGCCCCCGCTCCGCCCCGCCCCGTCCCTACCCGTCCGTCCCCGTCCCGTCCTGCCCGCCCCGCCCCGCCCCTCTCGCCCTGGCCCGTCCCGCCCCGCCCCCGCTACGCCCCCGCCCATGTCAGGGGGCCCCACCGGGCGCGGCGATTCTCTCGCTCCAGCGACGCCGCAGCCGCCGCCGCCGCCGCCACCGCATCCACGAGAACTGCTGGCGCCGGCGCCAAGTACGTTGGCGGCAGAGGCAGGGGGCGGCGGCGCTTGCTGGCACGAGCCGAGGGAGCACTCGCTCTACTGATGTTCAATCAATCAACGTCACAATAAATCAATCACAGGAACACACGAGCCATAACTCCGCGCATCGGCCGGTGCGCCGCCTCCAACGCCTGCTCGCCCTCCCGGTGGCTCTCTACCTCGCATCCACTCCGCCCGCCCTTCCCCCTCCGCCCTTCGCTCGGTTCGCACTACCCACCACCTCATCACCCACCTCCCTGCGTCGCTCACCGATCACCGCTCACCCCCGTTAGTCTACTCCCTGTACTTACTGCTCGCCGCCTCTCGCCCCCCATTTCCCTCGCTCAATGCACTGTCTGCTACCGCCCACCTCACGCCGCCTACCTTCACCCCAACTGCCCACCGCCACAGTGATGCTATATCGATAACAAATCATCGATGTTAGCAAACGTCGATGTTCAAATTTAAGACTTCGGTGATCAAAATATCGATGTTAAAAATACATCCACTAAAAACCATCGATGTTTTTCAACATGGATGTTAACATCGTGTGCATTAAAACGTAATTTGACAGGGTTCGTATTTATTAATTCGCCGAATAAAAAGTACGAGAACAAGGTGCAGACACCAACGCCAGATATGTTGACCATATCTTACTTACTTTTATTGGCGTTTCCACTTGTCAGCGGTTTACTCTTATTTTGCGGTTCCAGCCTTCCCTATCCGACCAAAGGTCTTCGTCCATTCTTCTTTCACGCATGGCTTCCATTACTCCAGTATTCCAGGTTTTGCGAGGCCTTCCTCGTTTTTTCCTTCCTGGAGGAGACCAGTCGAGGACATTCTCCCTTGTATCTGACATTCTTCTCAGGTGGCCATACCATTGTAGTATTTTACTTTCTAATCTGTCCACCACCGATTCCGATTGCTGCATCCGTTTCCGAATTTCTACGTTTCTAATTTTTTCCATTCTAGAAATTCGGCAGCTCCTTAATCCATCCATTTCTACTGCACATAATTTCTGTTTCTGGCGTTCCGTCAAGACCCAACTCTCTCCACCATAGGTTAGAGTACTTTCAATAATAGTTCGTACAATAACCTTTTTTGTTTTTACATGAATTTACCGACTCCATAGTACCCCATTCAGCACTCTTATATTCCCCATTTACCATATCTCAAAATGCAAAATGAAGAAAGGGGAAACACAAAGGCATGGAGATTGTCTCGGGCGTGAGAGTTTGCTCGCTGAAGGTAGTTCAAATAGCGTTCGTTTCGCTCCAACAAATGAACTACAGTGTTACCATCACTCATATTTCATAATGTAACTTTCACAATATAGTGATCATGGGGATTTTTCTTTCAGAAAGAAAACATCGGAAAAAATACATCGATCACAAAACATCGATGTTAAAAAACATCTGCGTTAATACGAATAAATAAACATCAATGTTGCTGCAAAAATATCGATGTTGTGAAAACATCGACAGCGGTGTCGCATCCCTTCTACCCAACAACCACTGGCCTATACACTCCACACACTTCCCCTCGCCAATTGTCCGCATGCACCAGCCTTCTAGCACCAGCACCCCCAATCCATATTACCTCCGTCGCTGCCACGGTTGTCGCCGTACTCCGAATGCCGCGTGGGGCAACATGTCGTGGTTGCAGCGCGTGGAATAGGGCCTAGCTGTGGCTCAGTGGCTGTGAGCTCGGCCAACCAACTACACCGGTTGTCAGGACGGAAAGTCAGAGAAACGAAGGTCCATCACTTGCTTCTTTCAACCACCGCTCACTTCCCTGTTCTCTTAATTCTGTTTTTGACCTGAATGGGTTTTCTTTCTCCTTCACAAAGTTGCTGTCAGTTATATAGCATTTCCTAATCAGGTTGCCTATTACACTAAAAATTACTCCGTATCCACATTTTGCAAATCTTTCTTCACCAAACAGCTTGTAATAGAGCAAACCGTTTGTACGAAGGGGGCTGAAAGCTATACGGGTTCCAAAGGACGAAGCACTATTCATCACCCTGCCGCAATTGTGCGTGAAGATGGATGTTTATCTAGGCTAGTACCACCATGCTCACACATTTTTTCGGTCGGCGGAGCGTTCCTCTTGTCAGGGAACCCGTTTCGTACTACAAGACGAGGAAAGACGATGCAGCTATAAATAAAAGGCGCATAACCTTACTACGTCTATTCACGTGCTACCACGCTGTAAAGCCAATTACTCTTGCGTCAGCTTCACCTTCTGTCGCGGACTTCATGCAGCGAGACTAACTTTTTCGCATTTGACGCATCCTAGTGTCGCTGCATGCTTCACAATTTGCTGCCGTTGACTATTCTGTCCGTGTAACCTCTTCTGCCGTACAGTATCGTCACAACATAATAGTGGATCGCAACATTGGGGTTATTATTACATAATGAGAGGATTACATATTAGGAGAAATGTATAACGTGACGCAAAATTGAAATTCAGTAATGTTTAGCAGGCATATTGTTCATACCCTACACACTATCCTAGTATGATTTTTATAAATTTGGTAATCTTAGTATATGTTATACTGTTATTCAAGTATGATTTGTTGGCTATTGTTAATTCTCTATTATCCAAGTATGATTTTTATATAAATTCGTCCTATTTTCAAAAGTACCGGTTCTTCGAGTACCTGTGACATGAACAAGAACGTTTATTTTTAGCGAGATGAACGATCCTAGGCCAGCTCTATGCCGTCCTCCCCCCGCCCACGGGAAACGCGCGCGCAAAGAAACAAATTAGAGCGTCACGCGGGCGCAACGCAGGCGTGACAGGAGTCGCACGTCGCCGGGCGAGGAGGCGTCGCCGCCGCCGCGAGGTAAATAATGGTCGGCGACGCGGCGCGAGCGACACCTGCCGGCGCGGCGGACGGCGGCCACAAAGGGCGCGCTGCTAAAGAGCGCAGTGACAGACGCGCGTCGCCCCGCGCGATTATTCACGCGCGCAGGCGCGCGCGGGATACGTCCTCAGCCGGGGTATCGAAGCATCTCTCAATTTTCAAAAGTTGCAAACATTGAAATAATTGCGAGAAAGTGTGTGCTATTGGAGCACCACTAGCATCTGAATTTTCGAAAGTTTCAAACTTTGAAATAACGCGAGAAAGTATGTGCTATTAGACCACCACTAGTTTATGTACCAATTTTTTTGTTTATTGCTTTACTTTCTGTTTTTATGGCCGTCTCTTAATATTTTGTTTGTTGAGGTATCGAAGCATCTCTGAATCTTCGAAAGTTGCAAACTTTGAAATAATGCGAGAAAGTATGTGCTATTGGAGCACCAGTAGTTTGTGTACCAATTGTTTTGTATATTGGTTTCCTTTTTGTTGTTATGGCCGTCTCTTAATATTTTGTTGGTTGAGGTATCGAAGCATCTTCGAATCTTCGAAAGTTGCAAACTTTGAAATAATGCGAGAAAGTATGTGCTATTGGAGCATTACTAGTTTATCTACCAATTGTTTTGTTTATTGGTTTACTTAATGTTGTTGTGGTCGTCCCTTAATATTTTGTTCGTTGAGGGAGTTACTGCCTACATCAGTGTTTCCCAACCTTTTGGCACACTAACCCAAAGCCATATTTAGTCGCGGCACACTTGATTTACTGTTTTGCATAATTAACTATTGTTAAATATTTTTACTATGTTTGTGTTTTACATTTCGACAGAAATATAAATTATTAGAAAAAGCTTTTCCATCGCCAGAGTCACTGGCTTGCTAATGTATTAAATATTTTCAATAAATACTTCGTGATCACTTGTTTGTAAAAGTAAGGTTTTTCTGCATCTCTTCTTTTTTCTGTATTCATTGTTACTGGCTCTAAACATTGCATTTTTTCGGGTATTATATTTCCAGCAGTGACTCCATAAATTACTAGGGGTTCTGCTTTGAAATAATTATGAATGATAATCTCCGACACTTAAAATCAGGTGGCGGTAACTTATTCATTGGGAACTCCAAACCTCGTGTTTATCGCTTGTTGTTCTTATAATTCAAAATACCTTTAGGGGTGAATAATTCAGTTTTCCCGAGTTAAGGGGCAATTTGCACGTTGATATATTGCCGCCGTTGGCAGCGACTTCATATATTTTCTCGCAGCGACTCGGAGAGATATTAAGTTTCTTTCCTTCCTCCCCTAATTCGTCAGGTCTCGTAGAATATTGAGCTATAAAATTGCAACCTAGTTCCCTGTCTTCCGTACAGTCATGTAAACAAGACCTTCATTCAAAATTTATGTTTGTTGCGGAAGACTTCCCGGCGTTTCGTTTATTAACACCTCGGGTTACATATTTATTAATTTCGAGGGAGGATGTTGAATAAAAATAATATTTATGATGCCCTCGTGGCGAAGACGGAAACAACCACGTAGTTTCATTGGATCCAATGACCTGGATAACTTAATTGTTATTTATTAAATATTAATAATGGTTACAGTGTCTATCTTTAAGACATTGCAGAGTATTTTGGTGTTCATTGGCCTTTTAAAGCAGATCAAAGCATATTCCTGAATCAATAAAAATATTAAAATTTAATACGAGTAAGTACGACGCGAACGTAAAGCTGTTGCAATTTGATATGACCATCCATTTTCATAATTTAATTAAGTGTTCGGAAAGTACCATTAAAGTCGACCAATATGAATATTTTCTTCTTGCTAAAGTATTTCAGATCACTGTTTATGACATCTGGCCCTAATGGGAATGTATTAATTTTATGCTTATATCTCATTTGGCAACTTTCACTCAACCCATGAAATTTTCAAACGTGACTTTTTTAACATCATCTAATGTAGAGATGCCATTTCAGGATAAGATAATAATGAATTCATAGTCGCAAACATTAATTCAATATTTCATTAACAACACGTAGCGAAAAATGAATGCAACATTGAGATTCTCCTCTATTCTGCCAACCACGCACACGACTGACTGTTCACACGCACCGCGGAGCACTCATCAAGATGTATCCCCGCAAATGAAGTCAGCGCCGTTCCGCCACCTCATTTTTCATGAGCCAGCGAAACAATCGTTCCAATTGCCGCATGAAAAAAAGAACCGTACCTGCAGGGAACGCGAAAAGGCAAAGCGATTCACGTGGCGCATCCCGAAACAATGGACTCGTTCCACGGAACGACGAGAATTATTCCCCGGTTCTTCACAATAAAAATCCGAACGCGGCGGAACGACTCCGGGGGGGGGGGGGGCGTGGCGCGGCACGTGGGGACAGCGAGGGCCCCGTCGCAGGGCCTTGGGGCACACCAGCAGTGCGCACGTAATTAAATAACGCCGTTTGCGGCCCGCGGGGCGGCGCGGCGCGGCACGGCACGGCACGGCACGGCACGGCGCGGCGCGGGACGCGCGTTCCCTGCCGACGCACTTAATGAATTAGACCGAAATAATGCACGTGAGCAACGAGCGTGCGCCGCCATCTCTGAAAAATGCACGGCCCTATTCGCCAAGATGTGCGCCGGCCGGCTAGCGGATGGACCGTGGGGGGTGGTGACTGCGTGCCTGGAGGGAGAAGCTTGGCCGGTACTAGGAAGTCGGACGATTATGTTGAAATAAAATGCTTGCCACTGTAAATAAATATTGCGATGTACACCAATATAATATCATTTTCAAATATGAAAGTACAACTATTTTAAGCAAAGTACAACTTATTCAAGCAAAGTACAACAGTTTTTAATTGCAAGTAATCTCACTACAGTTTCTTTCTTCTGTCTATGTCCATCAATAAAGCCAGCATCAGTTCTTCATGGCAAAACAAGGTCCGGACCACGTGCCTCGTTTTTTGCCACGACCAGTGAACGAGAGTTCCAGTATTACTTTTTTGGTAATGAACAGTAGAACCTGGCTCTTCGTCTTTAGATTTCAAGGCAAAAATTGTGTTGATGTCGACGCCTCTCTGTTGTATGCCAGTCTGCACAATTAACAGTACGAATGATACCCAACGTATTTGTTATCTCTATTCTTGAACTTCATTACATACTTCACTTAGTAAGAATATCCTCAGTTTTGTGTATATACTTGGAGGTTAGTCGATGAAAACTGAACTGTACTGAGTTGATCCAAACGAAATGAATCTGTATTTGATGGGCTTAAACCTGAAAACCTCAGGGGGATTGATTTAGGAAAGATTGACATGAAGGGGATTGGCGTGAACTGAACTAAAGAGAGTAGAATTGGGCTGGATATAATCGAATTGAATTCTTTGAAATAAAAAGTAGTCAATTACAATGATTTGTCTAAAATTACATTTGTTCTGAAAATATAAAAGAATCTGAATATATACAGTATACATTTACTTGTGCGCCCGTGGAATCACTGAATTTGACGTTCGTTGAAAAGGAAATAGCAGCCCAATTGAATTTATGATTTAAGACCCTTACTAAGGTATTAACTTCAGTTGAACACTTACTTAAATTCAAAACTAGTAATCTGTGCTTTCTACTGTTCTTCCGAACTGAGATGGGAGATTTAACACGTATTTTTTTTTTTTGCAGGTAAGTCAACATGTAAATGTACAAGTGGTGTATATGATGCTGAGCAAGATAGCATTATGGTGAGTATGCAATGTGTTTTGACAAACAAAAGTTGCTTCCGGTTGTTACTTTCACGAAATCAATCATTCTACTTTGTGCAGAAAAAAGGACAAATTTTTGTTATCTTTGTGAATTTATTTTTGGCGGGGTCGGAGAGGGCTAGTTTCATGTGCACATTTCACATATCCAAAATAAAGATCTTACAATTTCTCCAAAAGGGAAACTTGTGATACAAACGCTGTTAATACTATATTCCTGTCACCGGCGGTGACGTCACCAAAGTCTGTTTCGGTGCTCTGCCCTAAGTCATCGCAGATCTTGTTGATCCACGGTGGGAATTAAGGAGGAGTTGGGCGTTTTACTAAAATAATTTATTGTTTTTTCGAATATTATTTGCTTAAAATTTAGTACATTTAATGTTGACCATACTTTCTCGCCCATTGACGTGGAACCACAAGCTTCCCTTAATTATTTTATATTCGAAATTATATCACCTTAAGAAGAAACGTACTTTATCCGACTCGAAAATCTCATAAATATTCATAGAGCTTGAAAACCTACAACATTGAGAGAAACTCGAGCTATGACTGGACCACATCCATATTCTTCAATATTTATCCAGGCGAATACCTCAATATTTACCTGCAGCGAGCAGGTCTGCGCCTCGGCGGTCGCCTGCCCGCGCGTCCGGCCGCCGAAATCTGTTCCGGAAGTCGCCGCGCGTGCGTCGCCTGGGCCTGCGCGCATGGCTTTACGGCCCTATATCCGGAAATAAATCAAACGCTTGTTTATCCACGGCAGGCAGCGCCAGCGCTGGACGCTCGGCCGCAGAGGTATTTATAAAAATAAGTAGGCTACCGAAATACCTCGCGCGCCTTCCTGCCTGCGCCCTCGCACCTCGACGTCCGCGCCGTTCGGCACCACCTCGCCTCGCACTACACCTCCCTGCACTACCCGGCTCCAGCCGTCCCTGCTCTACCCCGCTTCGCACTACCCCATTTCACCGCGACCCCCATCCACTCTGCCCTGCACCACCCTGGCACATTCTACCCCGTCCCGCCCCACTCGTCCTCGCTGCACCCCATCTCACTCAACCCCGCCCTCTCTCCCCGCCCCGTTCCATCCTCTCTATCCTGCCCCACTCTACCCCGCTCACTCTATCCTGCCCCACTCTACCCCGCCCACTCTACTTCGCCCCACTCTGTCCTGCCCCGCTCCACCCTCCCTCGCTCCACCCCGCCCCACTCTACCCCGCCCCACTCTACCCCGCCTAACTATGCCCTGCCCAGTTTCGCTCTGCCTCGCTCCATCCCGCCCTGCTCCACCCCGCCTCGCTATTCCCCACCCCTTTCCAACCCACCTCGCTTCACCCCGTCTCGCTCCACCCCGCCTCAATCTACCCAACCCGCTCCACCCCGACCTACTGCACTCCACCCGGTTCCTCTACGGCCCACTCCAGCCTTCCCTCACAACCCCTCACCGCTTCATTGCTTCTTCTACCTCACGTCACCCCGCAACACACACCCTACTTCAACTCGCTTTGCTCCAGCACGGGATGCACTCCCTCTAACCCCGAATGACCCTCCCCGTTTCACCTCACTGTGCCCTTCTCCACCCCCCTCTCCGATACCACTCCGCACTGTTCCGCCTCGTCACGTCCCACTCTGCTCGACTCAGCACTCTTCGTCCTGGGTCTCGTTCTTCATCCCTGATCCGCCGACATCTGCCCCCACTCCCACCTTATCAGCCCCGTTCCACTCTCCTTCTCCTCGATCGCCCCATCCCTGCTTTCCCCGTCACATCGTACTACTTCCCCTCTCCCCCTCTCCCCCCCTCTCTCCCTCTCCCTCTCTCTCCCGCACGTTCCCTCGTCACGGCTCGTCTTCGACGTGGTAGTTGACGAGCGCATACCGGTTGAGATTGCAGGCGCCCGGCCGTAAAATGCGACCGCATTCTTGATTTTTTTCTCCTGAATTTTCTTGTGTGTATAGTGGAAGATTTATAAATGAATCAAAATTCGAATTCATAGTTTATAATTGAAATGGTCGAAAAGTAAGGATGTTGTGTTCAAAGCTGTTATTGCGATTGCTTGCAGTGTGAAACGCCTGCCGTTGTTATTGTCTTTCCTGAAAGTAGGGTGTAGAGAACGTGATGTTTTGGGGTTGTTATGCAAAAAAAAGCTTATTAAGAAAAAATCGTAATTCGATCTGTAAGTTCGGACATTTTTCATTCGCACCCTATTTGAGAGTAATGTATACTCTAAAACGAATGAAATTTATACAATATTTTAAATCACGTATTTAATCTGCGAAGAAATGTTTGTAAACATTTTTCAAATAACGGTGAAACAAAGAATATGTTGGATCTTTATGTCACATCAGAATGTGGAAGATTTTGAATTGGAAAATGAAATTCACAATTAATAAGGAACGTATGCGGTGAAAATAAATATTTTACGCAGTACTGGTACGTTGAACTTGAATATAACTTTGTCTCTTTTGTGGAATCCACAAGAATGTACTCGTGGAAAAAGCAATCAGCGGTGTCTTCTCAATTAGATGAACAAATGTTTCTAGTGTCAATTTGCGGAAAAACATTTTGTTTTCTTAACAGCAGATTCTTGACGATTTCTCTTCTTTTATAAGGTCCAGACGGTTGTGCTTAAACTAAATCGGGGTTCTGAGGATATTTCTAAGTATTATTGAAGAAAAAATAAAATTTGTAAGTTAACGAAATTAATGTATAGTAAATCACCGACCTTGCGGTGATGTACAGTCTGCGACGAAAGCGAAAAATTCCGCACAAAACAATTTTGATGGGACACATTGCTTCTGAGACCAACGTAAAGCTAAAGAAATTATTTATTAATATGATAAAGAGAACAAGTAACGTGGATCTCCCATGAATGTTCACAACATGGTCAAAAAATGTGAAAACGGCAAAACATGCTGGTTACAGCTATCTTTTGCTTGGGCAAGATCCACTGAGGATGGGAAAAGTGTTTTCCCGAAAGTTAACTCTGGAAAATTAATAAAAATTATTTTAAACCTTTTGTGGACGATTATTTCCTGTACCATATTATGGATTACCACAAGATATCTGCTACCATGACGGAAATTATTTATTTCTAATAATTTTTAAATGTTTTTTTATCGCCTGAAACCATCGTGTGTTACATGGATTAGTAATCGTGCATGTCAGGCTAACAAACATAGACATTTCAGTTGTTTTTTTAAAGAGCCACAGCAACGAACTTTCAGTTGTTTGCATCTATTGTTAGTAGAATCAGGAAAGTGTGATGGCTTTCCATAGTTTTGTTTCTCTTCTTACAGTTGGACAGTTTTGACTTCCATGTAGTGCTAATTAGGCAATTTATTACGTGTGTTACATTTACTCTCTATGGTAAAAATAACTATCGACTTAACTGCGTCCAAAAATAACTTTCTGCTTGCGATATTAACAAAAAATCATATTCTTGGACACTGATGATAAACGAAATGTAAATAATATTTTTGCGGCTCTGAATCTCCCAAATCCAAGCAGTACAATCCATTTTTACAACCGCAAATGTTTGAACATCCTCAGAGCTTCAATCCATTCTGCCATACGAGAACCGAAACAACCAGTTATAGGCGGGCATTTTACACCGGAGATTTTTTTTCGATAATTTAATTTCGCTCCCCTGCGCAGCACGGAGCGTTGCCGTGAGCACGAGCGGGGCGGGGCCTCCCGGTATTTTTAGCGGAGGCTGCGGGGGCGGGGGCGGAGTCGGGGGAGGGCGGGGGACTGCGGTTGCAGGGCCCACCTGGGCCACCGGGGCACCTGGCGCCCCCGCCCCCACCCCACCCCCGCCCCGCCCCCGCGGGTGTAACACGATTACTCGCGGTCGCTGCCGGCCCCGCCCGGTAATTATCTTTCAAATTTGCCCTGGGGGCTGGGGACCGCGACGGCCGCCGCCCGGTGCCACTGTCCGGTAGCGAGAGCGCGCGCGGCGGGAGGAGACGGGAGAGTGGCGGGGTGAACGCGGTGGAATGGGGGTGGGGGTGGGGGGAATCAGGAAAGTAGGGGGAACGACGAGTTGAGAACGAACGGGTGTCGCGAGACCAGAAAAGTACGGGGGATGAGTGAGTTGGAGAGACACGTTGGACGCTGCAGCAGGGGAGGAGCGGACACGAGCACGATGGAGAGTGTCCGGAAGGGAAGTGCCAGGAAAAAATGAAGAGGGACGATAGAAAGGAGTATAGTAGAGTTGACTAACCAGGGAGAGGGACTAGGAAGGCGTCTGATTGAAGCGATGTAAGAGTTGAGGCGTGTACGGCCAGGGAGGGGTGTGTGAGTCTGGGAGAAATACTGGCCTCGGAGTCACGACTGAACGGGGAGGCGACGTGTCTGGGAGGTGTCGAAGGAGGTGGGGAAGGTCAAGGAAGAAGAGGGATGCTCGGAGATGGCAAGGCAAGTGGAAGCAGGTGATTGGGGGTTGAAGGTCGTAGATACTCAGGGCCGGAAAGTGGCGAGGAGCTGGCTGACAGGAGAGGGAGATAGAAGTCCGTAAGAAACTAGATGTCGCTGACCGATTAAGGATGCAAAAATAACTGTCTGTAGAGTGATAAGGAGGTAAACGGTCCGAACAGAGACGTTGGGAAGGGAGAGTTCGAATTTCGCGTCGAGAGGAATGGAGGCTTGGATAAAGTGGGTGACGTAGAAGGCCAAACTACTGGTAGACCATCGGGAGGGGCCGAAAAAAACGCGATAGACGACAGTAAAGAGACGACCAGGATATCAGAGTTTGAAAGGTGAAGCTAAGAGGATTGCCGGAATGCGGTGGCAAAACAACGTTGGTACTGTGCAGACGGGGAGTAAATGGGAGGCAAGGGTAGGTGAGTCTCCTCAGGGAACTGCTAAGCACCGAAAAGCTGAGAGAAATACCAACGGAACTGCATATCGTCTATGGCGAATGGCAAGAGGGTTTTGAGGTAGAAACGAGAATACGATGCAGTGCCCAAAGTCACTGCAGAGGTAAGTGACTATATATGACGTCAAAAGGACGGTGGTTGGCAGTCCTGCAAAGTGAAGCGGGCAAGCAGAGAATAAGGTGTGTCGGGCTAGACTATCAAGTAGAGGGAATAGATAGGAGGATACGCAGTGGAGGTAGAAGAATGTACGGATATAAAGTATAAAGCGGACCACGTATACAGCGGACTGCCTGATGGAACGGGGCGGTGTACCGAGCTGCATTAGCTACGGATGCAGATCTGTGGCTATGGAGATTGCTGTAAAGGAAAACATGGGTACCAACCCGAGCCGAATAGGGAAGAGGAATGGATACCACAGGAGACAAAAGTGGAGTAAAATCTGGAGAGCAGTTGGCGAAACAGCTGGGCAGCAGAAATGTGTAGATATACGAATGTATGGTACGGCGGTAAGGATGTCAAAGTGCAGTTGGGTAGGCCTACCAAAACAGTTGCGCTCTACTTCGATTAAAAACAGTGTGTCCCTTCAAGGCTACGAGCTGGCAGGAATTGGGGGGGGGGACTCACCCAACTTCAGGTTTCGTTAAGACTTCAATTGTTGGCATCAAAGCACCCGATTGCATGACACCGTCCTGATAGCTTTTAAGATCGTGACCTTGAAGAGAGACAGTTTTCATAGAAGAATAGGAGTACTATCCAGGGGTACGGCGGATGCTGAGTTTGCCAACCGTGGCACGCACAGAATTTCCGGTCAGCTCTGGAAAGACTAGGCTCGGGATGTGATTGCCCCTACCGTCCGTTTAACACGACACACTTCCCTCTAACTTATCTCTCTGGCTTCCAGGCAAAGAGTACTCCTGTCTTTATTTTCTTATTACTAATTAGTATAGACTGCTAGTTAAAGAGAAACGGAAATGGTTCGAGGACGTAATTGGAGAACATGAGCAACTAGGGGCTAATGATCTCCGACTCGTCACTCCGTGCTACCGGTCCTCCAAATATAATTATATGCTCATTCTCTCTACTGAGGTGTTCAGTTGTAAATGTACTATCTACCACATAGAGTTGCTGTCCTTTCTGATGGTTAAAGGTATTACTATTACGATAACACAGTTTGCGCACAATATGCCGTTCGTATATGACAAACTAACAAGAACGCCGAAGATCCCTAAAATACCAGATGGTTCATTTCAATAAAACTAAAAGTGTACTGTTTGATAATATTAACTTCCATGAGTATTGTTACAATTGTCAAGCGATTGTGCTTCTTCCAAACCTTAGTAAACTCGTTACCTATTAGGTAACGCCCGCGGTCACTGCTCTGTGATTCCGTGACGTCGGGGGATTCGTGATAACATTCCGAGGAGCACACCTTCGCAGCATCGTCAGCAGATAGGACGTGTTATTTTCTCCCGCGGGCAGCACGCACACGCTCGCTGCGTGAGATCTCGCGTCACGCATCGCACAGATAGCGGGCGTGATCACGCGTAGAGGCGAGCTCTGCGTGATGCAATGTTCTGGTCTGTGCTTTCGCTAGGAATGCTTATGTCAGCTATCCTTTCTCCTTGGCTACGCAAGTTAGGTTTATTTTAAACGTAAAGAGAATACACCATTTTCAGATTAAACGTATCAGTTTTTCTTCAGTGTTTCTTCTTACCTTTGCAAGTTTTATTTATTTTAAACCTAAACCGCTTTTATTGTGTTAAAATGAAACTTTCCCGGTATTAAATGAAGATATTTAATTTTGAGGTGTAACAATCAAAGATTATGATATAGATTATTTTTCATTCCAGATTTTTTGTGCTGTTAACGCACTTTATAATAAAAACAAGACATTTTGTTTGTATAACGCTTAGCGAATCAGATTGGTGTATCAGAGTTCATGGGTTTGAACTCGATCGAAGTCGTGAATCATTAAGGGCGAAAAAATTCTCCACACGCCTCACTTCGAAAGGGAAATAAAGGCGGTGGTTCCATGACGGAGATTTACGTATGTTAAAAGGACGTCAAACCGTAAAGAGGACTCTGAGCGCAATGTTGGTCATAATGCCTCCGTTCGTGGCATTGCGGAGGCTGACCTGCCATATATCACATGTCAAAGACGCAAATAGTGCAAAAGAAGCTTATCACAATGCATGGCTGAAATGGAGATCGTTAGATTTCTAACGGTAAGTGATACTGACTGCAAGAATCCAGTGGTGAGTGCTACGGTGTAGAGGTGTGGTCACTCGTAGAGACGACCTTTGGTTAAAATTGCAGTGGTAACTTTGTGTGTACCAGAACCAGTGTCAGATTTTTTTCGACATATCTTGAAATGGAAACTCTGCACTTAATTTAATTTTTGTCTACCTTTCAAAATAACGATTTTCTTTAGAACTACAATCAGTACTATATTTCATTGTTAGTCATTGTTGAGTGAAAGAGAAATTTGTGACGTAAGGAAACTGTTGAGTCTGACTGATCCATCCTTAACTTTTTTTCTTCGTATATTTCTTTCTATAATGCTTACGCGCTTTGTTAGCACTTGATTTCTTTAAAATGAACGCTTACATCATTTAGAACTACGGAGACTTTGTTAATATTAAACCTAAATCGGATTCATTGTGTTGATATTGATATTTCCTCCTTCGATATGAGTTTGTTCAGTGTATTGGAAAATTATTAATATTTATAATTTTAAAATTAATTTTCCCTTTTCGGTACCAATCAAAACGATAGAAACCTCAAGTCAGCAGAAAATTGACGGCTAGCGATTCAGCCATGGAATTTAGACATGGAAATGGCGTTACTCAAAATGAAGGTAGAGAAAATAATTAATTAAGAGGAACAAATTAAATTTAAATAAAAACTATCTATTAATAAAGAAAATCATGAGTAAGAGCAAACATTATTAATAAAACAAATTAAAAACTTATGTACATTCGCAGAAAATCGAAAACTTTGACACACCAATTTTAATTACACATTAAACAAATTATCTCAGTGGTGATGTCTGTCACCCCCGCTACACGACAACTATTATCAGTGTTGATCCATTTCTTTACGCTCTCCTAACATAAAAATATAAGTTTTGTACACAATATCTTTTTTTCTTATGCTCTAGAAATTAATTTACCAGTCTGTTTTATCCGTCGTCTTTGCATCAATCGATGGCCACTTCTGTCATAATTTCTCTCCAATCCGGATTTAAATAAAAAGTTCAATTTCATATTTCTTCATTTCCATGATGTCACATTTAACTTGTAAAAACTTTACTGATTAATAAGTCGACCACTTATTGACTTACCAGGCTCTACTAATTAGCATATCCGATCTACAAGCTAGCGAGTCTGCGGATTTACATTTTAATTGTCGGCCGGCGTGTCAAAGAGTACGTCCGAATTGCAGACCACCTTATTAAGAAGTGTTAATCGAGTTTAGTTTTCTTTCCATAAATGGCGTCATGTCAATCCACCATCGCCCATACTTCCTCTGACCACTCTATATCCCATGACCCACACTTCCCCGTCAGAGAACAGGTAAGACGAAGTTTACTGGTCACATATCACGTCTTGTCGTAATTTACGCTACATTCCGTTCGAACGCAAGCAAACATTTCGAAACATATCATGTCACATATTGTGACCCATCACATTACATTTTGCAAAAAGTCGTGAGAGAAGGGTTTTGTTTTGGACCGAACATCCCAGACGCATTGAATAAGTCGTCATCCAACTAATTGCTAGTATTTGGTATCTTGTAATGTCGGCGCTGTTCTTCCGTTGACGTCTTTATTAATTTCCCAGCAGAGCAATCGCCACGTCATCCCGCGCCGCCGGCTGCCGCTACAGTGCTGCTCCCGTCAGCGCGGGCTGTTGCCGCACCACTGCCCCGTTAATAACCGATTCGCTGCTGGGAAATCGATTTTTGTTGCTTCCCCAGGTGTCATTTATACGATACAGTGCGGAAGTGCCTTGGTGTTTTGGATTCTGGTGCAGAGAATATACTGTGTACATAGGAAAAGCGATGGGCGAATTTATTTTGCGATTGCTTGTTTCATACTTATTTTCCTTATTTTATTTAAATACTACTTAACTTCTTTCTTGTATGCTCTAAATTTTATTGTAGTACATTATCAAAGAAATTTAATCACTCTGTGAAAACATACTCACTGCTCTTAAATTATATAATACATCGATTTTTTCTTCTTCAATGCATCATTGGATTAAACTTTTCTCGATAAATGTCAACGAAATTCAGAAGGCGAAGTTGTATTTAATTTACAAGTGTCGGTTATCTCGATTATTGTCACTGAGGGAGTTTAGTTCAGAGCCAGCATTTGCTCTTTCTCTGCAGTGGCTCTGATGGGAGGGCTTAGGGTTCGAGTCTCGACGGAGGCGGAATTTCGACTCCAGCAAAATAGCTACGTCGACTTCAACCGCGCGTCGACTTCTCTCTTTCTGTCTCTCTCTCTGTCTCTCTCTGTCTCTCTCTGTCACTCTCTCTGCCACTCTCTCTGTCACTCTCTGTCTCTCTCTGTCTCTCTCTCTGTCTCTCTCTCTGTCTCTCTCTCTGTCTCTCTCTCTGTCTCTCTCTCTGTCTCTCTCTCTGTCTCTCTCTCTCTGTCTCTCTCTGTCTCTCTCTCTGTCTCTCTCTGTCTCTCTCTGTATCTCTCTGTATCTCTGTCTCTCTCTGTCTCTCTCTGTCTCTCTCTCTGTCTCTCTCTGTCTCTCTCTCTTACTCTGTCTCTCTGTCTCTCTCTCTCTTACTCTGTCTCTCTGTCTCTCTCTCTTACTCTGTCTCTCTCTCTCTTACTCTGTCTCTCTCTCGTACTCTCTCTGTCTCTCTCTCTCCATCTCTCTTTTTTCGCTCCGATTCCAACCGCGAATCTTAACTGCTTCCGCATTTGTTATCGCGACGTGTCGCGTCCTCTTGCACCTGCCGCGCAAGCAACCGGCAGAGCAGCAAAAACAACAACAACAACAACAACAACAACGGCGGGGCGGCGCCACGCGGCGTGTTTCTCGCGAGCAACCCCGACAGAAATCTCCTTCCACGCGCAATCTCACGGCCGCTCCAGAGGTAGAAAGCGGGGGCGGAGGAAAATATACGACTTTTGGGAATTGCATTTACATTCCGCGAGTGGTTCACAGTTTAGACAGAAAAGATAATAAGGGAAGGATTTCCATGTATTTTGATGCTAAACCGCTGCGCAGACAAAGCGCATGCCGCGACGGTGCGGGTTGGAAACACAGCGGCAACAACAGCGGTGGCGAAGGAGGTGGCGGGTAGGGATGTGCGGGGGGGGGGGGGGAAGAGTTGAAATTCTGGGAGGAAAGTTGGAGATTGTAAGTAGAATAGTTGGCGGTGGCGAATTGTGTATTCATGTAAATAGTAATGTTAGTAAAAAAGTAGATTACATAAAACGTAGTTTGTTTTATTATGTAATCTCTCCGCTATAGGAATGTATTTAAAAACATATTTTCATTATTCAATATTAATCTGAGATTACTTCGTTCACGTTCAAGGAAATTCATGTCAGATTTTTTTCGTACTTCTGTATTCATACGTCTTACGAAATCCAAGTAGGAAGCGAAGAAGATGGAGTGATGTATTTAAGAGTAAGCTTCCAAATACGTGGCTAAAGGAAGCGAGAGGCAGAGACAAGTGGAAGGCATCTACCGAAGAGTTTGTGACAAATAGAAAGTTAATGTAATTTTTGGGGTTGAAGTTTGCCATTGTTTTGTTTTTGTTATATACTTAATGCGAAAATAGGGGTTCAGAGTAAAGAACAAGCGAGAGACTGAGTCAAGTGTAAGACATTGACGGAAGTGCTTGAGGCAAAGAGATTAATTTTTTGTGTAAAATTATGAAATTAAGTGTTGTGTTCATTTTTTGTTTAACATTGTGTTGTTATGTGTTGTGTTCATTTTTGTGCAATACTCTGTAGTTATGTGTGGTGTAATTTCATGAAATCCAACTTTTCACGGCGGCCAAGGAGGCCTTTGCCCTTAAAGGTATTTTGCGGGCTCAATAAATAAAAAATAATTCATACAGTACTCGCATTTCTTGTTTCATTTTCAAATTCCCTTCGAGTTCGCGGATAGCGCACGGAGCGGGGTGACACTTAGGCGAGCAGCCACTACAGGCATTGAGCAGGCGAGATGGAAATCTGCTAGCCGAGCTCGAATCTTTGACAGGTCTGCTCGCAAATGATATCTTGGGAGCGCAGCAGCTTGATGTCCGAATGGGTATTTCGGATTTCTAGTCGTGTCAACTACTTCGGTTGTTAGTACCGTGCCGTCAATCTAGTGCATGATACACCCCAGAAGGTGGCGGTGCTCCCCACTGAACAGTGAGATCCCGTGCTGACTTACACGTTGGCTCGCATGTTTCCCTTCTCCAGGTATATCCCCCAATGGGGTGCCTTCTCAGTCGGGATAAGGTCTATGATCATGGTCCCTCCCCTTATGTGTTAAGAGTCTGCTTGTAAGTATAGATGTGTATGGTGTATGTCTGTGAGGGTGCGTGCATGTGAAATTTTTGGTACCACCATTTGATACGCTACTGTTCCGGCATTCGCCAGGTACTTACTGGACAAATCACGCAAAGTTAGTGAGAGCAGTGCGCCGCTAAATATCGCTTCCAGGCGTCCGTGGGAGGGGGGGGGGGTCGGGGCGGTCGGAGCGGCGAGTTCAGACCGAGTGCACCGGTAGCAAGGGCGCGTCGAGGGCGGAAGGGCCGCCGAAGCCCGCTCCCGAAGGGCAGAGCGAGGGCGGGCGCCGGAGACAAGGCTGCCGCCCGCGAAGATCCTCTCGGTGGCTTATCCACTTAGGCGGAGAGGGCGGGCGGGGCGGGGAAGGGCTAGGAAGGGCGAGGCGGGTCGGCGTCCCTCGCCGCGGGAGAGTGCTCCGGGTCCGCCCTCTTGTTATGGTTGTGTTTGACCCAGTTAAAAGCCGCTCTCGTCTCGGGTGCGGTCCTTGATACGCCGTTGCCGGTCGGCGGAAACTTATCGCCTTTCGCTCACGTGTTGTCTTAGATGCTGGTGTTTATTGCGTGCATGCACAGGTGCTCAACCCGAATTGGTCGACTGGCGGGTAGTGCTGGGAAAGTGGGAAGGGGTGGGGGAGGAGCCTCTCACTACCCTTTTTTTTTCTTTTTCTTTTGTCCCCTCCACAGTAACCCTGTGAAGGGAGGATTTATTATATATAAATATTTTTACATTACGCTGCTGCCTTGCGGCTTAAGCAGCTACAGGCGGGACTTTTTCTTACAACTAACTTACAATCTAGACTTAAAGTTATCTTAATTGCACTTTGGCATTACTAACTTACACTAAAATCATTTTTGTAATTCTATTTATTTATTCTACGTAAATTGTTTGTATGTATTGGTAAATTATTATTATTATTATTATTTTTCTACATTCACACATCATTCATACTATTTTCATTATATACATAACCATTCATTCTTCCCATTCATTCACACTTAACTTCACTACACTCACTGTTCGCCACGGCACTGACTTGACTCAAAGTGTCCGTGGCGCTCGGGCCCATTGGGAGGCGTGGCAGGTGGGGCGCGGCGTTGCGTTCCCCGCGCGTCCCTCGGCCGATGCTCTCACTACCCCAGACGTGCTGTTGTTCGGAGAGGGGGGATGGAGGGGGGAGGGAGGGTGGGAAGAAAAAGGGGAGAAAAGAGTTAAAAGTGTTAAAAGTGGTGGCGGCTCACGTGTACTGGCTGCTCCAGTGTGGCGAAATGGGGGGAGAGGGCGGGGTCTGAAGAGAGGTTGTTGGTACGTGTGGGTTTTCGGTGGACCGAAAACACACCGAGATATCTGTATGGTGATGTTAACGTTTGAGAGTCATGCTTGTATGATACCTTGTATTAATGAATCCTTGCAGATTATTGTGCAAATTGATGTAGAATTAACATAAATTATAGCTTTTTATCTCGACATGTTTTCATATAGCTATATCGAGAAAGGAAAATGTATAAACCAACGAGGGAATGGGCAGGACAACAAGTTGAAACATGCCGTTTTCTTCACTCGAATGTTCATTTAAAGGTTATTGCATATACGACCGCAAATTCCTAGCTGGAAAAGTATTTTTCAAAAATCTTAAGGAGATTTTGTATGACTCAGTAGTGTTGAAAGACGTAACAGCTTTAACGCTTCAACCTCGCTCACTTCAAATTATTTTCGCTTAAATGTGAGTGCCACCCTGGTTCAAGTCTGCGCAGCTAAAATTTGCAAAATAAATTAAGGACTTCAGATTGTGGGGGTCATTATAACTATTCGTAAATCTGTGTTTATTATTATTTTATCATTTTGCATTCGTTTAGGATTAGTTACGAGTGACCGGGTAAATGACGAGGGGAACAATTTTTCCCATTTGATTACTTTATTAAAGGTCTTACTATTATTTTTTTTTTGCCCGGTTTTGTATATTTGCGCTATAATTGGTTTTCTATCTTTCCAGATTATTTCTATTTTATCATATTCAATCCTAAAAATGTTTTAAATGTTACATTGAAGCATTAAGGAGATCCATAACCTTGCAATTCGCGGCATAATTTACATTCATATGCAATTGTTATCAATTATCTGTTCTCCTAAAATTAAAAACAAATAATAGAATAGATATTAGATGCATAAAATTCTGTCTACTCGCTTAGAAAGTCAATGTGTGTATAATTTGTCAAGAACCAATTCCCAGCAGACCTTACCAACAGTACTACCTCTTGGCACAAAGATCTAGAGCTGTGCAAACCCACGATTTAAGTCATTTTGCATGTCAGTAAGCAGTGATTTGTCGGATTTTTAAAATATACTTCCAGTAAATATGAGCAGCTGAAATTTTGTTTAGACCCTTTCCTCGTCCTACATATTTGTGTAAAAAAAATTCGAGACAGGACACCTCTGACCATTTTCTTGTAAGGCGTCAGATATAGTTTTATTCTAATTTTATACCATAAGAAACAAAGTGAATAGTGTCGTTTTTTGTTATCGAGTCTGATTGAAGGGTCATCTTAACTGTATTTTTTTTAATAACGATTACTTTAAGATACATTTCTTGAGATCTTATTTTATCACTTAATTTGTGTTTTGAGAAGAAAACATTCCTCTCATTGACCCGAAATATTCGTTACATGGAGGAAAAGGAGCAGTAAATGGAATGTTTTAACTTATTGTTTTAAATAAAGCCTTATTAGTTTTATTTTCATACTTTCGAATTACAAGGATTGACCAGTACAAATTCTGTATTGCAGTACGGTATGCTTTCGTGGTCTGTTATGTTACTTACGTACTTTACCATTCAGCAGACGAGAATTTTAAGAGATCTTGAAAGTGTTTACGGGCTACGAACTAAGAAAATAGCAACTTAGCATCACGTTGCCCCCCCCCCCCCCCCCCAGTGAATCCGCAATATTTGTCGCAGTTCCGCGCCATTTCACGACGTTTCAATTTATAGCCGGCTTAAGAAAACCACATTCTCCAAGTCACGGAAAACACCGCGGAGATTTCCTGCTGCTCCCACATAACTCACGACGCGCCTTGTGTGTTTTGGCCGTCCTCTTACGCTGCCCCCCCTCCCCCTCCCTACCACGCGCCAGCGCTGCGCGCCGCCCCGCGGCGAAAAATTGAGATAGGCGTCTCCGAATCAAAGCGACGCTTCGTGTCAGCGGAGGCGCCCCGCGCGTGGCCCAGGGGTTTTTCTTGGCCGCCTGAAACATTCCCGGGCCTCCACGAGATTACTCGCAATCCGTCGTCTTACCTTGCTTGTTTTTCCGTGGGGTACTTTCGAGTTGGTTCTTTTCTGTCGTTTTTGTGAATTGCATAAAACTTATTTCATCTGACCGCTGAATGATGATAAATCCCCCGCCCCCCCTTAGGTGATCGTGGCATGCACGCTTAGAACTGTTTAAAAAAAAGGTTTAGCGAGATCGGTGAAGTAGTTTTAGGGTAGGTTCATTATTCTTTAGTCGTATTTCCATTTTTTGCTTCATCATACCTCCATTTTTTCCTCTTTTTCGTTTTGTCTCACAAAATAGTTATTTAGGATATGAGTGGTAAAAGTGACTTATTTTGCGAGTAGATAAGGTTGCAACAGGAGTTCGATAGGCCGAGTGGCGCAAGCCTACGAGAGAAGAAAATTACCACTCGTGCAATGCACTATTTTTAGACAGCCTTACTGACTTTCATTTTATGTTAAGTATACACATCACTTAATTGTACATTAAAGTCAGTAGTATCTGATGGGATCAGACGAAATTATTTTGCTTTCTTTGTTGCATTCACAGATCTATGTGAACTATTCAACATCTCACTTAGCACTAGTGCTAAGAAAATGAACTTTAAGTTCTATGCATGCCTTGAAAGAATCGCTTTTACAGGTGGCTTTCTAAAAATGTCTTTTTGCGGAATTATCTTTTCCTTTCAGTTTGTGTTTTCGGCGTTTTCTTTTTCTTTCTTCATTTTTCTCCGCCATCATTTGGCGGCGTGTACCCAGCGTGGAGCGGACCACACAGGCACCCTGCGCGTACACCGGGGTGTTTCTTGGCCGTGTGAAACATTCCCGAGTCATCGCCACGCGAGATTACTCACAATCTGTTTTCATCTAGCTTGCTTTTTCCGCTGGGCAGTTTCGATTTGATTCTTTTCTATCGTGTTCGTGAATTGCACAGAAACTATTTCATCTGACTGGTGAATGGCGGTTATTTAGGGTAGGATATAGTACGTAGGATTAGCACTGTTTTTATAGCAAGTTTCATCGAAATCGGTGAGGTAGTTTTAGGGCAAATTTGCCAATTTTTAATTTCCCTTTTTGCCTCATCAAACCGCTCTTCTTCCCTCGTTTTTGTTTTGATTTATAAAATCGTTATTTATGATACGAGTGGTAAAAGTGACATTTTATTTCGCGAGTAGGAAAGGTTACGACACGAAGCCTTTAGGCTTAGGGGTGCAATCCTACAAGCAAAATTAAATCTCTTTTCCCTCGTGTGCCTTACACTATTTTTAAATAGCCTATTTTTAGACAAACTTTCATTTTATTTTAATTCAAGTATACAAATCATTTAGTGATACATTGAGGTCAGAGTAGTAGCTGATGCGGACAGACGAAAGTATTTTGTTTTCTTTGTTACATTCACAAATTCAACTGAACATTTTTGCATCATCTCGTATTTAGCATCAGTGCTAATGGAAATTTAAGCACTATATGCCTGCCTTGACAGCATCACTTTTACTAGTAGCTGTATAAAAAAAGTCTTTTTTGCAGAATTACCATTTTCTTTCGGTTTCTTTTTTCGGCGTTTTCTTTTTCTTTCTTCATTTTCCTTCTCTATAATTTGACGGCATGTGCCCAGCGTGGAGCGCACGCGCTTCGGTTGTTTTCTTCGCCGCCTGAAACATTCCCGAGAATTCGCTACGCGAGTTGACTCACACTCCATCGTCTCACCTTCGTTGTTTTTCCTCCCGTGAGGGTTTCATGTGATATGTACGTCCTTCATCTGTCATCTGAGTTTCCTGGACTTCATTTCCGGTTTTCATGTTTTGCTTTCTGAATCATTTCATGAGTCATGTCTGACCCTCGACCCCTCATCCAATTGGGAGCTTCAATACCAAAAATTTAAGTCATAAAGCTCTTGATTGGATGACAGTGTCACCCTCTCCTACCTGAGTTTACACTGCTTATATTGTTGTGGAGGTATTTTTTATTTGATTATTTTTTCTCATTTTTGTGAATTACATAAAAGTTACTTCAACTGATTGGTGAATAATAAGTATTTAGACGAGGAAATACTCAAAGCTATGTCAGTATAATTTTTTATAAAGTTTCATAAAAATTTATAAAGTAAATTTGGGGCCGTTCCTCAATTATTTTATCTAATTTCCACCCTTTTCTTCTTTTCGTTTTGTTTCATAAAATAAGTGATAATGATAATAGATTTTTTTCTCCAGACTCGTTTTTTCGGCATCTTTTGTTCATTCGGTGACGTGTGCCCAGGCGTGAAGTAGAGCATCCAGGTGCGTTACGCGTGGCTCCGGAGTTTTCCTTGGCCGACTGAAACATTCCTGAGCCTTCTCTTCGCGAGGGTATTCACAATATGTCGTCTCACATTGCTTGTTTTTACGCTTGAGGAGTTTCATTTGATTCTTTTGTGAAAATTACGTTTTCTTTGTTTCTTAATGAAATTAATTCAATAGTATGTTCTTTTTATGTGAGAAATCTGGAGATATTTATTTTATTTGCACTTTTAGCTGCCTAGCAAAAGCTAAATGCGAGTCAATTTGACCTCACCCCAGTTACGCCACAATCAACCTCACCTGAGTTGTCAAACCCAAGATTCCTCCAAAAATAATTATTTAAAAGGTTATAATCTTATACGACGCAACTAATCCGTTTATTCAGGGAAGTCTTTTGGTCGTTCACTCAAAGTAATAAACTCGTCACGATGTAAAGAGATAGAAATACTTCCAAAGCCTTTAGTCTTCCCTTCAGAAATTAACATTGTAATCAATGTTAAATATCTACTAGTTTTTCAAATTTTCGGGTTCTATTTAAATTGTTCAAAGCCATTCTTTTATTTAAAAAACAATTATATGAATTTTAAGGAACATCTAAGTAACCTTCACTATTTCACAATAAAGTTTCAAAAATGCGTAGACTGGGAGGAGAGATTTGCTGTTCGAAATTGTTGAGAAATCTTAGTAGTATTAATTCAAGTAAATGCAACCCTGAACTCTCGGCATTTTTCAATTCCCAGTACGAAATATTTTTATTATCCTCCATATACCTCTAAATAAACGTAGGTCGTCGTAATGTGAAAAGAGAATACATAATATTTTTTGGGGGAAAATAGGAGTGATGATTCTACTCGTAATTATAGAGCATTTGGATCTTTTAGTACTTTTTTTTTAATATTTCAAATAAAGTTATCCTGTAAAGAATGCTTTTTTAACAGTGTCATGGATATCCAAGGTTAAGTAGTTGTTTTTTATATTCAGGTTTGTCATTTTTCCGTTCTTCCCTCTTTTTTCCTTTTTTTCATTCGGGTCGGCGGCGTGTCGTGTGGCCGGGCGTATTTTTCCGCCCGTCTGTCGACCTTTCTCGAAGAATGACACCGCGGAGCAAGGCGAGTCCGCCCAAAATAGCGCGGGAATGCCCATAAAGTGTAATCAAACGCACGGGAGAGGAATGTCCCGGGTCGCCCGGATAGACAGGCGGTGACAGCGACGGGGCCAGCGCCAAGGTAAACCCCCCTCCCCACCCAGCCCCTCCTTTTCCCCCTGTCCCATGGTGGGATCTGCCCCCTCGGCGGCTGTCCGCGCTGCCCTCCCAGGGCTGCCAACCGTCTCACCTGAGCTGGCCACCGTATGCGTAATCGAAAGATGACCGCCCAGCAAAGTCTACGGATTGTGTTGGCAGAACTAGCGCCTAACCAGGCTGTTTAATTTCATTTAGGGGTTAGAGATATTTTGATATGTATTGATAGTTTTTTTCTTACATTGCATCTGTTTGGAGATTGTGTGTGCGGAAGCAGGGACATTGGCACCATTTGATAAATGGGAAGTAAATGTAAAGTATAAATTAAATCCCACTTTTAATCCCAGTTGCTAGCGTGATGAATGTTAAAGAAATACACGTGATTAATTGTGAAGAGTAGAATTTGGATATTGTAATGACTGCGAGAAAAGGGTACTATGAGTATAATTAGTATCTTAATTATATTTCATAGGTTCCACAAATCTGAAGTATGCAATAGATCTTTATGAACATAGGCGTGGCACGATGTCTGGTCCCTCATCCCCAGACCCACACCAGTTCCCGCTACCTTAGGCTAGGTAACCAAAACCTGTCAACTAGGGTAATAGTCACCATTAGGACTGTTTATATTAAGAAGTTCTGTGTGTTTTAGAAAATGCTGTGCCTCCTCCCCGTCACGTATTTCACTAATACTCCAGGCTCCGCGATCTTTTAACCGAGCTCCCGGTTGAAAGAACATCCTTCTGTTACGTTGGCAGCCCTGCTCCCCTTTGTCACCGCCCACTCGAGCCGGTAGCTCTCCTCGTAATTACGGGAGGTGAGGATACGTTCTGCTTTATTTATACGCCGCGGAATCGTCGCCCGATTTCTTTGGGAGCGCGGCGTTGAAATGTGCGCCCAGATCGTCGTTTTCGATTGCTGAACTTCGGAGACGTTGAAAGCCTGACCGACGACCTCCATAACTCCACCTGAAGCGTCTTGGCTCAAGCCGAGCGGTTGTGTAACGACGCTTTGAGTAAGTACGTGCGCGCGAAAACTTGCAAAATTGTGGCCGATTTGAGAACTTAGTGATTCTCGAAGAAAAAGGTTGGTGGTAAGTGAGATTTTATACGAGGGTGAGTGGAATTTTGGGAAACGATCTATCATTGTCTCGTTTTGTATCAAGCCGCTACAATTCGAGCTATTCTGTTCCAGACACCACGTAAGTTTTGCTTTTTTGATATGAGTAAGTTATAAATAAGTGACAGATTTGCGGGATCGCAGTGATATGTTACGCAGAAAGATGGAATATGTATTTGTAAGTGAAAATTGAAAATATAAGCGAATCTTATTTATTCTGGGAACCAGATATTTGCTATGAGAATCTTTCGTGGGCTGGGTGATGTTACCCCGCAGAATGAAACTTTGTCGCTTTTAAGCCATGCGTTGCTTGTGATGTGTTAATAAAAGGTCATCAACTTACAATTTCTGGTCTTAGCACAGATGCTTAGCTAGTCAACAGCACAGATGTTAATCTTATCCATGCTTAATAGGTTGTCCGGATTATAAATCGGTGTACTGTATTTTGGGTTTTATTTGTTCCAAGAAATGTCTATAGCCAATTTATTAATATAGCAAAAGTATTTATTAAGAATTATAGATTTATTACGAATAATACGCATATTATAAGTAGCTATTCGTTATCATTCATAATTATTTATCACTGCAGTAGTCTGTTTTTATATGTGAGAAAAATTTAGCCACTCAGTTGTTTGGTAAGTTAAATAGAAAAATTAATTGACATAGAATGTATGTAAAATACCAAAATAAATAAAAATAAATAATTCAAGTTCTTCTTTTTACTTCAGTATTTGCATTGAACAGGAGTATAATTATAGGTTTATTGCATCTTTCGTTCAGTTCTCACCGTGAAATGTTGATTGCTTCTCCCAAGAATTGATGATTGAACAATTGATTACGCATGTAAGAATCGTACACGAAGGTAATCCGCGTTCTTTGTTTCACATCCCCCCCGCCCCCCTTGTGAATTGTTGGCTAGCATCGTTGAACTATGTTCTCCTCAGTGTTCCGCTCCACTCCGCTGGCAACTTGAGATTTGTCCACCTACGATTTTACCATTGTGGTGTCGAGGTATAATCTTCAAGTTAACAATCAGACCTGCAACACTGTCGCATTTATTTACAGTTAGCGTAAGAAAATGGGTTGCGATTATGACTCATGAGAGTAAATACACCTTTAAAACACACTTGCATATTACACACGAACTTCATATATTTGAATAGCAGAAATGTTTGGTTGGACAGAAAACTTGTTACAGCTGGCACGAGCCACCATTACTCTAAGTAGAATGAATAATAAACTGCAATTGGGTATAACCCGATGGCAGCTAATTACATATATACGATAATACATCTAACATGCAAATTATACAGTGATAATAATAATAATAATAATAATGGTACAGTAATAACCATAGTAACAACTATAAGACTAACAATAATAGCATAATAATAATAATAATAATAATAATAATAATAATAATAATAATAATGATATAAAAACTGACTGATTCATATAACATTAAATTACCTTAAGAAAAAGAAACTGCTATAATCTAACTCCGCACTGAATGCTTGTTCAATTAAGACCAGACCACACCACACTGCACTGCACTTCACTTCACTTCAGTATGACCTTTAAATTACTTCCTTCATTATTCCTCTGCTCTACACTGCACGACACCTCACTCCACGTATATATCTTATGCTTCGCTCTATAACCTACTATTCTTACTTAAGTTCCTCATTTACTTAGTAATACCCTAAATCAATTTCCTAAACTGTTGAATGCTTCGAGGGAAGGGTTCAAAGGTTTTTGCAGGCAATCTATTCCATTCTTTTATATTGTTGATGATGATGATGATGATGATGATGATGTTGAAGTATGTTGTTGATGATGATGAACTGTTATAAAACGTTGTAGGGAGGCGTCTATTCCGCGAGGACCGTAAGCACTTGCTTAGTCTGCTTACGCATTATTATACCGTCGATCGCACAGCAGGTTGCAATAGCTCAGCGTCGCGTCCCGCTGCGGGGCGAGGACGCGACGTCGTCAGTCGATAAATACGGAGTTTTCTTCGGCGCCGGCGCCGGCGTCGCGCGGGGCGTTCTTAAAACACGCCGCCGCCGCCGTCGTCGTCGTCGTCGTCGTCGTCGTCGGGCGCTGCGTGGGAGTGTCTCCGACGCGGAAACCGCCGCGCACAAACACGCGCCGGGCGACAACCGCGACGATGCGCGGAGCTGACGCGCGGGCTGACGCGCGGGCTGACGAGCGACGGCCGCTCGGCCGCGTTCCAGCCCCCCTCCCCCCCCCCCCCTTCCCCCCTCACAACCCCTCCCTCCTGCCTTCGCCATGTCGTCCATCGACCTCGGATCAGGACGAGGACTGCTTCAAGAAACATTTAAGATAAATTTAAAGATAAATGTATTTGAACTGCAAATGGGCATAACCCGGTGGCGGCTAATTACATAAATAAAATACTACAGCTAACATGCAAAATAATAATATAATAATAATAATAATAATAATAATAATAATAATATAATAAGGGGGTATCATAAAAAATGAGACAGTTTTTATGGAATAAGACCTAGTTTATATACTTCTTTAATTTATATAACTTATAATTATAAAAAATGTAAAAATAAAACATTTAAACAAATTCATTAAAAGGTCTACTATTACTACTTTTTCAACTAGAAATATTTTGCATTTTAAATTTCTCAAAGTGCAAAAAGAAATATTTTAATGCACGTTAATTGTTAAGATTATATAAAATACATTCATGAATCATATATCGTTTCAAGGATATTTATAAATATTCAAAATGTTTTGAATCTTGTACATTTTTAAAAGGGCTCATCTGCGTTGATCGTAATAGGAGGAATAACGTGTATTGATTAATGTTGGGTTTGAGAGCAGAATTGAGAAATTGAGAAAATAATAGATAATTCGTGTGCGTCATTTGTTCCAAGGGAGACGGAAGGAAAAATTGGTGGCATGTTGGAAATTCCAAGTTTGAGTGACATATACGGTGGTATTACATCATTTCTTTCGCACGGTTAATTTTTTGACATCGTTTTGTCATTGTACCTGAAAAGTAGCCTGTGTATATTATTTTATCCTCTATAATCGTGTAGTTACTAGTATAGCAAATATATGTAATGTTTATGCAGACTCTAATATAGTTATTTACTAGTTCCTGATGTGTCACGCCGGCAAGGCGGGTAAAGCATTCGCAGGGTTTCACTAATTGAGAACCTTAAATCCTCCAAAACACATTTTTCCTGGATTTCCCCTCCATTATTGTCGAAAGATCTTGCTGAAAATAGTGTCATTTTATCACCTATAAAGGTCACTTGAAACGTTTAAAAACCATTTTAGGAGTTAATAGCTTCCCTTCAAACAGTCTCCACCAGTAGACCAAGATGCGTAGAATGACCTCGCTTGACCTGAGAGAAGGATCCAAAGAGGTGTGATCTAGTTAGTAACAGACCGACGCACGGAGGCACAGAGGTTATCTGATTACTATAGTATGCAAGATTTAAAATATTGTACAATATGTCGTCACTCCAAGTAATTATTGTGCTGGTTCTACTAACAAAACACCGACAACCGAGCCAAATAAACAACAACAAATCCAGGTACAAATGAGTGGTGGCAGTTGAGAATAATACATTATGAATTCGGCTGTTTACTCAGCACGAATGTTGCTTGAATTTATCACCACAGCATCGCATCGTTCAGAAACCCCAAGCCCCTCTACGCCGGTCTCTCTCCCCGTACACTAACCTCATTTCCCCACCCAAAGGAGTCGATGACGTCTTCAGGGCGACTTTACGAACTGCCGGAAGGAACCGGCTCCTCGCGCGTTCGGCGGGTGATTCGTTCGTCCCGGACGGTGTTTGCGTGTTTGCGTCTGGGAGGCAAAATTATCGCCTCGCTAGCTGACGATATGTGCATTGCCCGGCGCTAGCCAAGTAGCGGGACAGAGTTATGTGTATGCGCGCCCAACTACAGCGTGTCTTGTCGAGTTGGTCCACAGCAGGTGTTGATGCCAGGCTGGGTGTTTGCTGGATGAGACGGCGCACCTGTGGGGCAGGTGCGTAGCCCTGCCTGGGGATTGGAATAGCGTGATGACAGACAAATGACTTGGAGCAGCAACGCTATTGTGCGTGGCGGGTACGGCGAAAGGACAGGCAATTATTGAGGCTTATGCTATGTTCATTTTCTGTAACTAAAAATGTGAGGTGACTGTTAAATTTAGTATTTGAATAGACGAGTTGCATTAAGAAACGATGAGCTGTTAAAAGTAATTCCGGAACAGGCGAACGACATTAAGGGAAAACAAATGTTATAGGAACATTTTATAAAGTTGGTAAAATAAATTACTGCTTATTCCAAGACTATCCTCCCTGAATTATAGTTTTCTCTTTCTTTCCTTCATAGAAAATTTCCGCATCTAAGTGAGATTCATCGTAAGAAACAATGGAATCGACCCATCTATGCAGTCGACCAAATTATGCAATCTACTTTTAATTTCTTTTTGAGATTAGACAGACATGTATTTCAACCTCATTATTATTTAATATCATCAGTTTCCGGCCGGTCAAAAAAAAAAAAAAAGAATCAAATAAAGAGATTAAAAAATCCAAGATTTCAAATCAATACTTATTCAAGTTTCAACAAAACTTTCGTTACGTGAGAATTTTGGTTTGATCTGCACATGTACGTGATGTTTGTATTTGTTTTTTAGTTGTTAAAGCAAAATGACTGCATTTGAATGCGTCGACGAATGACTGCGTCTAAATTGTATTTACGTGTATCTTCAAGCAAATCAGTTCAGGAAACGGCTTGTCATCGCTGACCATTCCCTTTTAGAATTTCAACCGAGGAGAAAAATGGTCTGCTGCGTACAGTTTTTGATAACTGTTGAGCTCCGTCCAAAAGTAAGGGCAGCGGTCTGTTGGCGAGCTTTTGACATTATCTCTGCGTCGGTTGCTGTGGTGTCGACACGCGTTCTGTTTCGGTAACAGTTGATGCTCTTCCAGTGTGACTGCACCACACACATGGGTGACAATCACATTGCATCAGTTGCACAGGCCCAATCTCTCTCGAACACTTTACCAATTCGTCGAAACGTTAACAGTCCAAAAAATTATGTATTAAAAATATTTAGAAAGTTTTACTTAGATTTTATCATATCACTTTAAAGATCAGATGTCAATGTGCGATGATATTCATTTAAGTGTATATTAAGAACTGTAAAGGGTTTCCCTTTCCTATTTTCGGAAGAAATTCAAAACGTTTTGTAAATGGAAATGTATTAAAAAAGTTGACACATCGAAAGGTTAAACAAGAAACACTGAAAGCCCGAACACATTTTAAAAAGGTCTCTGGTAATTCGCTCAAACCAGTGGTCTGATTTTTATTACAATATACAACAGAACAACGCCAGCATTAATAAATAAATAAATAAGACCCTGTTGTATCCACATGCTTAAAAATCCAAATAGTTACAAAATTTTACTAAACGTCTGAATCCGAAAACCAAACATTTTGACGTCCGGAGTCAAATTATTGGAGCGCAGTTGGTTGCGCGTACCACGGTGACAGGATTGTATGTGCAAGTGACAGGAGACGCGAATTCGCCACCTCCTCGAAGTGCCGCCGATTGAGTCGCCGATTTCTTCAACTGGTAGTCTAGGAAAATCAACTTAATCGGTCCGCCGCCAACGGCCAGCTGCGCGGTGGCTCCGTTTGTGAAACACTTCGTCCCAGATACTCACTATTTTTTTACAAATAGGTAAAGCATAATGGGTAAATAGAGTACATGTTCATTGCACTGCGCAGTTGACAGTGTTTCAATAAATTATATAAGTTAAGGTAATTGAGATCGGCTAAAATGGCAATACCTAGTTGGCGGTGTTTCAATAAATTTTACAAGTTAAGGTGATTGGGCCAATCGCTACGAATTGGACTTGCATTGCTCGCGCATTTCCAAGTCGACAGCCAGGCTTCTGCCCTAAATTTCCATCATCCATGACTTTGCCCATTGCAAAACTTTCAGGGCTTTTTACACCATAGTGCAGACAACTCAGAACTTGCGATCTTCGTTCGCGTATGCACTACTAATATATTTCGTCCAATTACGCATCTGATTCACATTTATTCCCTTTATCCACTTGCTTTAGCTGTTTGCGAAATTAGTTCTAGCGCGCGGGTAGGAAGGGAAGGCGTGCGTGCGGGCACTGGGCGAATAGGGCGAGTATTTCGGGCGGGCGCGTCGGTCCGGGCTGCCGGGTCGAGGGCGCTGTCGGCAGGTGGTGTTTCACGGCGGGGGCAGGGGCGTTGGCATCGGCAGCGCTCGGAGCGCGTGCGGGATTCAGGGAAAACAGCTCGCGCCAGATCCCCCCACCCCCAACCCGCCTGCCTCGAGAGCGGATGGAGCGGGTTTGTGCGCGGAGGATGATTGCCTGCGACAGGTGGAGATGTGATGCAACCGCGCTGCCGGCGTGAGCGGCCGGATTTGATTGCTGAGAGGTTCCACGTAAAACCGTAACTCGAGTTTGATTGGATTGAACCGCGTAGCTTGAGCAGGGGTGCTCTCAGGTGTAAGAATTTGAGTAAAATGTCCTCAGTGGCTGGTTGTAATTGTTTGTGTGCAAACACGCATTTCACTAGACTAGAGCCGATCCCGCCGAGCGCTGGGCAGCAGAACACACCGAAAGACGACAAGCCAATGCCTAAGAAAAGGGTGGTTCTTGAGTAGCCCTGCACTCTTGAGTACTCCCATGCACTCCAATGCTCTGTACCAGGAAGATGTAGAACTGACGGAGGAACCGAAGTACCTCACTTTCCTAGTTCTCCCTTGTTCCCATTGAAGACAATGATTCCTCAATCTGCCCGCTGCCACAACATCATTCCTTGAGAGAAGCATCGTTTTAATGTTTTTCAGTAAGAATGATTCCGAAGAAACAGGGTGAAGAAACGAAGTTTCCTTGTGCCAAGCGCAATCTTGAGACGTGCGGTTGCACTGCTTGGTTTCCCATGTACACTTCAATGTTCCTCTCCACGTGCTGGCATCTTTCCGATTCTCCTCTGTCGCCCCTGATTTCATGCCTTCCGTGACTGTCAATTCATGTTGCAGGTCGTGTGTTCGTCTTAAGATCTGAATATACAACCTGTCATGAGTACCTTTTTATCTAGCAGTACGGAGGAAACATTTCTCTCTACACTGGGAACATTTGTCACAGCAAGTAATAATGTTGAAGTCTGTGTAATACAGAGTCCAGTGCATTTCAGTAAGACACGTTCTAAACTATTTCTACATGTACTCCATTTGGTTTCTTTTGCTTGTCATTACACTACGACTCAATTTCATAATTATTCTCTTGATTTGACTAACCCATTCACTATTTCATATTAGAACATATTTTCTCATGCAATGGAATTAATGCAGCATTTTAATTATTCTTGTTTTTTTTATTGTGCGATTTCTAGGGTATGGTTCGAGAAGAAAACATATTTAAGTTATTTTGATTTAGTAATAATATAGACAATTTTTTCATCAAAATTTTACCTTGCAATATATGAAACATGTACGTTTTCCACCAGAAAAAAAAATTATGAAATTTTTGTAGGCATTTTCTCTCAGTACAGCTCTCAAATGTTTAATTTACTCTAATTCTCGTTAATTTTCCACTATCTTTAATTTATTATTCATAAATAAACCATATTTTAAAACATTATTTTGTAACTATTAAAATGCAAGACAGGTTTTTGGCAGCAATCTTCTCTAGCTAGTCATTTAATGCGTTCTTCAATTTCATCATTGCATACCATCACATCTCTTAAACGAACCACTAAATTAACAAGACATTTGAAAGGCCTCCAAGTGAGGTAACCTTCTAATTTCTAATTTTGAATCCACGCTGTTTCCATTAGTGAGTAAATCTTCTTTGAGAAACATTTAAGTGTGCAATAGCAACGCTTTGAACATTACGACTTAAAACTACTGAACTACTTTCAGAGATAAGTTCTGTAAGAGTGAGTAGGTTTTGATGGGAAGTTAAATGATTCAGTGTTGATAAAAATTGTATTTAAAAAATCAATAAGAGTGAAATTTAAGAATTATTTTTAAAAAAAATTGTCAGCCAAAAAATTACTCGCACAATCTTAGGCGCTCGATGACAGGTAAAAGGTTCCAGGAAGGTGGATTGTGTCAGCCAACGAATGAACGGATGCACCAGAGGACTAGTGGATGAGCACATGCGTGACACGGACGAACTGATGGCTTGACCGATGGATAAACTGACGAAAGATCGGAAGGATATACTAACGAGTGGTAGGAAGCATGAACTAACGAATGGTCGGACGGAGTATTCGTTATGGCCATTCGGAATAGTCAAACGGGTGGACTTACGAGTGAACGGACGAACACACGGACTCAGAAGTGGGTGGAGGGACAAACTCAGGAATGGGTGGACGCACGGGCTCGGTATGGGTGGATGAACGGGCTCAGGAATGGGTGGACGGACGGGATCAGCAATGGGTGGATGGGCGGACTGAAGAATGCGTGGATAGTCAGGCACAGGAACGAGTGGGCGGACTGACTCAGGAACGGGTGGACGGACAGTCGGACGGACGGACTCAGGAACGGGTGGACGGACAGTCGGACGGACGGACTCAGGAACGGGTGGACTGACAGCCGGATGGACGGACTCAGGAACGGGTGGACGGACGGTCGGACGGACGGACTCAGGAACGGGTGGACGGACAGTCGGACGGACTCAGGAACGGGTGGACAGACAGTCCGACGGACGGACTCAGGAATGGGTGGACGGTCGGGCGTAGGAATGGGTGGACGGGTGCACTGACTCACGAATAGACGGACAGACTATCACAGAGTGAGACTGGCGGGAAACAGACGACGGGACGAACCACTGGGTCGCCGAGTGGGGCGAGGGGGGTTGTCGTCGGACAGGCGTCGCGGCGCCCGGTCGGGTGACTTGCGCCTAATTGAGTGCGGACGGCGTTTGGCACGCGCCCGGGGCCCGCGCGCGCGCGCGCTAATTGGACAGGTGCGAAGAATAAACGCGCATCGGAGGCGGCGGGGCGCGCCCCGAGCGGCGCCGGCCGGCATGACGTGTGCCGCGCCGCCAGCGCCTCCGGCGGGTATTCTGGGAACCGCTCGCTTCACGGGATTCGTGGAAGCGTATTTCGGCGGTGTTTTGGGGTAGACGCGTGGCGAAAAAAAGGTGTGGAGAATCTATTGCTCCCCAGGTGAGGGGGCAGAATGCGTGAGCAATGGGTGTTGGCGCGAGGGGAGTTTCATGCAGAGTGTCGTGGACGTTGGTACCTTTTTTTTTTTTTTTACTGTAGGTACTTTCCGAGAATCATGGATTTTAGACATGCATGACTCATTTATAAAATGTAGTTGATCTGGAATTTTATTGCTTCCGGTTGTAAGGAATAATTTACTGTAAGTGCACGAAATTCACTACGTATGTGTTTCGCAAATAATATGCTATAATTTATCCGTAGATTTGATGAGTTATGTTGTCTGCGTACGTCCATTTTACATCGCTAATTACAGTTTAATCGTTAAATTTATACTTTGACTTTCAGGCTTATTTCGATTTTCACGTAGGTATGTAATGTCACTCAATGTTGAGATCAATTAAACATGAACAAATCTTTAAAACAACTGCAGGAATAGACGATCTCAATCATCTTTCTGCTTTAAATCGAACGGTGTTAATATTTATCTGGGAAGAAATTGGAAAAAAGGAATGGTAGTTTCTTAATATACAAATGTTGAAAATGCAATTTCTCAAATGTTAGCTTAATGAATAAGATGTAGATGTATTTTAGATATAGATAGTTTTATTTACTGATTGTAGTAATTGCAAAACAAACTGAAAGGAAACATTTGGCCCAATTCTATCTGGTGTTACCGTTACGAATTGTTTTCAGAAAGATGTTCTTGATATTTTTGCTGAAATTAAAATTACAATAAAATTATTTATATCCTCCAATAAGATGGACACCAGGATGACTTCGATGCGATCTACTGAGAAGTTCGTACTCCTATGAAAATCTCATTAACAAACCACTTCTTCCGTCTAATTCTACCACACCTGTTCTTTGTCGAAACACATTGGATTCATCTGCACCCCGCCCTCATCCGTCCATCTAGACCCGTCGAAGGAAGCTTCCTCTGTCTGGCGGCGTGGTGTGCGCCTTGCTGCGCAGACTGTACGCAATATGACAGGGTTCTGCTGAGGTTGGGGAACGCGTCGACTTTCCGCCTTGCTGGCGCGGGCGGGGTGCGTGCGTGCGCGAGGGCGGGGCGGAGGCGGGGGCGGGGGCGGGGACGCGGCCCGCCGGGTCCGAGTAAATTGTTGCTCCGTCTCTGTCTGCCCTCGCCCCGCCCCCTCCGCCTCCGCCCCCCCCCCCCAAGAGGGATGACGTATAGCAGCGTTGGGTCTCAGGTGTGCACTCCGACCTCGGAGCCCGCCCCCGCGCTCTCCGCCGCCGCCGCCGCCTCCGGAACTTGAGGGGTCCGACAGCTTCCCGCCGACGGCCCCGCCCCCGTCCTTGCCTCCGCCGCCGCTCGGCCGGGCGCCGTCCCCGTTGCCGCCGCCCCGGACTCCATCAGCGGCGCCGTCTCTGTCCTTGCCGCTTCTCGCCAGAGGAGAATCAGTCTGCTGCCCCGTGGCTGTGTTCTATTGTTCTACCCTGCCGCCGCCAGCGCCGCTGCTATTGCGCCAAGTCGAGTTTTGACTTTTCTCGTGATCCTTTCATTTGTCGTAGGATTTTACCACAACTATTAAATATAAAAAAATAAAAAGATTTTGGTGAACTTAACACAATCTAAATCTTATGACATGGGATGATCAAACATTTAATACTCACGCAGTCGTTACTTCTTGACAGCCATTTGTCTTTCCGATTTCTGTCCACATTTCTCTCTTTCCACCACTTTCACTTTAGTGTTCCTTCTTTCGTTCGTTTATTCGTCTGCCCTCCCTCACCCTAATGTCCCCTAGCATCCATTGTTACCATTTTGTCACACTGATTACTCATCAGCCATGGCTCTTCCTCCGTTTGTTTCTGCCTATAAAGGACCTCTTGCACCGTTTTCATTTGTTTGTCATTCTCTATCGCTCCGTTTCGTTATTCTACTTGTTTCTGGACCTAGTATCGCTATGATTATTCCTCTGTTACATCACATCCAATCTTTGTCTCTTGTTACCTCTTCTCTTCCTCTTATCTGCTTTGTTTCTTCCCACCTCTAGAACACATTCTGCCTGTCAATTCCCCGCCCACTTTTCTCCATTTACTCTTTCCTCTCTTCTCCACCTTTTCACCATCTTTCAGTTTCGTTCAGGATCCCTCCCTCTGATCTCATTCTCGGTCCTCTCTCCTCATCCTTTCGCTTCTCTCCACCTGTCTTTTCAGCCACGTTTTTCTTCCTACCTTATCTCTCATCCTCTTCTTCCTCCTTCCCCTTCGTCTTCTTTTCTTTCGCTCTAATATTTTTGTCTTCATTCTTTTCTCCTCTTCTTCTTGCCTTCATCTTCTTTCTTTTTAGTTCTCCCTTCGACCTCCATCATCGTCCATTCCACTGGTTGGATTAATATTGTCACTTGTTCGCCATCCCTGCTAATAATCTTCTCAACCGCCACTGCCACCGCCACCGCCACCGCCACCGCCACCGCCACCGCCACCGCCACCGCCACCGCCACCGCCACCGCCACCGCCACCGCCACCGCCACCGCCACCGCCACTGCCACCGCCACTGCCTCCACCACCACCACTGCGCCCGACTCCACCATCTTCACTTTTCTACCACCCCCTCTTTTACTTATTCTTCCTCCATATAAGTCTCGTCTCCTGCCACCGCACGCACTACTACCATCGGAAACACCATCGTCATGTATTACGTCATTCTCCATCTCATTCGTCATCACCACCACCGCCATCTTCACCGTCGCTCCACCCCCGACACCTTCGGCACTGTCGCCGCCGCCGTCCCACCGCGCCCTTCGCCCTCACAAGGGCGAGGGGCCAATCCGTGCATTCTTTCCGCTCCCACTCCCATCCCAGGCCAGGGGCCACTGCCTAACAACCATTGGGCCCTTGCGAGCTCTTTGCTCGGTGGGCGTTTCGAAAGTGTTGCTGCTTTGGGGAGCGTTGAATATGCACTTTGCAACTCCCGAGGCAAGTTTCGGACTTGAAAAGGGTGGAATGTTGATGAGCGGTTTCGATGCGCGTTTGTGTGTGTGTGTGTGTGTGTGTGTGTGTGTGTGTGTGTGTGTGTGTGTGATGGGGTCGCAGTTTTTTTTTCGAAAATCGGGACTTTTCTTTGACATCGCGCCAGTAGCAAATCAGCAGTAAGAATTTTTGAAACTTGTCCCCTTTTCTTCATGTAACTTCACTGTTTAGTTGTGCTAGTATATTTTTTCTATTATTGAATCTGAAATGAAAGACTACAAAAAATGTAAATTAATTTTAGGAAAGTAATGCTGGTTTGCCGCCCTGCAAAATTGTTGAAACTTATGTATAAACAAGCAGGATAACATTTCAAACACAAATTGTTTATAGACTTAAGTTTTGTTTTTCCAATGTCGCACAAAACAATGCAACACTAAATGCCCTCCGTGACGGAGCACGCACGTCCTGCCCCGTTAATTCCTGGAGTCCTCGGCTGTTTTCAAGCATCGGGAGAGCCCTGCAGTCGTGTGGGTGTGTTGACCGACACAACTGGTCCATCCTATCTCATTTTGTTGTGACCTCACTCCGTGTTAAGTTTGTGCACCATGAACATTTAAAATTACATGACACCACTGGAAATGGTGTACCTTCGAGGAGCGTCGGTAGATTGCAAGGAAAATACTCCGAATTTGCCCAGGGGCAGCTGGGGCAACGTGCCCCAGGCCCCTACATGAGTGGGACCCGGAAAATTTATACCAAATGTATATCTTCAATACATTTTTATGAAAAAAAATTAACTGTAGTTTAAGAAGGATTCACTTTAAAATATATTATTAATTAATGATAATAAATAAGGGAAACTTTTGTTGGAAATAGTGACCCCATTGCTCTATTGCGCAGATTCCTTTCTTTCTCTGAGAGCCCTTGCTTATATCGGTACTGCTATTAAACTCCATTATTATTCAAAAATTCACTGCGAAGAAAATCGTCTCTAACCTAAGCGGGACCCTGCGGTTTTCCTCACACACACGCACACATACACGCACTCACACACACATTCACTCAAACACGCGCATACTCACATACTCTCACTCACACACTCACAAAGAGACGCGCGCGCGCACTCACATACGGGCACACTCATACACGCGCACACTCATACACGCGCACACGTACCCACGCGCACACGTACCCACGCGCACACTTACCCACGCGCACACTTACCCACGCGCACACTTACCCACGCGCACACTTACCCACGCGCACACTTACCCACGCGCACACTTACCCACGCGCACACTTACCCACGCGCACACTTACCCACGCGCACACTTACCCACGCGCACACTTACCCACGCGCACACTTACCCACGCGCACACTTACCCACGCGCACACTTACCCACGCGCACATTTACCCACGCGCACACTTACCCACGCGCACTCTTACCCACACGCACACTTACACACGTGCTCACACACACACACACACACACGCACACACACTTCCAATACCCCACCTTTCCTCCGTCCCCCGCGAGTGCGTCCGTGGCAGCGGCGACCTGGCCTGGCCGGGCGGGGCGGGGCGGGGCAGGGCGGGCCGAGGGAGCCAGCCAGCGGGATGATGTACCTTTCGGGGGCGGCGCGGGGGTGCCGTTAGGGGCGCCGGGTGTTGATTTATGCGCCCGCGGGGCCGCGCTCCTGGCTCTTCGCGAACAAGGCGCAGCCCCGCTCCGCACCGTGTGCTCTGCGCACCGGGCGCGCCCACGGCCGACGCGACGGCTCATCCGCTGCGCAAACGCCCCGCCCGCCCCGCCTGTCCCGCCCGCCCCGCCCGCCCTGCCCGCCCCGCCCGCCCCGCCCGCCCCGCCCACCGCGCCCACCGCGCCCCCGCGTGCGGGCGCGGCCGGGGTTTATGCTGAGGAGAGACCTGCGGGGCCACGCGGTGCGCGGAGTGGTATTTGGGGGGATTGATATTGATGCCGTTATAGCACATTTTAAATAAGTAGATATTCGATTTATAGACATAAGATTTAGTAGTATTAGATACGTAGATATTTTGTACGAAGGCACAGATATTGGATACAAACATAATAGATGCTACGTAGAAAATAGGTACATAGATCTTAGATATATAGATATTGGGCAGCTTTATTCCAAGTCATGTCAACTACGTTGCCCTATTAGCGACTTGAAATAAGTTACAGTTTCAGTGATTACATTCTACACAGCAATACCTGATTTACTTCAATACCTACGTTACTACACTAAGTGGCTGTAACGTTTTCTTTTCCATTCATCATAAATTGAATGGTTATTCGTTTTGTAACCTTTAGTTGTAAATTGAAATTTTTAAATTGTGAAAATAGTTACTAAATATCTCAGTGCGGAGGTTTCTTTTAAATGTCTACAACAAAAATTCAATACATCCTCCATTGGTAGTAGTATTTGGAGTTACTTTCAGAATGATTTTCTTGGACCGCACTTTGGACGTGTGTCCGCAAATGTCAGTCACCACCATGAAGTGGAAGAACCGGTCATATCGCTCACACAGATGATCACACAGGACCTGGACACGGTACATGTGGATTGGAATGACGGATATTTGTAGATTAAAATGAAGTACATTTCGTAGATTGAAATGAACAACAAGCCAGATAATCAGAAAACGAGGAAAAAACATAACTGACATAAAAAATAACTTATGAGACATTACAAGTTGTGAGAGAAAAATTGCTTTAACATAGAACCTCGTGTAGCAATCATATAAAGAGATGTTCCTTTACTTTGGTAATGTTACCAAACTAATAATACACTGAAGGAAGAAGTAGGTCCTACAAGTGTGTAAAAGGGTCATTTTTACACACTTTTAAAGGTTCACTGCTAACATTAAGGTGGGATCGCATAAGGAATGGAATTACTTCGGAAAAACATTGATCCATGTCAAGAGTAACAAAGAAATGGATTGAGTACCTAGGAATCATACTACAGAATTTATTACCAGTCCTAGCCATAAAAGTGCTCGATGCAATGTAATGATAATATTTTCTGTTTAAAAGAACGTAAATTCCACGTTGGAATGAGTCATAGAAATCTCGTGCTAGCGTAATCATTTATTTGTAATTTTTACTAACGCAGTAAAATACCTAAATAATGAGCGGTAATTTAATATCTTCGGATTATCGAATGTAGAAACTCTTGACGTTGTGCATTTCCTGCCCTGAATGTGCAATTAAACATCTCGCTCCATCCATCACGCCAGCTCGTTTCGGGCGGGGTGATGAGAAGACGTTCAAAGACAACCTGCATTTCATCTCTTGTTATCTCTGCTCACTCACGAAGTTATCTGTAGAACAATACCAAGAATAATGCGTCTTACCTTGGCGAACAACGGCAGAAAAGTTACAGAAAGCTCTCAAGACTATTCATAAACCGAGAGTGACACTCCCCAAAATTCATTTAATCTCCAGCCTCCTCCGAAACCTGAACTCGAAAGAGCTGCAAACGACGTACTCCGCGATTATCATTCCTCCCACCCCTATACCAGAACTCCTGCCGCGAGGTATCAACGTCTACCAACCTGCCGTTCTTCCCCCCCGCCCCCTCCCCGCTCTCGATTCCTCCGGCCGTTCTCCGCCCCGCCCCCTCGGAGTCGACGTCTGGCCGCTGGGGAGGCGGCATCTCATCCGACACGGCCGCGTTACAGACCCAAGCAGCAGACGTCTTATCGGGCACGCTTCATGCACTCCCGCACCGCGGTATTAATAAACTTTGCGGATTACTTTTCTCTGCGTTGTTCACCTCCCTCCGCGCCGCCCTCTGCCAGCCCCTGCCATTGCCACCACCCCGTGCATGGCCAGTAGCCCCCGACCTGTCCCGGTTCGACACTCTGCACTTCGTCTCAGCGCTCCTCGCCCTGGTTTCTTGTCCTACAATGCCCCGCCCATCCCAGACCCACACCGCCATTCATAGTCCCTCCCTGCCGCTTTCTGATCCGCCGATTTCTGTCCGCTACCTGAACTGCCCCGCCCTACCCCGCTCTCCCGACAGTGTCTTGCCCTCCCTGCCCCTAATCTGTACTGTAACCAGCCTCTCCTCAGTCTCCCCCGCCAGGATTAGCCGTAGGTCCACGACCCACCCCGCGCCCACACACTCTAAACCATCAGATTGTTTAGGCTTACCCGGCCCTCCCGACCTCGCTTTGCCCTCTCCCGCCTCCATCCTCACCACCCCATCCTCCCTTTATTTCCTCACCTCTTACCCGCCCTCGCCTTCCCCATTCCTCCTCGCCTTTCTACAGATCTCCCTGCTCTGCCCTCCTACACCCGTCCCCATTTCCATGTCCTCGGTCCGTGTCCACCCTCACTCCATTCCTCCCCGCTGGCGGGGAGCAGGCCGTGTTTACACCCCCAGATAAGTCTCCGCCGCCGCCGCCGCCACTGTGGCTGCCGAGATAAGATCGGCGTCGCGCGTCGTTCTTCATCTTTTTATGTTTCATTTGCAGCACTTTGTTTCCGTCGTGCTTCGCGGCGCGCCGCTATTCTTCGCCTGTCAGCGTGTTTTCCACCTGGCCCTTTGTTCGCGCGGCGCAACGCTTCGCCCGTCTCTTTTCTGTCTGTCCGTTCTTATTTCTAATTTCCCTTTGTCTTAGCGGCGCCGCCGCCCCGCGCGCCCTCGCGTTCCGCTTCATTTACCACCCTCCGCGAGACGCCGCGCGCCGCCGACGGCGCTGCGATCTGGCGGCGGATAGGTGAGCGTGGGGTGGTGGAGAGGGGGCGTCGGCATGAAGGGGAGTGGGTGGGAAGAGTCGGGGCGGAGAGACGTAGGTTGCTGGGGTGGAAAGGGGCGGAGGCGAGAGGTGTGGTTTGCCGGGAGGGGTAGGTAGTGGTGAGTTGGACGGGGTGAAATGGGTGCTGGGCAAAGCGGCGGAGTAATGAGAGTGGGTGGTGCGGGTGATTGGGGTGATGTGCACGTGAGAGGATTGATATGCGTGCGAGAAGGGTGACGTGCAGGTGCGAGGGGTGATGTGCGGGGAAGGAAGAAGGGCGATTTGTGGGTGAGAGGGGTGATGGGCGGATGAGAGGAGTGATGTGCGTGTGAGAGGGGTGAAGTGCCGTTGAGAGGGGTGATGTGCGTGTGGGAGTGTGGTCCGGGAGTGAGGGGGCGGACTGCAGGTGAGGAGCGGGATGGTGGTGAGATGGGCTGGGGCAAGTGGGCGGTGGCGGTGGGTGGCAGGTGGGCTGCAGGTGTGTGTGTGTGTGTGTGTGTGTGTGCTGGAGACAGAGGCGGAGTAATAACGAGATAGCGTGGCGCGGGTGAATAGGGTGATGGCAGGTGAGAGGGACGATGTGCCGGGAAGAGGAGCGTGGTGCTCTAGTGAGAGGGCGGGTTGCTGGTGGGAGGGGCAGCGGAGGGGAAGAAAAGGGCCGTCAGGGAACAAGAAAAAAGCGGGCAGCAGAGAGAGTGGAGTGGGGGATGTGGGAGGACGATGAAATGCCGGAAGGTGAAGAAGCGAAGGGGTGGATCGGGATGACGGGACACAATCTCGGAGGAGGAGGGCGAAGGAAGAGTAGGGGCGCCACGGGGACTTCTGCTGGAGCTGCAGATCGTCCAGGCGATTGAAGAGGGATGCTGCTGGAATACGCCTTCTGTCGCAGTTTCCGGGCACCTTTTGCTCGCTTTTCGGTGCGATTTTCTACGTGTTTTCTTTGTGCGTTGGTGGGAAAGATGCAATTTTGTGGACGATTTGATATTCTCAAGAAACGTCTACTCTTAAGTGCTCTGGCGATTTAGTATTTCGAACATCGTTGACAAATCTAGAAGTTATAGAATGTAGCCAGGTCTGGATTTTGGTTCGCTAATCAGTTTTCTGGGATGTATTCGACTACATATATTTGCATTTTTCAAAAAACATTTATAATTACTAAATATATTTTTTTTAAATTGTCTAAGAAATTATAGCTCTGGAAACTTCGAAATAAAGTACTCTTACGTGGTAGTTAAATATCAATCAAAATAGATAAACCCATTTCATCTTTTTATAAATATGTTATCTGAGATCATATACTCCTAATATTCCGTAACTTGTATCATACGAATGTAAACTGTATGTACGATTTTCGTCTAAGGACATATAGTTGAACAAGTGGATTTTGCAAAAGGGAGAGTCAGTCTTCAAGAAATCGAGGAATGTATTTTCAGTTTCTTCAAACCCGAGCGGTGTTACATGACGGCTAAGTCTCTGTAGTTCTTGTGCATCGCATTCTGAGTACTGTGGACGCCCCCCGAGAGGCCAGGCGACCTTTCACGTAGGCCTCCAGTCCGCTCGAATTTACTTCATTTCCTGCAGAGGCCCCCTAGCGCTGTCGATACGAACCATCCCTCCCCTACTTTAAGCCACATTCGATTTTCGTCCAAGGCCGGCGCCATCCCCCCCCCCCCCCGCCGTCGCCGACCACCTGCCTCCCCCGCGCCTCCCTGCAACTCCGGTGTCCGCCGCCCTCCCGCCGGCGCCATCCCCCCCCCGCCGTCGCCGACCACCTGCCTCCCCCGCGCCTCCCTGCAACTCCGGTGTCCGCCGCCCTCCCAAACTCCCCCGTCTGTCCCCACCGCCTTTGCCAGCTTCACTGTGCCCGCCGCCCCGCCACCCCACCTCTAAGGCGACTTGCTACCCCTCCTCCACCCGCGCCGCCCCTCCGCCACTCCCGCTGGTCCCCGCCCCTGCCGCCTCTGCCACAATGCCATACCCCGCTAATGCACCACCCAGCAGCCTTGCTTCCTCACCACCTCGCCATCCAGCCGCCTCGTTAAAACTCTACTCCTTACGCGCTGTGCCCACCTCCACGCCCCCCCCCCCCATCCCGCCATGCCGCCGCGCCTCCTTTCGTCCCGTCGCATTCTCCCGTCCTACATTTCCACCTACCCGCCTCTAGCCGTCCACCAACCTACCATCTCGCCGCCCATGCCTTCCTGCAACTTCGCGCTCAATGCTGCCTCGTCTTCGCGACGCCCCACATGCCCCATCGCTGCCAGTACACCAAGCACATGCCATCACCGCAGCCAGGCCAGCAACTACCCTTGAGACAAACCTCAACATTGTTACTGACTCGTCCTTCCTTCTGACCTCATCACCTCACGACTCCACGGCCGTCTCACCCCGGGCTCCCGGTTAGGTTGTTACACAGTCCTCGCAAACATGGGCGTTCCGTCTTCACCATTTTCGCTCACCACCTGCAGTTCACGCACATTCGCCCACTTTTTCCATCCCCTTCGCCTCGCCTCGCCTCGATTCATCAACTGTTTTACCATCTTCTACATGTCCATCGCCGGCTTCACCAATCACCCCCGCTCCCGCATCGTCCCTTCCCCGTCCGCTATCTCCACCGTCGTCAGCCATCGCTTCCTCGGGTACACAAACTCTTGCTGCGGGCTGTCCCCTAAGTAGCGCGGCGGGCGCCGGGGCGGGCGAGCCGGTTTGTTTTCTCGGGCGGGCAGGCGGGCGGGCGGGCGTAAGGTGCGCGTGGGGGCGGGGTGGATAGCCGGGGTTGGGGGCGGCTCTGATTGGCTCTGACGGAGACGGAGTGCGGCGCGGGGGCGGACAGATGTAGCTGCGAGGGGGAGCGCCGCCGGCAGGTAGAAGAAGAAGAAGACGGCCCGCCCGCCGGCAGCCTCAGAGGAGAGAGCGCGCTGCTGCCTTACAAGGTGCGACCGCCGCGCCGTGGCGGGACCTGCAAGAAACGGCCGCGCCGAACACCGCAGGTCGGGGTGGGGCCGGGGAGGAGGGAGGCTGGAATTGAGCGAATGCTCCTCGGGGCCGGGTGGGACGCAACGAGAGGAAGGGAGAGAATTAAGGAAGGGGCGGTTTACGGTAAGAGAAAGAGAGGGAGGGGCGGAGAACAGGGAGAGACGTGGGAGGGAGAAGAACGAGAAGGGAGTTAAGATAAACGAGACGAAAGAGAGGTAGTTGACGTCTAAGATTCTTAATACTTAAAATGCCAGCTAAAAACATGTGTTACTGTGTTCGAGAGTTCATCTGTACGACAGTGGGGGTGATTCATTGCGAATTAAGCTTAGTGTTCGATTCGAGATTTATATGACGAACTACTGAAGCTCTGATGAGACTTCCCTATGCACTTGTGCATCGGAAAATATGCAGTAAACATTAAATTTCTCTAAATCGAAAATAATGAATAGGGGAATGATGATTTTATAAATATTAATTACGTGATGTTTACTCTTTTTTAATGTGGTGGAATTGATTTTCAAATGAAAGAGACACTAGTTGATGGAATTGTGTAACTGGTACAGTAACTGAGTCACAATGACAATTTTACGAACAGAAGAAGAATAAAGTCAATAGATCAAGAGATCAGAGTAGATTTGAGAAACAAGGCGAATTAGAGAAATATTGCATGAAAGCATGAGCATACCTGCTCCCAGAAAAAGGAAAGAATCGACTCTCAGTTTGAATATGAGTAGCGAGCAGATACTGCACTCATGAAAACCGACAACCATGGAATCTAGTTAAAATTGAGTGCGAAAAATCCCCCGCTATACTAAAAAAGATATACAAAGTAATGGTTGTGGATGAAGCGCTCTTAGATTAGAAGAAACGACGGCGACGGCTTGCCGAAAAGAAAACGTGAGGCGGTTGTATTGTAGCTGAGCGGATCTTTAAAGCACCGAACCCCGCTCAGTGGTTAGCAAATGTGTGAGGCTGTGAATCCTTGGAGTGCTGAAGGAGCAGCGGTGAGGTTGACGAACTGCGTGGGAGGAGTCTGTGTGGAAGACGAACTGCCCTGCAGCCTCCATCCCCTCCCCTCCTTCCTATCCGGTCCTGTATCTCTCTCCACCCTTCTCGTAGTCCCTGCCGTTTCCAGCGCTGTGTCCTCCCGTCTCGGCCACAAACGCCGTTCTCGTCGTGTTCAGCCTTTCCCGCCACTTCACGACATACCCCCTTCTCCAAACTTCGCTTCCGAAGCCGCACTAGCTTCCATAGCACCTCGCCACTACTACTGCAGCCGTCCTACCGCAACCTCCTCTTGCACTACTATTCAACGGCTTTCACATTTGCCACCATCGACTTCATTGTTACTTCTCCCACCATCGTTACCCCCGCTTTCTCCGTCATCGCCAACTTCCATTCCGCCCCGCCTACTCCACCTCTACTGCCCCCACCTCCCGTTCTTCCCTTTCTCCGTTAACTCGTTCCTGCCGAACAACTTCCTACTTGTTCTCACCCCCTTGTTTCACCGTCTCATCCAATTGATCTCCACCTCCGCTATTCTCGCTTTTTTTTCAGTCGTCCATCGTCGTTGCCGTCACCGTCGCCAGGATGTGAGGATGTTCACCACCGTCCCCGCTGCTAACACTAGTCTCGGTGTCGTTTCCTCAACGGCTGTAAACGCCCCTTCCAGTCCTCGTGAGAGCCCTTCACCCATCAGGGCAACGGATCGTTCTTCTTCTGTCTACATCCCCAGGCATTCCCCAGAGGGTTCCTTCTTCCGGCAGGATACTCTTTTTTTTTGTCTTGTATTTCCACTCCGTTTCCACCGTTACCTGGCATTCCATTCGTTCAAATCTCTTACAATAGTTAAGACTGTTTTGGAATGCATGTTCATTTGGGAAGGTCCCATGAGGAAGCGCGCAAAATAGCAATTTTAAAAGGAAGTAGAAAGTCAAACCGTCTGAACTTCCTGCTGTTGCTATTTCGCGCCTTTCAGGTACACCGCTCTTCTCAGATACGAATATTAGCAGATTGCGTTTACATTTTACTTGCAGGTCCGTAAAAGAGATGTACCAAACCAGTAGAGGCAATGAGTTTTTGACACACGAGTAAAATGATGACGTACGAAGCTTCGAAATGGAGACCGAGTAGAGTTTTTTCAAATGAGTTTACCGAAGTCACTTTCGTACGAATTGTGAACATTATGTTCATGGAAACGTATAAGTATATACTCTTGTGATCATCATCAATGTGCAGAGCAACAGCCTTTATCCAGTTGCTTTATATGGCCATATGACTTCTTTGCCCTATGTGTACTGCAAAGTCTATTTTGAGTTACACGTACCGCAAAGTAACAATGTTTTTTATCAATATTCAATGAAGGTAAATGCTAGTTTTCAATCATCAGTGCTGAAAATGTTATTTGTTCTTTTCCACAGGAGATCTTCATTTAGTTTCGAATTTGGTTCACTTATCAAGTTCAACATTCGCATAGCTGACATTTGATCCTTAGTGATACTAAAGGTGAATCATTTACACATTTTTCCCTAGGGCTTTTACCCAACCATCAGTCGGTAACCCTTTACGTCCTCAAGATTTGCTAATTCGACCAGACACTAGACACCAACACACTTACGGGCTCCTCTGATCTGAGGGCACCGGAATACAAGGCCCTCCGCGACAACACATCCATGAGAGACAAGGAACAAACAACTGTTTCCAATGGGAGATTCGATACCGCGACCCTTCGGACCGAAGCGCTGCGGCGGTGGTGTAACGGTTAGCGTACTGGACTGTTGTACCCAAGTTGGTGGGTTCAAACCCGATCGACGCTGTGGATTTTTAAGGGCGAAAAAATCCTTCGTACGCCTTCCTTCGGAGGGGAAGTAAAGCCGGCTGTCCCATGTTCGTAGATTTACTTGCATGCAAAAGATCCTCAAGCCTAAATGACGCCTCTGAGCTAAATTCAAAATCGCCTGTTTCTCGCCCAAGAAATACCTCCTTTCTCTGCTAGTTGATGAAAGGAGCGTAGGGAAATTTGCGTGGTCAGACGGAAGAAGGAGTCTCGCCACGTAAAATAAGGCAAATTCAATTCAATTCAATTCAAACCGCTGAATCCGTACAAGCTCTTAGCCCCCTCGTCCATCCAGGTTGGCAAAATATACGTTTTGTTATGTAATATTTTATAACATTGTTTCCAAATGGATTGTTTAAATCATATCAATTACCACCACTTATATTTAACCTCGTAAATAATACAATATGTCATGTGAATAAAAATAGTTTCTGTATAATTTTGAGCACCAATTAAAGTTTAACAAAATCACGAAGAGTTTCTCTGTTTATTTTAGCTCAAGTATCGTCATCTTAATACAAACGCAAGGAGAAAAAAATGTACAAGAGAACTTCTACAAAGCTATCAAACCTCGTTTAGAAAACTCGAAAATGAAATGATATAAGGATCCAGCAGAGGTTTCGTAATTACAAAAACTACTTACTTACGCATACTACATTAAGTATATTTGTGCATCAGCTTTTTTATAACATTAAATCTATCCAACTTTTTTTCTTACCACTTTATTCTTGTTTCCTGGTATCTGTAAGATTTTCCGCTGGTTTCGAAAGCTGCATCGCTTCCAAAGCTCGCTGAAGGAGAAGCCGCAACCGAACTATGTTGCGCAACTCTCGTAAATCCGAGAAACGAAAAAAAAGGGACAGTGCATCCCGGCGGCCCCCGGGGGAGAAGTTGGTGTTTGAAGAGGTTTCGCGGTGAGTTGCGAAGTCGCGGGGCACGCGGGTTGTGCAGCGTGCCCGCCCGGCGAGGCGCGGCGCGGCGCGGCGCGGGGACCGGAAGAATCGGCGGTCTGCGGCCGCCCGCATGCTGCTTCCGCGCCCGCTGCCCCTTTGGACCGGGCCTGCTGCCTCAGCCCTCGGCCCTCGGCTCTCGGCCCTCGGCGCTCGGCCCTCGGCCCTCGGCCCTCGGCCCTCGGCCCTCGGCCCTCGGCCCTCGGCCCTCGGTCCTCGGCTCTCAGCCCTCAGCTCTCGGCTCTCGGCTCTCGGCTCTCGGCCCTCGGCGCTCGGCCCTCGGCCCTCGGCCCTCAGCCCTCGGCCCTCAGCCCTCAGACCTCAGCCCTCGGCCCTCGGCCCTCGACCTCAGGCCTCAGCCCTCGGCCCTCGGCCCTCGGCCCGCGGCCCTCGGCACTTGGCCCTCGGCCCGCGGCCCTCGGATCTCGTCCTCGAATTTCGCCCGGGTTCCCTGGCGTCGGGTCTTCCCTGTGCCAAACGCGCGGAGCGACGTATGTATTTATTTGGAAATTTAGGGTTGGATTAACACATGAACGCCCAATTATTAACTTTGTGCGGGGCTCTCTGGTAGCATGATTCTTAAAGAGCTAATCCAGTATTAGGTTGCTTGATTATACTGCTAGAGTGCTCCAAAGCGCTAATAGCTGGTTATACGAGGTTTTTTTAAATAGAAAAAGTAACAAAACTGCTTCCGCGCTGCCCCTTTATACCGTGCCTTCTGCCTCAGTCCGTGGCCTCTCGTTCCTCCCAGGTTCCCTACCCTTGGGTCTCCTTCCCTATGCCCAACGAGATGTCTCCCGTATTATTTATTTTAATATGTTTTTGGCAATTTAGTGTCGAATTAACTCTTGAACGTCCTTTTTTCAATATTTAACCATTAACGACCAAATTAATCTTGTGCTCATAGCGCTCACCCATTGTCGTCCTCTCCGTAACCGCATTGTTGGGCCCCTCTGGTAGTATGTTTTTACTTAAAGTGCTGATCCATTGTTGTGTTGCTAAATGTCACTACTAGAGCAATCCAAAGCGCTAACAGCTGGTTAAATGAGTAATAGAGAAAGTAGCAAAACTGCATTCGAGCTCCCTCTTTGGACTGGGCCTGTTACCTCAGCCCTCGGCTTCGCCCCCCCCCCCTTCCAAGGTTCCCTATCTTTGGATCTTTTTCCATGTGTCAAACTTGCTGAGTGGCGTATTACTTATTTCCAACGTTCAACCTAATAATTTAATTATTATCTAGAGAAGTGTGTGTTCTGTGTGAAAAAATACAGTTGGGACAAGTAATTATGAATTATTACAATTAATTACAACAAATAAGAACTATAAAAATCACGTCAGTTGGCCAACTTAAATATTCCATAACAGGAAATGGTTACTCTTTTCCCTGTACCCAGAGGCTTTTACCCTTAAGCCTGTACCAGAAAGCATTTTTCCAAACCATCTTTTGAGTGCTTATAGCGGCTTAGGCGGAATATAAAAGTTTTTTATTAGATAAAATATGCTTAAAATTCTCATAAGACCTTTGCGAAGTTTCGACGTTTCCTCTTCAGACATCTGTACATATAATTTTGCATTACGAGTATATCATAATAGAATATTACACAATTCTATAATGCTATATTACAATTTTTCTATGTAATGTCAGTATATGCAATCCACTCACCTAATTTCATTTTAACTATTTGGTAGAACTAATTACGACGAATCGTTGAAAGGATAGAGGATCGATAATTTAAAAAAAATATATATGCTATGTCCGCGTTTTATGAATATTTTATTACCTTATTTTTCATACTTCTATACACTGATATATCTACGTGTCTGATTTCTAGATCTTTTATCTGTGATTTCTATTAACCGGATTTTTTAATTCCAAACATTTAAATTTATTCGACACATTTAATCTAAGACCAAGACTACCCTTTATATCACACTTATTTCCTCTACTCAACCCAAAGACGTTTCTTTACGAGTCTGGGCAGAAGACCCGGCTTGTTACGCCACTGCATTTATCTGGTTATTTACCTCTGTTGGACGCGTCTTGGCTTACATATGCGATCTTGGCCGTGGTTAGGTTATGACGTGTGCAGGACCTCGAACATTGCTCCCAGTGCGTAGAGTTGCTACGGAATAGAAAGGAGGATGCGTGAGATAATTTGAGGAAAACATGCGCTAATGTATAAAAAATTATTATTATTTACATATTAATTTTTAATAATTTAGTTTTGGAAATAGAATTTTTTTTAAAAATTTTAACATCGCGTAAGTTCAAATGTTGAGGAGTTTGAAGAAAGAAATTCTTAACCTTGAAAACTGTTTCGAGAAAAATGGGTTCCAGGTTTGTACGAACTTCAAAGTCTTGAGTTTTAGTTACGTTATGAATGATTAAGATTGACTGAACAAGTGAATACAGCCAGCACAAGTTGATACAGAAGCAGTTCTGGACAATCTATTCAAACAGTTCAATGGACCAACAGCTTCTGCGCAGCCGTACTATTCGTTGCATTCTTCTGAATTCTAAAGTCATTTATTTGAACTTTTGGAATGCTATTCATATACACGGAAGTGTAATGCCAATCACAAGCCAAATAACGGAAAAACGGCTTTACCAGGGTTAAACCATTCTTCAATCCAACTCATCAATTCTTATTAGATTAATGAGTCGCATTTTAGAGTGATTTTTAATTTAAAAAAATTATTTCATTAAACATTTTATTTTTATTGCGAATAGAAAGGGAACCAACATGTTTAAATCAATGTTTGAAAATACGCGCTTTCGGTTTAATTTTGAAATTAACTTCTAGAAGAGGAGTTGAGTAGAAATGGTAATAATTGGAGGCGGAATAAATATTTTGGAACATGTTAATATTGATTGTGGATGAAATGGAGTTTCAGCAACACAAACTATGTCGCATAATTGGAACTCCTCTGGTTACTGGATACGAAAAACGGGAAGAATCGGCGGCGCAAAGAAATGCGCTTCTCTCTGTCTCTAGAGAATCTTTGCCGAGACCTTTCCAGCCATCATCGCAACTCTATTTTTCCCTTAAACATGGTGCAGCTGCAGCGCATGTCTGGGCAGGGCAGAATACTTGAATTGTACGTCTGGAAACGGCAAAGAAACATAGTTTTCTCAAAAACGAAAATTTTACATCGGACAACCCGTAGCACCAACGTGCTTCAAAGAATGATACGAGTTTTCACGACTTTTCTGGAGGGTAAAATTAAGAAACTCCTGAAGAATATACTTTATTTTTGGCCGCTAAATAAATGTCTTCTTTCAAGATAAAACTGTTTTCTTGTAAAATGACAGGTTTTGAAATTATCGCCCTTGTGTACTGACGATAAGTACCTACTCCAATCCTAGAAGTACCTTCGCTAAAAATCATCGTTCTAGAGTCTAATACTTTTCATTTCAAGAGCACTGCATTTCTCCAGCCATTGCATAATCCACATCCAACCTAAAAAAAAAATGGGAAAAAAGCGACTGGCGTCCCATAGATCGAGCGCCTAAGACCGCGATGACGTCACGCTGCTACGCGGCTGCGCTTCCTGGATTGCGCGTGGGCGCAGCGGCACACGTGCGCAGTCTGCGCCGCCTGCGTGAGAAACGAGCGCGCTGCGCCTGCAGATCAGCGAAGGAGGCTGCCAATAAATCGCCGGCCGGCGATGGGCTTGCGGCAGCTTGAGTACAGTCGGCGCCGCGTGGCGTGCATATAAGTGCATATAGTGTTGTGAAGTGTTGCGTGTTGTGTGGATGAATGAATGAATGAATAAATGCGTTAATACAAATAAAATATAAATAAAATATAAGTGTGAATGCGAGTGAGAACAGAAACAAAATAAAAGAAGAAAATAAAACAATGCAAAGAACTCCAAATTAAATAATTAAAATTTTAAAAAACGTCTAAAAACTAGAAACCCCAAAGTGGGAATGTATATAGTTATAAGATAGTTTTAGTTCGTCTGTAAGTAAAAAGTCCTCCCTAACTGCATAAGCCAAATCGGCTGCAGTTAAAAATATATATTCCGAAAGTCAAATAAATTGCCACCTCTCCAGGGTAACGGGAGAGGGGAAAATGAGAAAAAGGTTTGCGGCTACGGAGCCGACGCGCAGTTGGCTATGCGCGGCCTACGCACGGCTTGCGCCTCTCGTGGCAGGTGTGTCTTCTCACTGCACACAAAAACGACAACGGCACGATGCCTCATGACTGACGACGTACAACAGCTATAAAACTGTAACAGAAATAAATTCATTGGAACCTCGTTAACTCGAAGCGTGTGTAACACAGGCGTAGTGTTACATACGCTTCGAGTTATCGAGGTGTAACACCGGCGGAATTAGCTCAGAGTCACTGTTACTGTCTTGACTGGAAGGTGCTAAGATATGAGTGTTGACGGTGGCAGATTTTCCACGTTGACTATATAGGTCTAGTTCAGTCTGGGGGAGAACTCTAGCTGCCGGCTGGTCTGATAGTTTTTCGTGGTTTCTCCGATCGACACGTAGCGTATGCCGAAGCAGTACCCTAATAAACGGGCTAAAAACCGCGCGAGATCTTTCCTTTCTCTTTCGAACTCCTTACCATGTACTCACATATGTACATGCACCGTACGACACGTATTGCAGACCTAGTCGGGAGCTTAGTGCTGGTCCTGATAGGGACGTCGCACCGCTGGGGGAAGATACCTGTAGGGGGGAAGTCCTCCCCAACCCGACGTTTAGGTCGGCTCTCACAAATCCTGAAGGAATCGCCACCACCTCCCAAGGTAAAGCATCCTCTATGCTTTCGGGAATAATGACCACACTAGTGGACGTGTCCTGAAATCAACCAACCAATCGAACCTTAAAATCCCAAATCCGTTTACAAGGTCTGATAACTGCGAGCGTAAAATACAACTGGCGATTGGGAGATGGCGTGTTTGATCCCGGCCAAGTACGAAGAGTTTACGTGGTGTGCTTGTTAGCAAAGGGGATTTGTTGTTCTTTTTGACTAAGGGTGAGTTTGAAGCCCCTGTCGCAATCGAATTCGTGGGGCGATTCCTCTAATCAACGGCTTGCCTGATCACTTTCAGGGCCACCCTTAAACGTTTCGCCGAAGCGGCCTATTTATCAGTCCTTTTCACCTTCCTCGTTCACATGATATTGTGACGTGTCTCTGTAAATCGATTAATAATGTATATTCTTCCTTCTAAATTATTCTATTCAGAACTACTATGAGATGATTATGAGGGAATGATACAAATGAAGTTATTCCGAAAGTAAATAAAATATACCATAAATGGAAAGTCGTTTATGCTGACAAAAATGGAGTTAATATAAATGCCGTTGATGTTTTAAATTAATATTGCTAATGTTCATTTATTTTTGACATTCCTTAAACTTCTGCTTGTTATTATAATTTGCGTTAGTGAATTACGAAACGAGGAGATTACAAATTGCATCTTCTTCTCAGAGACAGTTTAGGCATTGCTTTACATGTATTCTGAATACTATGAGGTTGTGTTTAATAACATTTGTTTGCTTTAGTTTTCCCAGAATAATCATAGACCACGCTGTGATGTAGTAAAACTTTTTAGAGAGCGGGCTGTATTCTAGTTCTAACGAGGGCGTCCCCCTCTTCACTCTTGCTCTCGAGTGCCCCACAGAACGTTCCGGTTTCTCTTAGAGAAACAGAAGAGCGTCTGGATGTCTTTTACGAGTGGCAGCTGGTTGGTTGTCGCGAGGCGGGCCAAATATGTGGTTTTATGAGAGCCTTGATTCTCGTATTTCTGTCTCGGTGTGCTTGTGTGGAGGGCAGAATTTACGATTCTCTCTGATATTTTTCTTCTGGGTCTTTTTGTGAATGAATCCCAGGCAAAATTTTAACTTTCAATTCAGAATATCGACCCGGGCCGGGAAGTTGATTCTATAGTAGATGCTAGTGTTTCTTTTCGTAACAAGAAAGAAAATGACCTTCATGAAGTATATGTTTTCGATGTTTATTGTGGCCTTCTGAACAGCACTTTTATATGTAGCGCATCCCATTCACAATCCAGAGCTTGGTAGTCGTTTTTTTAAGAATCCGCGTTTTTCATTCATTACTTATTCACAGTTAAACATTCATGTATCTCGCTGTTTCTTTTAGCCACCAGACAAATATTTTTAGAATGGAAAAGAAAGACGATACAAATAAAAGTTGTCTTTGTGTTTTCTCCTTCGTTGTTAATCGTATTGTTACAAATATCTCTCAGGAATATTCCATAAGACTTACTTTGAAAGAAAAAACAACGTAAAGTCCCGAAATGCAATAGTTTTTCGTATAGTGCGAATTTATCATGCACAGAATACATTTTTTCTCATAGTATGCCACACACAGTTTTAAACTGTTTTTGAAGTTGAATCAATAAATGAATACTTGTAAATAGAAAGGTTGCTGAAAGAACTAACTAACCGAAATAACTAATGAGCATTCCCTCGTGCTTTCTAATTTAACATTAAACGCACGTAAACAATGTGTAATTGAACTGACGAAAATCAAGGGGAAGTGTTGTTTTCCTTCGCTCTGGCATCACTTGGCAAACGTTGCTTAACCTTCTGTTTTGCCCGCGCTGCCAGGGATTGCGCATCGGAGTTCCCAAAGTGCGGAAGTCACCCGCTTGCGGGCGGGCCACCTCTCGAAATTCCCCGCCCCCGCGCGGCCCCTCTTCCGGAACTTCCGGTGTGACGGATCGCTCTAATCCGGTAGCCGCAGCCCGGTGGGCGAAATGAGACATCGCCCCTCGGACGACTTTCGGCGGCGAGGTGGAGGTAATGGTGGCGGTGGCGTTGGAGGTGAAGGTGGTGGTGGCGGAGCTGGAGCTGGCGGTGGAGCTGGCGGTGGAGTTGGCGGTGGAGTTGGCGGTGGAGTTGGCGGTGGAGTTGGCGGTGGAGTTGGCGGTGGAGTTGGCGGTGGAGTTGGCGGTGGAGTTGGCGGTGGAGTTGGCGGTGGAGTTGGCGGTGGAGTTGGCGGTGGAGTTGGCGGTGGAGTTGGCGGTGGAGTTGGCGGTGGAGTTGGCGGTGGAGTTGGCGGTGGAGTTGGCGGTGGAGTTGGCGGTGGAGTTGGCGGTGGAGTTGGCGGTGGAGTTGGCGGTGGAGTTGGCGGTGGAGTTGGCGGTGGAGTTGGCGGTGGAGTTGGCGGTGGAGCTGGCGGTGGAGGCGTCCCCTCGGCCGCATCCGTTGCATCCCCTTTCTCATCTCCGTTATCGTCGGACGCTGGCCGATGGTACTGGACCTTAGACAGGGCCCAAAGTACGCGGACATCACGTCTGTGGGTTTGAGTCCCGCGTATAATATGAATGATATCGGTTGTGGACTGTGTGTATCTAGATCTCCTTTATCATCTCTAAATCAGCACTGTTTCCCCAATTTCGTGCTTACCGATAAGAAGTGTGCTATGAAAGTTCTTGTGCGTACTGAGGAATTGGCTTTTTAATTCCAAAAATGATACAACCATTGAATAATCCCATATGTCAGAAAATTTCTACAGTAACGAGATAGGGCTACCACGGCATGAGGTTCTGAGAGTTGTATGGGTGGGCCAACCAGAAGGGTCCTGACCGAAAAGAGCGACTACAATTATTGATCCATCAACCCTGCCATCTTAACCATCATACTTGCCACCACCCACGTAGCAACCTCGCCCCTCACCATCCTGGCACCTCTGCATCCACCCTCGCTGACATCTTCATTCCCACTCTCATTTCCACCGATATCCTCCCCACCTCTTCGGACATTCCTTCCAACACTCCCGTCAAAGCCTATTGTGCAACATCTCCGCCACCCCACCCGCCGTCGTCTTAAATATAAACTTTCCACTGCCTCTTCCAAACTCGCCTTCGACACCCTCTCCAGATTCCCGCCAACATTTCCTTCATAACCTCTTCCCCCATCACTTCAATACACCTCTTTACCTCGAACCCTCATCATTGACACCCTCCACCCCGACCGCAAAACCCCTTCCCCCCCCCCCCCAGTTGCCTTCTCTTTTGGCTTAGCTCCCTCTGTTGGCCCCTGTCGGGGTGCAAGTTGCCTTGGCCATCCCTCGTCCCCGCCCACGCCGCCACCGAGGACAATCTGACAGCGCACAAGTTGTTTCCGGCTTCGCTCAAGCACTCGCGCGTCGCCCCCCCCCCCCCCCCCCCCTGCCAGAGGCCGAGGCAGGTAGGCGGCCAGGCAGCCGCGCCAGCCTCCAGTGGGGTCCAGCAGCGCTGCTAAAATAATACACACCACTGCGTCAAACTGATTCCGAAACCCTTGAAATACGTTTCGGCAGTGAAAACGAAATTCAAACCGTTAATTTTCATTTATTATTCATTCTCTTAATTTTATTTAGTATTATGATTTGTTTTTACTGAAATAATACAAACCACTGCATCAAACTGATTCCGGAACCCTTTAAATACGTTTCAGCAGTGAGAACGAAATCCAAATCGTTAATTTTCATTTATTATTCATTCTTTTCATTTTATTTAATATTATTATTTGTTTTTACTAAAATAATACAAACCACTGCATCAAACTGATTCCGGAACCCTTTAAATACGTTTCAGCAGTGAGAACGAAATCCAAATCGTTAATTTTAATTTATTATTCATTCTTTTCATTTTATTTAATATTATTATTTGTTTTTACTAAAATAATACAAACCACTGCATCAAACTGATTCCGGAACCCTTTAAATACGTTTCAGCAGTGAGAACGAAATCCAAATCGTTAATTTTCATTTATTATTCATTCTCTTAATTTTATTTAGTATTATGATTTGTTTTTACTGAAATAATACAAACCACTGCATCAAACTGATTCCGGAACCCTTTAAATACGTTTCAGCAGTGAGAACGAAATCCAAATCGTTAATTTTCATTTATTATTCATTCTTTTCATTTTATTTAATATTATTATTTGTTTTTACTAAAATAATACAAACCACTGCGTCAAACCGATATCGAAACCCTTTTAAAACTTTTCGGCACTGAGACCGAAAGCCAAGTGGTTATTTTTCTTTTATTGCGTTGAGGATGCTTAACCGAATGAAACGATTTTTATTTTTAATGGTTCTTAATTTTCTATCTGTGATCAGTTAACGTAACGATATAACTTACATTGAAGCCTACCTTACGCATAAAATACTATGGATGCGGGAGCCTCTGAACTATTTGAAAATGTAACATACTTCTAAAGTAGAAAGAGTACTTCTATTTTGTACAACAAAATACCATAGATATTTTGTATCTATCTATCTATCTATCTATCTATCTATCTATCTATCTATCTATCTATCTATCTATCTATCTATCTATCTATCTATCTATCTATCTATCTTATATGCTTAATTTATAATATGCTTAATTTCGGCTGTTTTTGTGTTGTTTACTTGTGTGTAATAATTTAATTGTTTTGTTGCAGGTAAGAATGAACTTGGAGCAAAATGAAATTGCTGATGCTGTAAGTACTGAGATTTTACTCTGATGTTCTGAAACCTTATTTGCAATCTTATGTGACCTATTAAATTTTGGTATTATAATCAATAATTAATGGATTTATTACTTTCTTATACAATATTCGATATTTGTAATTGTCATTAATTTGCAAAATTAATAAAAAGCAGACTTATTCAACAAATTTTCAATAAAACAGCGTTTGTGAGTATTATACTGTGCAAACTCGTTGCAACCTCCTTCCGCTTTCTTAGTTTATTTCTCAATTACCAAATAAAATAATTAAATGATCGTAGAGTTTCAGGAAATATTAACGGAATTTAAAGAAAATATAAATAAAGAAAAATTATCATATATCTTTATTAAGTAATGATGGTTACTAGCTTTTACTTCCACATAAGGCCATTCTTGTGGAAATTCAAGTATTATTAATTTCAATTGAAATGGAAAGAACAAAATATTGAATAGTACAAATAATTGAATATTTAGTAAATATTAAATTATGAAATACCGTTCTTTTTAAGCAAATATTTTTTTTCTTATTTAAGTTAGCTTTTGAACTACTTAAGTCATATGGCGACAATTGTAAGCAACATTAGAGTAAACATTAGAGTACACATAAACATCAATTCCTCGGGCGGGATTCGAACTGCGACCCTTCAGATGCAATGCAGCTACGGCTCTTCAGCCTCAGACCTTGGCTATCCGGACCAGCTAAGAATATTTTTGAATTATTGAATTATTCATAAAAGTACAGATGTCAATTTCTCCCAATCGTTCGGGACCAGTGGGTTCAACGACGTTGATGAAATACATCACCAAACCACTCAATTTGTTCGCAGAACAATATTGGTTACCAAACTATAGACGTAATGCTCTGGGATAAATCCCTTAATGCTGAGGTAGTTTTGGCGCAATCGTAATCAAACATTTTATATTTTTTACCGGGTTCAACTCTAGTATTCAGAACGGCAACCGGCATACCACACGGTGTACTGTGCCCGTCTCGTCTGAGCAATACGCACCCAAGAGAAGAGGGAAGCGGGCACGGGAACCTGCAGGTCCTGGCGGCGGCGGCGGTGGCGGTGGCGGGGGCGGGGGGCAGAGCAGCGGCTTGCGTCGTCATCGATCGGTCCCCCTCGCCGCCGCCCGCCGCCCCCACCGCCCCCGCCGCCGCGCCGCCGCGCCGTCGCCCTCGCCGCCGCCCTCGTCGCCGCCGGCCATAATGAAGACAAGAGAGGCGGTAATTGATTCAGGATTAGATTACAGCGCCGCCGCCACCGCCTCGCCGTCGCCGCCGCCGCCGCCGCTACCGTCGCCGCCGCCTAAAAATGCAAATTCCCATTACGCGGCACATAATCAACGCTCGGCGTGGGTCGCGTTACCTTACGCGCTGGAAAGAACCGCGTTGCCCGCCTGCCCGCCTACCTTCGCCGGCGCCGCGTCGTCCTGTCCCCTGGGACGCACGGCAGCGGTGTGGATTCGGGCGACCGAGGGGCGAGCGGGCTGCCAGTACGAGTGGAGTACGGTCGGCCTTCACGCCGGCGACACTTGAAAACAGTGGGGTCGTACGGAGTTGTAGGGACATCAATGAATTTTATTTGTGAGAATATGTGTTTTTTGGTGTTTATGGTGTTTATTTTTTTATGTTTATGGGGGTTTATGGTGTTTATTTGTGAGAAGTGAAGTGCGGTGAACGTGATCAATGCACTTTTCAATGCTGCGTTTCGTCTTGTACTGTATTGTACGGTATTATTATTATTATTATTATTATTATTATTATTATTATTATTATTATTATCATTCTTAGTATTATTATTAATGTAAGTGTTGTAATTTTTGCAATTATTGTCATTAACTGCCACCGGGTTATACCCAATTGCAGTTCTAATAAATGTATGTATGTATGTATTACTTTCAAATCGAGAATAATCGTTACATTATGAATTTTTTAAAAATATTTCTATCTGTATTATGCTGGAAAATAGTAAAAGATTGTCAATACAGTTTACTTTTGTGCGTTGCGGGTTGGATTTATTTTCTTAAGCCCTTCGTATAGTAAACGTTATATTAGATCGTTTTGCCAGTGCGAGTGGAGTACGGTCGGCCTTCACGCCGGCGACACGTGAAAACAGTGGGGTCGTAGGGAGTTGTAGGGACATCAATGAATTTTGTTTGTGAGAATATCACTTTCAAATCGAGAATAATCTTTACATTATGATTTTTTAAAAAATATTTCTATCTGTATTATGCTGGAAAATAGTAAAAGATTGTCAATACAGTTTACTTTTGTGCGTTGCGGGTTGGATTTATTTTCTTAAGCCTTTCGTATAGTAAACGTTATATTAGATCGTTTTGCCAGTGCGAGTGGAGTACGGTCGGCCTTCACGCCGGCGACACTGGAAAAGGGGGTTGTAAGAACATCAATGAATTTTATTTGTGAGAATATCACTTTCAAATCGAGAATAATCTTTATGATACCTCACTTTTTTTTGTAATGTTTCTATCAGACTTTTGCTGGAAAATAGAAAATGATATTGTCAATACAGTTTACTCTTCTGCATTTCGTGTAGGATTTGTTTTCTTACGACCTTCGCACAGTAAACGTTATATTAGATTTTTTTCTGTCAGTACGAGTAGAATACGTTCGGCCTTCACGCAGGCAATTCAAAACAGTGGGGTCGAACAGAGTTGTATATGATATAAATTAATTTTATTTTGAATAATTATCACATTCAAATTGAGAATAATCATTGCATAATTTTTTGTTGTAACATTTCTCTCCAGATTTGAATTTTCTGTAAAATAGAATTTAGATTGTAAATTCAATTTACTCTTGTGCATTTCTGGTTGGATTTGTTTCTTTAATGGGTTCCAACGGTGAGTGTTATATCATTTTTAAATGAAGGTTTAGACTTAGGGTGGTTTATTTATTACAATTAATCATAACACTACGTCACCTATAATGAAAATAATTTCAATTCTAAGTAGAAGTTTATTCAAGGAATTCTTGAATTTTTGTTCGGTGTATTCAGTTTCAGATTGTTCTGATTGGTAGATTAATTTCCATTGAATTCTGGAAAATATCGGCGGGTAGCATTATCGCCTGAAGAACTGTGAAGCACGGATGGTGTGCCTATGTATAGGGCAAACCGTGCCCCTGGCAGGTATCAGCTATAAGCGGTTTCATCCAATCGGGAACTTCAACGTCACCATAGTGACGTCACTGTAGAGACACATAAGCTCCCAATTGGATGAAACCGTTGGATGGTAGAACTCCCAGCATTTTTGCTGATATCGGCGGTGAGCCGTTGGACCAATCTCCAAGTGCCCTGGCAATATAAACAAATAACAAGAATCGTTCTCGCATGGGAGCTCTTCAGTACGAAGTAATTCGCCGTTTCGTTAGTTTTCTAAAGTGTTGCTTCAGAAGATTTTTAACTTTTTATAATTTGATTATTTTGATTATTTCAACGTTGTATGGTTTTCAAAGCCTTGACTAAGGGATTATTATCTTCGGAGATAACCATGAAAAATTCCTTTCTCGATGCTGCTGTCTACCCCTATGATTTCGACACACTACGCCTCTGATTATTAGTAAGTAGAGGTAAGGACGAGTTACGATTTTCCTGCATTACTAACAAAATAGTATCTGCAATACGTTTACCGTTTCAAATAAGTTTTCTATACGTCAGGAACGAAAATACCTTTTTTTCAAATATTGCTTATCTCGCGCTTTTTAAAATTTTATTTATTTATTTATTTATTTATTTATTTATTTATTTATTTATTTATTTATTTATTTATTTATTTATTTATTTTTAATTTTTACTCATCTTTCAAATATTTATGGTTAAAATGTTGGATAGGAATTCCGGAACTCAAAAAAATGTGCCCAGATGATCTTCTCCGCCAAACTACACATATAGTTTGTACTATTTTTGGCTAAATAAATCTAAATCTAAATTTACATTTGCCCTTCAGTGTTGCCGCTGGAATCAACGGCATTATACTCGACGTACTCCAGCTCCGATCTATTGCCGAGTCGTGGTGCAACGTGCTCCATTCCAACAGACACGAGGGCGCGTCGGTGCGTTCGCGAGCAAGTGCAGGCGCTCGGGCTGCATTAACTGGTCGCGCGGAAAGGAAGTGTCGCTTTCTGCTCCTCCTTCCCTCCCACCCCTCAGTTCACAGGAGGTGGTGGTGGGGGGGGGAGGGGGAGGGGCCAAACGAGTGGCGTCTGCGGGCGCCGCCGATGACGCCGATGAGGCGCAGACACATTTCGGCAATTAGCGGACTAATTAGCAGGCCGGTCGACAGGCGAACGCCATTAGATCGCGCCACTGTTGCCACCGCGTCGGTGGATTGTCTTACGGCGCCGCAGCTCTTCATCAGGCGAAGAAGTAGCAGCCGCAGAAAATGATATTGAAAGAGGAGAGGGAGGGAGGGAGGGGGGGAGAGTAATGGCTGCGATTGAGGTGGAAATAGCGACGAAGTAATGGATATTGAGTGCGAGAATGAGGACTCCGAGGAGAAACAATAATATGATACCATGATTTGTTGAATATTATACAGTTATTCTGATTGTTGCAAAGTTCTGTTGCATTCAAGTTTGTTGTTGTTATTTTTCTCTTTGATCTCTCTTGGTAGATTTTAATTTTACGGTTAAATAGGTCCATAATTGAGTTAGTTTAATAATCTAAATATAATTGAATAAAATTCGTTGCTATAATTAAATGGACATTTTATGTTAGTACGATTTTTAGTAACTTTTTTTCAACTTCTCATTTTCTTTTACTTCACTTATTAATATCTTACTGTCTTTCATTCCCCGGTAGTATTTGTTCTTGTTCGTCCATCAAATTTTCCTTTCTTTCTATGTAGCTTTTTCAACAAAAAAAAATATATTTTTTTTTTTTTGCATGTCAATTACCGATTTTTTCCCCAACCATTGTATGAACACGTTTAGGCAATTAGTGAGTTAATTAACGGAATCGAAAGGCAAATGTCATTGAGTTAGCATCTCCTTCTCTGCCCCGGATTATCTTACGGCCCCAGAGCTCTTCATAAAGGATTGAAGGGTTTGCTGCGTTGCGACCAGGAAGAAGGTACGTGTGAAAGGGCAAGAATTTGGAGATCCTGGAGAGAATTTGAGATGTTGACAGCGCGGAATACGACGAGTAAGTGATTGTCACGGCCTCCAATCGTATGTTATCCATTTTGTGCAGGTTTAGTTAATTTTTAACCGTTTAGAATTACTGTATAATTTCTAAAAGAGTAGAGGGAAATTGTATATGTTTGTTAGTTGAGATGTGCTTTAAGTTATTATTTAATGTTTCACAGTTATTAGCTGACGTTGAAGAGATAGTTTGATTACATGAGCCACAATTACCCGAATTTTTAGAATAACTCGGGAAAACTATATGTCTTGTGAACTATTTGAATGCTTTGGGTGTGAGCAGACCAGCCGCGCAATTTTGAATAAATTAAAAGTAGACATTGATAAATAAAGTAAATAAAAAATGAAAATAGTGCTTGCTGATTGGAAGAATTCTGCCTAGTAAATTATTGAAGGAAGAAGACCATCCCGCTACACATTTGACTTGGGTTAGTCAGACGAATATTAATTTGTTTATTGATGAAAGTAATCCTCTGTATCCCTAAAAGTGTTCTGTTAAGTGCCGACCTGAGATATAGGATTCGGTTGAACCATCTAATGCCATGCCTATCACATGATATGCGTCACCAAGTAAAAAAAAAAAAAAAAAAAAAAACCGTCGGATAGGTTTTCCTGGGCATGCAAGAAATTGCGAACTAAAAAATAAAATAATGAAATTCATGGCGTTTTTCTGTTGACTTCCGCCTGAAAATCATAAGTGATTCGAACCTACTACCCCAAAATAACTCTCCAAGCACACAAATCCCGCATAAAACACGGGCTTGTGGCGTCAAAAATGAAGACAATTCAATGCTATGTCACATTCCGGTGATTTGCTTGAATGTGAAAACAACTCTACTACTTCGAATAACTAACCGTCTGAATCTATAAATCGAGAAGTCATCGAACTCTCGACCATTCCACTAATGACCATTAGGAAACAAATAGAAAAACGTTGTGACGGCTAGAATTTTAAACAGAAATTTATTAGTTTCCGAAAGACCGCGAGTGAAGGCGGCAGATAAGTTAAGATTTAGATAACGCACTTTCCGAAACGAATCGCATTGTATCTTTCGAAGTTAAGATCAATACTGCTCAAAATAAGAGGTAAATTTTGTCTTGTCTACAATGGAATATAAGTACTTATCTAACCATGATTTCTGTTGTAACTTGTCCAAAATTTAAAGTAATTTAAAGTTCTTCATTCCTAGATTTTAACAAATATTTTTGAAGTGCCGAAGAAGTACTTTTAGTCGTGTCGTCCTTTTCCTTTTATAATTCCACTAATTTTACATTATTACATCGCGATCAAATAACTAATCCCTGTTATGTCTCAAATCTTTTTTTGCTAGCGATCTTCTGGTGAAAAACTCATAATGTATTTATTTTTAAAACGTTAATAGTTTGTGACATTAATGAGCACGTTGAAAAATTATGAAGGTGCCTGTGATTGTCGTAAATCATTTGCAGGTACACGTGTCTGTCAAGAACGCACTTCACTGAATGTGTAACATTCCTCCGCCCCATCCTATTCAGATGCTTATTTGCACAACGCCCGCAGCCCCCCCTCCCCCTCCCAGCGCAGTAAGAGAGGAAACAGCCAGCGAACCTGTAACGACGACCAACTGTGGGTCGAAACTCTAAAAACGGGGCCACCTCCTTTCTATTAAAGGGTTTTGTTTAAAAAAAGAAAACAACGATAGTACAAAAACAATTTTTCAGGAGAGCGAAAAAACTTTCCATGACAAAATTGGTAGACATTTGAAGCATGAAAATTGTTGCGCACTTTCTCAGGCTATTGTAAATAGTGATGAATGCTTGAATGCAGTTCAAGCTTGAACTCACTTCTCGAGGTTCGACATCTCGAGGTTCGACATCTCGAGGTTCGACATCTCGAGGTTCGACGTCTCGAGGTTCGACGTCTCGAGGTTCGACGTCTCGAGGTTCGACGTCTCGAGGATCGACGTCTCGAGGATCGACGTCTCGAGGATCGACGTCTCGAGGATCGACGTCTCGAGGATCGACGTCTCGAGGATCGACGTCTCGTCTCGAGGATCGACGTCTCGTCTCGAGGATCGACGTCTCGTCTCGAGGATCGACGTCTCGTCTCGAGGTTCGACGTCTCGTCTCGAGGTTCGACGTCTCGTCTCGAGGTTCGACGTCTCGTCTCGAGGTTCGACGTCTCGTCTCGAGGTTCGACGTCTCGTCTCGAGGTTCGACGTCTCGTCTCGAGGTTCGACGTCTCGTCTCGAGGTTCGACGTCTCGTCTCGAGGTTCGACGTCTCGTCTCGAGGTTCGACGTCTCGAGGTTCGACGTCTCGAGGTTCGACGTCTCGAGGTTCGACAACTGCTCGAGGCGTGCAGGAGGTTAATGGCTGGGTAGGAATTTTCTAGATGGATAAGGAGGAGGTTGGAAAGACAAGAAGGTAATGCTCGCCATGGAGGACGAGGAATGAATAACAGACTGATGTGTGAGCAGGAAGTCCCTGGGTGGGCAAGGAGAAGTTGGTACAAAGGCAGGAAGGTAATCCACAACAAGGAGGTTGATGTGTGAGTACGAAGGTGGTATGTGGGCAAGAGGTTTGTGTGTGAACAAGAAATTGGTGATTGGGCCAGGAGGTGGTTGGCGTGCTGGAGGTTGGAAAGCGGACGGGTAGATGGTGGCCGTCGGACTCCGAACATCCGCAGCAAGGGCAGCAGGCGGGCGGGAGACCTCGGCAGGGTCGAAGCTGCGGTGGCGACGGTGAGGGCGGCAGTCGAAAAGTGGCCCATAAAACAAATATACCGCAGCCGTCGCCGCAACACGGGGTCGTCCCGCGGCTGGGAAAAGAGCGCGCATGCGTCATTTTAACTCGCCGCTTCTTTATCTTGCCCCGCTGAGATTCTTCTCCGCCCCGCCCCGCCATTCCCCGTCCCGCCCCGCCTCGCCCCGCCACGCCGATTCTCTGGACCGCGCAATGGCCATCCATTTATGGGAACAGAGAGCTCTTACCGCTACGTTGTTAATTTTGCCCGTGACCGTTATCTCGGTCGAAGCACTATGTTCGTTATTGTCCGATTTATGAAAAGAAAAAAAAGTGATTATATTTTGTCAGAAAAAGTACTTTTTAATTTGATTTTTTTTTTTGATTTTTGTATATTTTCATTTAAATTTTTTGTTTCTTAAGTGTAGTTCCCACAATAATTAGTTACATATATCTAAACTTAACAATTTGGCTTCTGGTATTGGATGGTAGGTAATATCTTGAAGGAAAGTTAAAAACAATAATACTGCTCCTTACAGTAATAGTACTCCAGTTTTGGAAGAAATCTAATTTGTATAATACCTCACGTTAAAAATACCTGTATTTAGTCTTACAAGTGGGCCTACCACGCACGTTTTATGTAGAAAGAACTTGCATACAAAAACAAATTGATAGTTCTGGATTATACGCCCCCTTTTGATATTTTAAAACTTCTCTTATTCTTTCTCCTAATTACTTTTATTTTGCGATCGTAAAATTGTGTATTGCATTTCGACTCTCTGGTTTCTGATAAAACTAATGATGACACTTACGATCTACTCTTATTGTACTGAGTTTCTGTGGATATAAACAAAAAATTAATGTTTTCATAGCAGGCAATTATTTAACGATTGTTTGTAACTGATTCTCAGCGTTTCATTCCTCATTTAGAATTTTTTAGTTATGTATAATACTAAGCTTTCTTTCATTTATTCCGTGTAGATTTACATTTTAAGGAACTTCTTCGTAAAGTAATTCTCCCTCGTAAAACAACCTCATTTCATTTCTTCCCGCGAAAGCGAAAGTTTGCCTTTGCGATCTGCCTTGTTTTCTGCTTGCTTATAGTAATTGTTTCTTTATTTCCCTTCAACTTCCCCTCTAATTTCGTTTCTTTGCTTCTACGTTCCCTGTTTTCCCCGGCTGCTACAGCGTCTCCCCGTATTACGTCCCCTTCTCATCGGTCTTACGCGGGATTTATCTCCTCTAGCGATGGTCCTGCCCCTTGCTCTCTCCTAATGCGCTCTAGTTGCGAACCAATTGCTGCCCTCCCGTGCCCATTGGGTGGTTGAGCGTGTTTATCAAGCTCCGAGGAACGCCCCTTGGTCGTGAGGCGGCTCTTAAGTGTGTTGTTTCTGGGCACAATTCTTCTCATGATGAAGTGGATTTAGTGCAGTCATTCCGTTATCTGTTGAAGTGTACGAATGCTCGTGAGAATAATTATGTGAGTGAGTAGTTGTTGTTTCGATTTCAGTTTATGTGTAATTAAATGTTACTAAGTACATATGCGATTTAACCGGTTTTCTACTTAAAATTTTACTTAAAAAACAATGACAATAATTTCTAAACGTTTTGTTGACCATGGTGGTTATTGAAATCATTCGTACTAAATTTTCAAACCCTCGTATTGACTCATCGTCTCTTTTTCTCTTTCACAGACAATTTCTCATCCGGTCTCTCATTCATTCACCTCCTCTCTCTCATTCATTCTCTCTTCTACGAATATATCCCTCACTCTCATTTCGCATAATACATTGTTCCGGTGAATTGACCTATTTTTCTAATAAATTGTCTGCAAAATAGGTCTGTCTGCTATAGATAGAACACCAATGGTATCTATTAGAATAGGATGTCGTCAGTTAAAAATCAAAAGGAAAAATCCGGAAATGTTCATATTGTATCACATAATTAAAAATATGTTAGTATTACTTAGGTAATATGTTGTAATTAAATTATGTAAATTATCTAACCTTATCTGGGTAGTCTACGGTAGTAACTTAATGTTAACAATTTTGAAAACACAATTTCCGTTCCGCTTTAATGATATTTTGTTTTCAAAATCTAAAATCAATATTTTTTGGGAAATAATTTAATTTGTTCACAAACAAATCGAGAAGAACTTTCCTTTCGAAACTTTTCCCTTCGTAAATACACTTCCCGGTACAGTTTATTGCTGTTTTCCAGTTTCGTTTCCGCCATTTTCATACGTCCTTTGGCGGACGTCAGGCCGCGTCCGCGGAGGTCGAACGCAGCGCGGTAACTTTACGACGCACGCGCTCACGCATGCATGCGTGTATGCGCGCGGTCGGCGGAGGAGGAGGGGGGAGGAGACCGGGTCATAAGGAACTGCCCGTCGATGCGCTCCGAGGCGTGACGCGGGCCGGAAAGTTGACAGTCGGACCGCGGTCCGCGGACCGGCGAATATATTACGGCCACCGCACTGGACTCCGCGATCGCCGCCGCCGCCGCCGCCGGTCGACCGCGGGGTGGCGAGGGCGGCGGCGGAAGGAGATCGTAAAGATGGCGAGTGCGCCTCCGCCCTTCGGACCCGCCCATCGCCCCCGCCCAGACGCGTTTACCTCTGGCTGCGTTGCAGGCGTGCTAGCGGTTTGGGAGGTGAAGTTGAGGAGTAGGTGCCGTGTTCAGGTTCATGTCGGAGATTTTGTTTGTTTGCTTTTCGATCATACGTTTTTAGCAAAAGAGTTATTTTTTTTTCAACGAAATTAGAAGGAGCTTTGAATTAAATGAATTACTGGTGTCTTCGCCCTACTCTCAATTAATTACAGATCTATGAACTCTTACCTACTCTATAAAATTGATATAATTGACAAGAATCTAAATACATAAGTTTAGAAAAAAAATCAATTATATTACTTTCCGCGCGCGAAATCGTAATGATACACGGCAGTCCCCTGCCCTTTGGACTCGCCCTCCAGCATTGCGTCCCCCTCAAGCGGCATTGCAAACGGGTGAACTGTTTGGAAGGTGCAGATTAGGGATAAGTAACCAGTATTATGTGTGTCTGCGGGAAGTTTGTATTTTGTTTTTAAATTGCTTCCCTTTCTTTCAATACGTTTTTTTCTGTTTTAATTTTGCCCAAATAAGAATAATAATCTTAAAACTTACTATTAGAATAAATGGGACCTTGTAAATGCCTTGGATGTAGTCGATGCACCTAAAAATTCGGAATTCCAAGCAGTGATTTCAAGTTTACGTTGACGTTCGATGTTCTTGAAGGCAAGATACTAGTAAATATCTGAAAATGATATAATGTACTGAACATGGATGTACTCTTTCACTTTCAGGCAAAAGAATAAGCCGCATTCTGTTATTTAATCTTTTTCATGGAAGGATTTCCTTCTAATCAAAATATTTCGGATGAATCCTTTATCACACATCATGGTTTTTCTTTTGTGAAACACTACCAACATGTAAAGAATACATTTTTACAAACTCAACGCTTACCTTCCAAATATTGCATACTTTTGTTTGTTTTTAAAATGCTCTGCTCGTAGCTGATGCACGGACTAGGGACTCTGAGCTTCAGAAGCGTTGCTCCCCATTCCCGGGCGGTGGTGGCGTGGGAGGGCGGGAGGGGGAGGGTTGAGTTCACGTGAGGCAGGACGGCGCGCCCCGGGGCGTGGGTGGGGGCGGGGGCGGCGTGGGCGAAATGGCCAAGGGCAGCGAGAGCAGTGGACGGTGACCGCACCTGTCTCCGGTGAGCCTGTGATATGTGAGCGGGGGCGGCTGCAGGCGCCTGCAGGCGCCTTCGCGGCGCCGGCCCTCCTCGCCCGCCGCCCCTCCCCGCGCCGCAGTGGGGCCCGCAGCGCGCCCTGGCGGGCGAAAGTGGAGAAGCGCGTTGCCAAAGGGACCGAGTCGAAGTCAACCAATTGAATTCTAGCGGCCGGCTGCTCTGATAGTGGTTTCCGTGATTTCTCCGATCATCATCAAGTGAATGCCGCAGCAGGACTCTAACAAACCTCCATAGACTGTTCGCGATCTTCCCTTCCTCATGCTTGTCTCTTCTTCTCTCATAATCACACACTTACACCACCACACATGACTGGAGAGCTGAGCTGATCTTGAATGGAGCTAATCCCGATTGCGGAGATACCTTGCGAAGGAGCCCCTCCCTATCTGACGTCGGATCTCATGTTCTAGTGGCGGAGGAACAAATAATCATGGAAATTGATCCAGAAACAGAAAGCAACCAATTAATCAACCCAAAGGGACGTATATCCAAGAAGTGCAATTTATCAGGAAATGGAAACTATTCGCATTCTGCTTTACAGTTGAAGATAGTGCGGTCTTTTACAGTTTTGCAGTTCAACGATTCCTTTCTCAACAGGTTTGAACCTGAAACTTTGCTGCCATACTTTCTTGTTATGGAAAATTCCCCTCGGCAGCAAGTATTGTCCGATTTTCTTTAGAATGGGATGATTTGACAGCTAGTGCTGGCAACACAACTGACGATTCTGTGGTCGTTGTATCCTTGAACTTATTAGACACTCCTTCCTCCATTCGTTCGTTTGCAGTTGCCTAACTTGTAAATACCATAGTTACGACGCTCCCTGGCTGTGATGTCCTCGTCCGACGAAAATATAGTGCGCCACGAGAAATAATTGAAATTAGGAAGTGCAGAGCTTTGTGCGCTTTTGTAAAAATTCTTTCTTTTTATAAAAATTACATTGAATTTAGTTTTATGTGATAAGTATTATGTTTGTTTTAAAATCGAGTCTTGAATGTGAGATGCGTACTCGTGACGGTGCCCGTGTTTACTTCTCTGAAGTACACGTGATGTTCACTTGTTTCGCAAACTGTCACTTTATCCCATTCTTAAGAAAATCGTTCTATACTGTGTAAATGACAATTAACAGTTGTTAAAGAGTAACACAATCAAAGATTTCCTTTTATAAAGGAACATATAACAATGAAACCCATTTTTTTGTAGAAAATAGAAGGTAGTCGCACACGTTAGTCACTTTTCTTTTAAAGACTTTCCCCCCTTTATTTTCACAGACATTGTACAAACAACAACACATTGATTAACCAGAAATCTACCAAGTTTATTCGGACATTAAATTAATAGTAAGAAACTGAATATTTGTCCTTCAGGTCAGAAATGTTATTCACTGTGCTCACATTGGATGGTGTTCCTCCAGGCTGACTGTTACGTAGTGATTTGGTTGGGATCGTTACTCAGTCGACTGAAAACATACGTGGGTTCCCTGCCCGTTTTCAGATACGTACGAGAGGTAGTTCTGATTCTGAAGACAGCGCTATGGCTGACTGATTTAGTGCGTCGTTTAGATTCATCACCGTGTAGAACTTTGTTTACTTACGTCTTCTGTTTTGTTGCACCATTCAAAAGTTATGTTTTAGAAATACGGAACATGAATAGCATCTAGTTTTGTTGACTGTTCTGAAGTAAAAATTTGTTATCACACAAGATTTCGTAACTGTAAAATAATTTCTCATAAATGACTTCAGAAAACTTATGTATAGTAGCTTTTCTCATTCCTTTGGAACCATACCTTAAATTTAACCTTCACAACAAAACTCGTTCCTCCAGCCGTTCTGACAGAGCGAAAATTAAATACTCTCTCATAAACGTTTAGGTTGTGCTGTATTTTGATCTTTATTAAGCAGGTTTTTTCAAAACAAATCTGTAGTTTAGAAAAAAGGGAGAAAACACATTTTCACTTTAGAGCCATGCTTATCTGCAAGATTAAAAAACAGATTATTTTTGTAGTTTTACGCATATATAAAGAAAACCCCCCGAAGATGTTTATCTAGGCCTTATCTCATGTGTTTTAAATACAAAGATTATTATTATAGAAGTGTCGAGATGTATCGAAACGCAATGTCTAGGAATCGTGGAATGTACCCTTTCGTCCCCTCTCCACCCAAATATAGCGACGTTATGTGTTGCATTACATTTTTAAGGTAAGGTGGACGTAGGATTTCTCCGCATATTTCATTACAACGTACATGTTCTGTGTTTGTAAATATATTACATTTCCATTACATTTTCAGAAACTTGATAAATTCTGTGTTCACTGTGAATAGTAATTGTTTTGTGCCAAAATGCGTAAATCTTAATTTCATTAGTCTTCGAGTTTTAATACTGAACGACAAGAAACAATGTTTTGGGTTTTTTTATTTCCAAAAGTGAATTCGTAGACCTTTTGAAGAATCACAACACACTCATATCTAATGTTTGACGTGCATCCTTTCTGCTGGAACTTTTAAGATATGTCGTTCCAAGTCATTTTGCAACCATAGTGATTCTCCTGGATTGGACGTTTTGTACATTGCTGCATTCAATAGTAGATCTTTGAATGATGCTTTATTTAAAAGTTTTGAGAAATGTTGAGTAATAACACTAAGAAGAGGAAACGTTTCGGCATGTCACACATTCCCACTAGTTTTACATGAGTTTGTGTTCGTAAGGAGTATGAAGATATCAAAACTGCCATCAGGCCTCTGCTCAACCCGCATGTGTGCGAAATTTCGAAGCTTGTTGTACTGCAACCCTCATCACCCGACCACTATCCCTGTCTCCATCTCTCCCCGACCTTTCACCTCCGCGTACCCCTGACCCGGTCTAACTCATGCTCACACCCACACCCACGTCAACGCCCCGACCCGCTCCAGCCTCAAACCCGCCCCTCCGCTTCGCTTATTACGTTCCCCCGCGCTCCTGACCGTCTCTCCCCAGATCCCGCCAACCCCGCCTCGCCCCACTCCTCTCCTGTCCGTTTCCTACTCTTATCCAACCACTCTCTGTTCCCTCCTCATTCCCACCCGCCTCGCCCCACTCCTCTCCTGTCCGTTTCCTACTCTTATCCAACCACTCTCTGTTCCCTCCTCACTCCCACCCGCCTCGCCCCACTCCTCTCCTGCCCGTTTCCTACTCTTATCCAACCACTCTCTCTCCCTCCTCACTCCCACCCGCCTCTCCCCTTCCTCTCCTGTCCTTCCCACCGTGCCCCGCCCACTCCCCGCCCTCGCGCGCACGTGGGTTGCGCGCGCAGTTATAATGATCCTGGAAAAAAGAAAAGCAACAAACGCGCCCAAAGGCCGTTATAAAACCGCGGCCCACTTCTGAAATTAGAAAAATAACTGCTGTCCCCGGAACGTCAGGTGTTACTCCCGAAATACGTTGTGTGTAACTTTGTAATTTATCATAGGACGTGCCGTGCACCGGCCGGTGGCGGCGGAGGCGGAGAGGGGGTGGGGTGGCAGAGGAGAGGAGTGGGCGGGAAAGGGGGGCGGGGCTGGCCAGGAGGGGATGTGAGACGTGGGCGGGTGGAGGGTGGGGAGAGTTTTATTGGAAACGTGCGCATTCATCCGCCGTGTTCAGCGCCAAAACTCCGCGCTCAGCCGCACGACACATGCAAGCGCCACACCAGGCTTAGCCCGCCTGCCCGGGGAGAAATAAAGGACGTATGTAGGATTGTGTAGACGTATGTAGAATTGCGATACGTGGCCGAGAGAAATTGGGTGTGTGGTTGGCGATTGAGGCGTATTATAATGTTTATGCCGACATTTTTATTAACACAAAATAATGTTTCTTTAAATAGGGATTCGTGAATGGAAACGTGATAGTGATTCGTTTAAACCAGGAGAAGAAACGTCAATATAAAATTCAAGTTATTCTTAATAGATGTCACAAAACATTCTTCTAATATAGTAAATGGCCGAAGTAATGTAAAAGATACGTTAAATTAATTATTAATTTTAAGGGTTTTAATTTTATGTTGTGTGTTTAGTGTAAACATCTGTTATTGGTCAACTCGTTTATAAAGCAGATATCTGCTATTAATTATTTTCATACACTTTTTTTATGATTTCTGTTGTATCTGTAAATAGGAAACGTTTTTCAGATAGCCATTTTTACGAACTTGGGGCAGTAACAAATTAAGCCACACCAATCATAGGAAGACTCCCGCTATTTAATGATGTTAATGCCTCAATTTTGATCAGTGTTACTAACCTTGATTCCAACCTAAGCCCTTCATATATGTGAACTTTGAACTAAGCTCTTCTATTTATAATCTTTCTAAAATTGAAATATTAGGCAGTTGCGAATAGTAATGACTGTGGTTTTGCCTTTCTACTGTCTCCTATCAAACCCTTCATTTTCACATTATACATTGCAACTTAGTTTAACGCAATATCATCTGGCGTTTTAATGCAAGGTGATTTTTATTCGTCTTATTACCGCCTAAAATTAAACTGGCATTTTATCAACCAATAGCTATTACAAAAGAGTTATCTTGCCGATACGTAATATCGAAAGTGTAACTCTTCAAAACTTAAAAATAACACAATTAATTTACCTCGACTCCTCCTTGTTGTTTCTACCTTCACGCCGGCGACAAACCTCTCTTCAGCGCACATTTGCAGCCCTGCGCTGCGACTGGTCGGCGGCGGCACGTGATAAACGAGCAGCTATCAGCACCGACACAGGTGTGCTCCCAATTGACTAATCTGCTCCTAAATTTCGCTGGTCGGCGGTCGCACGAAACCCAAGCCCTCTTCGACCCGTGGACCGCGTACCTGCGCCGCTTGGAGGAAGTGGAGGGGGTGGGGAGGAGGGGGAGGGGGAGGGGCGGTGCCCGCCACACGCAGAACGCGCAGAGTGCAGCGTCAGCGCTTGGCCAGAAGCCCGCCCGTGAGGCGGTCCACGGTAGCGCTCCTGTCGGAAGTGAGTGGCCAAAACGTTACTTGATTCGCTGACCGAGTAGCATATACTATTTTTTTTTTAATCTTTATTTCTTGTCTCGAGAAAGGTATGCTCCGTTCTTGGCCCGTCCCCTTCTATCTACCACTTCTGGCATCACGATTGCGATCGCGTTAAAATTACTAGTGTTCAGGGAGTTGTTGAGATCAGTGAACCAAATGGACTGTCTGGGACTGAAGCAGTCACTCTAGTGAAGTGTTCTAGCCTCATATTTACAAGTTTTCGAGTGCAGTTACCGACCGCAGCGACTTTTGTTTGCATAAATACTTTGGAAGTAATTCGTTGTTCCGTCTTATGATTATTTAGTAAATCGCTGAGACCGAAGGCCGAAACCAATTCGGCAATTAGAATATGTGTGATCGAGAGCGAATGAATTCGTTCCTAAAAGACGTCTTAGAAACTTGCGTTGTAGAGACTCGGTTACTAGAGTTTTATGTAAATCGTCTTGGACGAAGCCCAGTGGCTTGCAGCTAAGTAGACGCGCGCAGTCCGTAGCCCAATTGTTAGAGTACTGTTACGGCAGTCGCCTTGTTTTGCTCGGAGGACCCACAGAAAACAACCGATCAGAGCAGCCGCAACCGATCAGAGCAGCCGCCCGCTAGAATTCATCTCCAGACAGTGACTGAACTCGATGTAGCTATCTAGGTAGTGTCGAAAATCCTGCCCCGTCGGGTCTCGAAAACAGAACATTCCGATGAGAGGCACTGTAGTGACGTCAGTCAATGCCTCACACTAATTTGAAGTTTGTTTAAGTTTAAGAATCAACTATTGTAGTTTTTCTATATCAGTGTTCTCTTCGCAAATATAAAGTGGAGTGTTGCAATTATTTTCCACGACTTAGTTCCATGACCCTGATTTTCACTTCGTGGTAACATCAAAGTTTTGAAAAATAATTTTAAAATTTCAGTACTAATACCAAAGAGTCAGCTTTAGAGGAGCTCGAAGCTCTACGTACCTGAACCACCATTCCTATTCATATGCCGTATATTAATTTTGGTAAAATGTTCATTTCATTGTAAAGTTCGTAGAAATGAAAACTAATAATTTCATGTATAAATAGTCCCCCTCAGTTGCGTTTACTGTTAATGTCTGCCTTTCGAGAATCGAAAAGAGAAGGTGTGTGTCCACCATACCGCAGACGAAGAGGCACTGTGCGGCTGCCGCCCAGGTGGGGCCTTACGAGGCCCGAGGACGCTGCGTGTGGGTGGTCGCTCCGCGAACATTTTCCGCCAGCGTCACGTTTCGGGCGTGGGCCTGGTGCCTGCCCACACACGTGTGTGGAGGACGAGGAGGGCGATTCTTCCGCGTCTTTTCCTCCAGCTTTGCTATTTCCATCGCCTTGATGCACTCTCCGCTGTAGTCGTTACAAACTCCTTCGCATATTTTCTTCGGGTTTGACGGGTTAATTGTCACTAGCGGAACTCGTGCGGAAATTTCGCACATTTGTGAAAATGGAAGAATTTTGAAAAAAATCTAATTTTCTGTTCTTCATTCCATTCTTGAACAATATTTTAGGTTTAAAAAAATGTTTTGTGCTCTTAAATTTAGATTACTGTTTTTTGTTGTGTATTGTGTGGTTCACAAATCTGACGGAAATATGTATACAAGAAAAATACTTTATTTCTGCTTCATTGTAGCACATCATTTTGAATTATTATAATTTGCGCACTAACTGAGGTGCCGTTGGGATTCTTGGGTGTAGCTGAGAAATGCAAAGAAAACTGGTGTCGTGACCTCAACCGTCATCAGAGTAAAGTCCTTCAGATGTCAAACATGCACATCTCGAGTACACCAGAATGTTTGTGGGAAATGTTAAGTGAAATAATTTCATTATCACTAAGAATTTTTGTAAAAACTAATATAGAACACGTTATAAAATTATAATTTTCACTCTCACATTTTAAATCACTATTTTTAATAATATGCGTTTTATGTACACAAATGCAAATACGAAATATCTTTCTCTTAAACGCTAACCTTGGAATAAAGCGTATAAAAATATATTATTTTGTAGATTAGAACATTCAAAACAAAACTCGTGTCCCTGTGAGTACTGAATTCTTTTTTCAAGGCTTTCCGAGTTACGGATGATAGTGCTGTACTGTAACGTGTTTCGCGTTGCATCTGCTCGTTATATTTAATTTAATACATTTGTAACAAACACGCATAAATGTTAGCTTTCTGCACTACTTGAATTAAATTTTGATGGCGCCAAATCTCACTCTTCTCCGTGCGCACAATATGCCTAAAAAAGGGATACAAAGTTGTCTCTTCACGTATTAATATACCAGTACAGATTTGTAGGATTCTGAAGAACTTGCAAGAGAAACCTCGATTCAGCGCTCAGGCGTGAAGTCGAAAGTACGCCTGCGGCGATTGTTGAAATATTTTATTCGTACTCTCTTGAAATGCAAAATTACTCTCCATTGCAACTGCTGTGCGTTGGCAACTAAAAGTATTTAAGCAGTAAAATAATTGGCCGTCGTCATCACTTCGTTTGCCTTTTGTGTGGTTCACAAATCTGACGGAAAATGTGTACAAGGAAAATATTTCTGCTTCATTGGCCTTGTTGAATCTTTATGATTTCGTGTTCAAGAATTTTGGTCCTGATCAAACAGTGGACGTAGGAATATAGTACAAAGGTGTCCATGTGATCTTTTGTCCTTTACAGGTGGGATTGCTGAGGAAACATCGTTGACATCTCGCCAGTTACGAGACTGATCATTCTGATTTTATTACTTGTTAATTTGTTTGTCCATGTATTAATGTTGGTTACGTATTTTTTCGCGATACTTCCATGTGAGTTTCTCTCGTAAATATTTTGTACAATAATGAAACCAAAAAATATTATAAACTATTAGTTTCTTTTCTTAATTGTATTTAAGCGACCGCTCTTTAGTTTCTTTACAGTACATAGAATGGAACTCCATTTATCCATCGGGCGTCAATGTTTCTCGGTTCAATATCCACGTCGATGTCCGTTCATCGTGGGTACATCATGACAGATTGCTTCAATATGTTTATTGTATTACAATGTCTAGATAGTATGAAGTGTTAAAATTTGTATGAACATGAAGGCAACGTCATTGTGTATAAACAACAATATCTCATAGTAATTAAAAAAACTGAAATGGAATCACAGATCCACTAGAATAAATTACTCTAATTGCTATTTACTAACAGTCACCAGGATACATCAGATTTAAGTTGATGCAAATAGGTGAAGCGGAGATTTGCTGTGTATATTGCATTCGTGAGGTGGAACGTAATTTGAGCTGTAGTATATATTTTTTCTGCGATGATCAAGTTAATACTATTTTTAGTCTGCGCTTTTTCCAGTACTTCAAATTGTTCTGTTTTGTTCTCTAATTCCATTGAAATGTTATATTCTTCATCCATTGCTCTGCATTCATTGCTCTGTCCCAATTGCATATACTAGGGAACCATGCTCCCTGGGTCAATAATTGTTTTGGATTATAACTTTACTATTTTTTCTCAAAAGAATTAGCATTTGTCGATCGTATTTCATTTACATGAGTACTCCCATAATGTTCATTATTTTTATTTATTTCTAACCATTAATAAAATATTATATTGAAAATACTGAAGGCTCAGAGTGCGAATTAAAATTGGTATCTTTGAAAAAATTTCTGGATTCGACCCAGCTATGACATTAAATTTTTTATGAATTATTAATATCAATAAATAATTTCTATTAATAATTAACTGACTTGTCTGAAAGAAATTGGTTATTGAGTTAATCATAATTAAATAAAAAATGTAGTTGGTGGTTTCACTTTCTCGTTTTTGCTTCGAAGAGACATATAACAATGTATTTTTGTCGTATTATTATTATTATTATTATTATTATTATTATTATTATTATTATTATTATTATTATTATTATTATTATTATTATTATACGCTACACGTTCTTTTCCAAGGTCCAGTTATATTCTATTCTGGGGAGATTAACGTGTGTTATACGGATTCGCTTTTCGGTTGTATCCCTTGTTAAGACAAGGTTGTTAAACCTTGAATTGAAAGTGTTAGGATGACGATGAGAGGTGATCGTGGGTTTTTTAAACCATCCCAACATTTGCCTATATGACCCAGGGAATCTACGAAAACCCAGGTCAGGATGGTCTGTCGGGGAATCGAAAGCGGATCTCCTGAGTGTGAAGTCAGCGCGCTACGCACTAAACCACTTCGCTCGGTTTATTATTATTATTATTATTATTATTATTATTATTATTATTATTATTATTATTATTATTATTATTATTATTATTATTATTATTATTATTTATGTTTGCACTGGACTACTTCTCAGGATTTTATTGGGATGCAGGTACTCATTGCGGCAAAACATTAATTTGTCACTGCAATACCAATTAGGTACTCTTCACGAACCATCAACAGCTGCAGAACTTTTGCCCCAGGCTGTCCAGTAGTGGTACCGCTTCCAGCCTCCCGCCTTCATCCCTGCCCCCGCCCCACTCCTGCCACCGCCCCCCTGCTTCCTCCCGCCCGCCGTCCGCTCCAATAACTCTGGTGATTGTCGCGGGGCGATGTGATGAAAGTCCGGGGTTCGTCCCCCGTCCCCGCAGGTGCCGCCGCCGCCGCCACCACCGCCACTGCCGCTCCCCGGGCGCCCGTCACAGTAATTTGTAGATGCAAACTCAATTATCACTGGAAAATAGATTACATAGTTACTCAGTTAAAATAATGTGTGAAATAATAGACGAACACCGACGCGCCCGCCCGCCCGGCCGCGTCACCCCGCCCCGCACCGTCCCCGAATTAATTGGCGGCGCGCGCGCATATTGGATGGAACGCGGCAGCGGGCGCGGACAGGAGGGTGCCGGGTTCTCTTCCCGCGTTTTGGTCGGCGCTCCCAGAGGTGGCATCCTCGAGTGACGTCTGCTTTCGGATTACAATTGTCGCGGGTAGCACGCATTGCAATTCCACCTGCCGTGACATTGATATGTCTTAATTTGGTTTGCCCCAAGGTGGAAAGAGAGAAAGTATATTCACTCGAAATGAATTAATTATTTTTAAGATGTATAGATATAGAAAGAAATATTATAATTATTATATATAATTGTCACCATCCCGTCACCTTGTTGGACGCAATTACGCTCGGAGATTATATTCCGCAGTGGTAAATAAATCAAATCCTTTCAACAAATTTAATTATTAGATTATAAGATATATTAATTATAAGATGATTTAACGTAAAGATTAATGCCATTGAAAATAATGTGTTTTCCTTAGACGGAATAAGCTAGCATACCATTTACCTGCTTTTCAAGGGAAGCAAATTTGTCCCCTACCTTGATGGTTGACATAGATTTCGATTCAATTTAAATTTTCAATTTTCCCCTTTGGTTGACATATATATGATACATCAATATGGTTGACACATATTCAATACGGTTGACATATATTTTGATGACTCTTGCTTCTTTCTCTAGAAATGCTGTTTCAAAAAGATAGAGGGAGCGCATATTAAACGTTGCTCGTGAAATATGAAGGTTTCTCGTTTTGTGCTTCATGTGATGTAATACTGGGGCCATTCTCAAATGACACCTTTTTTCGTGCTTTTATTGATAAACAGAATGACACCAACTAGAATGTTACCTAGCATGGAACGGAATTGTGAAATATGTTGATTGAAGTTTTCAAAGCAACAAAGAAAGTTGTGTTCAGGAAGGGAAAGAAAAAGGACGTAAGCATATAGGGTCTTGGAAGTTATTTAATGTTTTGCTGGAAGCACCTTGATATATATGAATCATTGGAAGGAATCATTTGTCTGCTTCCCGGGGGTTAACGTGTTGCCATCCGCTAACATTTTATGTTCTGTGTTAGTTTCCAGATATGATGTGTGGCGGTCATATTTCTAGTTTTTAATTAATAATAATAGTAATAATAATAATAGTAATACTAATAGTAATAATAATAATAGTAATAATAGTAATAATAATAATAATAGTAATAGTAATAATAATAATAATAGTAATAATAATAATAGTAATAATAATAATAGTAATAATAATAATAATAGTAATAATAATATGCCGATGTGATGGCCGAGATCACTAAGGCAGTTGTGGTCAGTGGCGGTCTCGGAGGGATCATGGGTTCAAGTCCTCAGGCATCTCAGGCATGGTTGTATTGTGTGTCTGTGTCTATTTCATCATTCATCATAATTTCATATCATCCCCCAGGGCTAACAACCCTGGGTAAAAAAGGAATCATCGTGTTGAAAATGTTGATTCCCTCCATAGAAAAAGTAAGGTGCACCTACCCCGGTGGATGCACTTATCACGTGGCCCCATGATGACCGATTCACGAGAAAAAAAATAATAACAAATTCCTTTATTATGTTTCAATACTACGGTCTGTACGAGTCCACAGAGCCTCTTTCATGAATAACAAATTCAAAAACATCAATCCAACGTTCAAAAATATCTTTGGTTCCGTTCGTATCAATAAAACTTTAAATAACTTCCGTTTACGTAAAACTTCACATTGGGTTTCTGAACCAACCCTGGCATTCGGAGGATTGGCAGAATATTGCATGAAGCCTGCGAAGTGCGTCCTCTGTCAACATTTCGAGCCACAATCCCTGCGGTGCTGTTCTCGGATGACATGCGATTTCACATTTCCACTGACGCTGTGAGCGCGGATGTAACAAGGCAGAAACTGCACCTGTTATTTACTTGGTTTATGAAATGTACTCATTTCCATTATCGTTTTGGTGAAAACGTTTAACAGGGAGTGCTGCCCAGAGGACAGAGAATGGATTGAAGAATTGTCGCAGGATACGCACTCGTCAGTAATATAGAATGATGTAATGTAGCAAAACATGTGTTTTAAAGTTTTAAAAAAATATCCTGTGGAGATATTCTTCCATGTTCTTTCTCCTCCTTATAAGGGAAGAAGAAATATTCTGAGAGCCGTTATTCGTTGACTAATTATCTAATTTCTTCATCAGGGTTATTGAAATTTCATAGTTAAATAGAATATGCTATTGGAAATGTATTAATGTTATTCATACAAAATACATATAGAATACATTCTCGTATTTATTTATTTTTGAAGTTAAAACATTATTTTGTACGCTCGCGACTTACGAGGACGACAATGACATTCCACGAATATTTGGCTATTAAACCATGCCAATTACGCAGTGTATGGTTTTCTACCAAAATTGGAGTTTCCACTTTCGCCCCGAAATTCAAGATTGATACATTCATAGAATACGACAATAAGGCTTTTATTACGTTCATCAGATTCTTTCTCTTTATTAATACCATCGCCTATCATACCTTTGTCTTTTTGGAGACAAAGGTTACATTGGAACAAACGAACCGAACATAACCTCCCATGTCAAGTCGCCCAGCAGCTTCAATATTTCACAAGAGGCAAAAACCGAATCTTTTATTCTCTGGACAAACGTTGCACGAAAGAGCACGTAGTTAAGCCTATTGTATCGTTTCACGAAATATAACACGCGCCGTTCATTCGCGCCGCGCACATTGGCCCTCGAAATAGACGTAATTGGGGTAGGTATAATTAGCCTGTTTTGCGAGTATTTTTCCTTCGCCCGCGCTCTCTCTCCCTCGAAGCTTCCCGAGACTTTTAAACGGCGCCCTGACAGCTTTACGCGCTGCCCGACTCTCTGCGAGCCCTGGCACCGGTCAGAAATAAGATGCCGGGCTGCTTGCGGTTGCACCTTGCGTGCCCCGTTGCCGGCGTGGTCGTCGTCGCTGTTGCTGCAAGTCACCATTGCTGTAATTGCCGTCGTTCCTCTAATTGTCGTTGCTGTAGAAGTCGCTGTTACGGGAGTTGTCGTTGCTGTAGTTGTCGCCGTTGCTGTAATTGTTATTAATTGTCGTCGTTGCTCTAAATGTCGTAGCTGTAGTTGCGCCATAGCTGTAATTGTCATCGTTATAATTTCGATCGTTCCTCTAATTGTCGTCGTTGCTGTAGTTGTCGCCGTTGCTGTAGTTGTTATTAATGGTCGTCGCTGCTCTAAATGTCGTCGTAGCTGTAGTTGCGCCGAAGCTGTAATTGTCGTCGATGCTATAATGTGATCGTTGCTCTAATTGTCGTCGTTGCTGAAATTGTCGCTTTTGCTTTAATTGTCACCGTTGCTCTAATTGACTTCGTTGCTGTAGTTGTCGTTGCCGTATTTACAGTAGTTATCGCCGTTCATGTAATTGTCACCGTAACCGAGATTGCCGTCGTCTCTGTAGTCGTTGTCGTTGCCGTAATAGTCCCCACCGTTTTTTTGGCGCTGCAATTACATTTCTTTTTTACTCCCGATCGTGGACGACAGAAACGGATGTCTTCCACAGGTTCACTATGTTGCCTTTGTTATCGATTATTGATTCCTTTATCGTCACAACAGTGATCATTGGTTTTATTTGTATGATATGAACACGTTTTTGATTGTTGTAATTGAAAGGTGTGCGCATACATATGCCAGTACTTGAATCATTTTGCTGATTTAATAGATTCAAATTTTTCAGTGTACTGTTGAAAAACTGTTCAGTGAATACTGTGAGATTTTAATTCATGTGAAAAAATATCATATAAACCTGTGGTAATATAATGTTGGAGTTTTTTGTATCATAATTTTATGTTGTTTGACGAATTTTATTCTTTTATTGATATCGACTGATATGAATGTCCATTGTTTGAAGTTATTTTACGGTTTATTTCTTTTCGCAAGAGGTAGAATTTTACAATGATTATCCCATCAGAGAGATATTAATACTGATTCTAGCGAGTCTACAAATTGGAAAAAGCAAATTGTTTTGAAATAAACAGATTGTGTTATTTCATTCATATATGCAGATTGGTAGTGCTCAAATTTCACGGCAGATAAGGTATGTTAGCGGTGATATTTCATAATGGTTTCTATTAATCGGTAAGATGACGTCAACAATTGAACTCTTTATATCATGAGAAAAATGCAATGTTCACGCTCATTTGTACGTATTGCGACGAGATACACTAGCAAATACTTTTCAAGTTCTCAGCCTTTCGTAATACATTTCAAATACTTCTAATAAATGCTTACGTATTTGAAAATGTACTTCGTGTTACATCACAGGTTCGAAAGCCTCTTCGATTTTAAAACAGGAAACTACCGCAAATAGTCATGCTTGCCCATGACTGTTTCCCTCCAAATCACTCGAAAAGCGAGGCGAACCACGACCCGAATTCACTTTCTGAGACAACCCAATCTACTTCGGCGCGCCGTAGGTGCTAATGTGTTGTGCGCGGAATGATTAAGATGGCGCCTGTTGTGCTGGCTGGAGTGTGGCGGGGTGCTTGAAGTGTGTGGGGCAGGTGCAATGCCCTCCCCGCCCCCGCCCCTCTCCCTCCCCGCCCACCTCCGCCCGCCTCCTTATTTGTGTGGAGGCGAATGTTTGCCACGCAGGTATTTCCGGCTATATTGACGTTTCAGGTGCCAAGAGAGCGCGCGCTAGGTGCGCGGGGCTCTGTTAAAAATACCGCTCCGTATAAATATCGTTTATTCGAGAGTAGATTAGCCGGGAATCGGGAAGGCGAGCGAAGGGTGGGGGCTAAGGGGTGGAAGGGTGGCGGGCAACGGCGACGGCAACGAGCGACGGCGAAGGCGACGGGCGACGAGCGACGAGCGACGGGCGGCGGGCGGCGGGCGCCGAGCGGCGGGCAGCGGGCGACGGCCGACGGGAGACGGGCGCGGGGCGGCGGGCGACGGGCGGGGGGCGACGGGTGGGGGGTGACGGGCGGGGGGCGACGGGCGGGGGGCGACGGGCGGGGGGCGGGGGGCGGCGGGCGGCGGGCGGCGGGCGGCGGGCAGTGGGCGGCGGGCGGCGGGCGGCGGGCGGCGGGCAGTGGGCAGTGGGCAGTGGGCGGCGGGCGGCGGGAGACGGGCAGTGGGCAGTGGGCGGCGGGCAGCCGGTGTGGGTGACGGGTGGCGGGCAGTGGCGAGGGACAGGGGAGATGAACCGACGCGCATTAAGAGGTCCGTTTGCGCCGCCGAGGTCGTATTTTGAAGCACCGCCGCGACCCCTTTACTGGAAAAGGATAGCGTTGCCGTCGCCCCTGATACCTTCGGAGTCTTCATTGCGGAGCTCTCAGGAGGCCGGCAGGCTTTTTAGGTCGATGAGACGTCGGCTTTCCGGGTGAAATTAGTTCTCAACTTTATGAACGTCGATGTATTTGGAGAGTAGATTCCTGTTTTATTTGTAGCAATATTTGATGAACTATTATATAATATGATGTGATTGATATACATATATGAAAACCTGTGTAAAAATAACATTTTCTTTTTTTGTTGCAGGTAAGAGCGAGTTCTGATATGGCCCTGTTGCTACCACGTGTTCTACTAGTAAGTCAACATATATACAATATTTTATACTCGTATAAATGCACTTCGTGCCCTTTTTGAGGATAGAAACCCTTGTAAATTCATAGTAAGTGTTAGTGCGCAGCAGTCTTAAAGGTATAGATATCCACCTACACTTTGAGACTACAGAACTAGCTAATAATATTTTCGTCTTGTATTCAAAGACCTTTATTGGCATTATTTGGCATTATACCATTTTGAAGAGTATTTTTGTAATGATTTCGAAGTACTTGCCCGGCCTCTTCAGAGATTCTTCCAAAATGTATTGCTTCATTCAAATAACAACAATAAATGAAATACACGAGATAATGTATTTAAATAATACTTGAATGATTTGAAGTCACTTCACACTCCATTCATATATTTGTAAGTGTAAAACTCTTGATATTCTTCATTACGCTTACGAGTTAACTCTTACCTTACATATATTTTGAAGATTTGAAACAATGAACTTACGTTTAGATAAGTTAGAAATGGACCACGCCTCTGAAGTGATCTCACAGAGGGTGATTATCTTTGGCTACGTTTTTCGTAGATAATCGATAATGGAAAATTGTTCCAAGATTATGGCATTCATATCAGTATGAATTGTACGGTAATATAGCATTAGAATTATTTATTTAAGAAACAACGACCATAATATTGTTTTGTACAAACAATATGTTGATTCATCAAGTGCTGCACTGGATCCATTCCCGTATGGTGTTTGCCTTGAAATTGCTCAAGACTACTGTAATTCGATCGGGGAGCGTGTCTGCGGCCATTACTCATCCAGAACAAAGCCGGGCAAAGGGAACTGTCACCCGCGGCCAGTCATCCTGCGTGGGTGAGTGGGTCGCGAGCTCGTAAGGTGGCACGTGTCTCTGGGCGCTGAGCAAGCAAGGTGCGAGAGGCGTATCAACGGATGACGTCATCGCGCTGAGTTGCGCCGAGCGGCGCGACGTACCGCCACGGCGCGAATGTCGCTTGTAAAGTGAACCTTGTGGCACCTCACGAAGGCTCGTCATATCCGGTCGCGATGGACGTCGTGCAAGGCTGCATCTAGTCTGTTTTCATTTGAGAGACTGAGAATTTTATTTATAGAGTAAATAATTCAAGTTGTAACAATAAAAAAGTATACAAAATATTAATATCGCAAAGAAAGACATTATACCCAAAAGTTTAGGTTGCATTACCATTGAAGTCATTACCACGAAATATTTGTTGGTTAAAGGTTATTTCAACTTCTTAAACAAAACCGCAGCAAATGATTGAAATTGCATCAATTTTGTTCAGCGGCGCATCTTGAGCGTGTTTCTACCGTACCCGGGTCGAACTTCGCTCGCTAGCGATTAGAGGAGGCATCTTCTCGAAAAGTGAGCTCTTCTGAAACGTACCTTGCAAGTACCTAGTTTGTGCCGAATGTAAATATGTCGCTGCACTAATGATTCCTCAGTGAAAAGCCTATCGTTAAAATGTAAAAAGTAAAATGTAAAAAGGGAAGATACAGCGAGCTCAGGCCAAGTTTTCATGTTTTTTCTAAAGAGTGAATGGCGTAAATGGTAGCTCAAGTCGGTCGCAGCAACTTTGCGGTACGACTAAAATGTTCATTATGTATATCTTTTTTTTTTAATTAGTGAAATGTAATTTGTGTATTCCTATAATTCTAAATTAGTCTCGTGAGTCATAATGGAATCAATTTTCGTGCTTGTACTACAAATCAGATGCGAGAGAATACTCCGCGCGTGCTTCTCTGTTCTGGTGACTTGCATCACAATGGGAGGCGCAGATGGGTGGTTTACATCACTACCTGGGAGACGCAATGCTTAAGGATGGGCCAAATGACAAGCCATTTGGCTGCGAGCCGTGGGATATGGAGCCATTAAACTGGAAACGCTCGCTTCCCTTCGCGGAGATACATGACGTTACGCATCTCGCCACAGGTAGCAGCACTGACAGCAATCGAAATGATAGCTCCGATCTCAGACTACATGACATCATTGTTGCAAGTTGTTAGTTAAGGTCGTGCGATGCATAAGTTTGTTTTACTAATATAAAAAGAATTAAATTTTTCTTACAAAATTCAAGTGCTCTGGCAAAAGAGTAGTTATTAGCAATGCTCTCTATCCACCGTTTCTGCCATCATTCAAATAAGACTACATTGAAAAGTTGTTAACAAGTTTATGTAATGATAACGTATATTATGGCAATGGAAATGTTTTTGAACAAATGTCATCTATCAAAATATGTAATTACAATTTTTTTGAAACTTAGTAATTCGTGAAATAATTATATGAGTCGTCATTGCCAACAATTTTGTTTATTATAAGAGCAACTTTCGATGGCTTAGCCATTGTATCATCGTAAATGCTATCGAAAACTCATGGCAATACTAATATTATTAATTCGAGTTACTTATTGGCATTCTTTAGTGAACTTTTGAGTGTACAGTCCGCCTTTGGATGTAGCCCTTAAGGTTTGTGAACGCGCGCGAACTCCTGGCCAGTTGCATACTACTCCGAAATTTTAATAAGAGGCAGTGGTGAGTCTCGCTGCGGTCAACCCTGCCTCCCCTGCCCGCCGCGTCTCGTCGCTCGCCCACGACGAATGACGACCCCGGCCCGCCACCGCGCCGCGCCTCGCCGCGTCAGCCAGGAGAATCGGCGACGCGGCACTCGCCCGCACGTGGGGGCCAGCCAGCCGTGCCGTATCGCGGCGGCAGGTAGCGGCTCGTGCGGCGGCGGCGGCGTGGGCGCGAGGGCAGACGGCTGCGGCGTGTGTTTTGTTTAGCTCGACACCCGAGCCTGTGCCGAAATACCGCGCGCCCTGCCCCCCCTCCCTCCGCTCTCCACCCCCCGACCTCCCGCCGCCACGCCCCCTCCTCCTCCTCCTCCTCCTCCTCCTGCTCCTCCGTCCGCCCACGGCCCGCTTCTCACCTCTCGTCCGCGAGCTTGTCTTCCGTCTGTCCTCTTTCCGCCGGCTGTCCTCTCCACGCGTTTTCCCCCGTCGGGTGTCCCGTTGCTTAACAGTCCACTGGCACTTCATCTGGCCACTCAACGCGCGCCGTTCGCTCGCCGCCCACCTCGTGGCGCTCGCTCCCCGTCCACGGGCAATGTGTCTTCTTTCCGGCTTCGTCCCCGCACTCGTCTGCCCTGGTTTGCCCGTCTCCTTTCTCATTCTTCGTCCAACTCACGCTTCACCAGCTCCGTTCAACCTGCAGTTCACCTGTTTCCTGCACGATTACCCCCCTCCCCCTGATTCTCCACTAGCTACATTCCGATCGCGTCTACTCCGTCAGTAAAGCCTTTGACTCGCCTCTGCCACGCCCTCCTTTTTCACTGCACATCAACCGTATCTCTACGTCTACTCGTGTGCTTTCTTATCCACTAACCGTCTGCCCTCCCATGCAACGATATTTTATTTGCAGCTCCTTCCTTCTACCTTCACAAACTTTTCTCTCATTTCTCTTAGAAACTCACATTTTCTTCCGTTTACCTCTCATTCATCTGCTACCAGCCTTTTGTCTTTATACATGTCCTTCCCTGCTCTCACCACTCGTGTAATTTCTCATTACTCTCCGCCCCTCCCAGTGATCACTCACACTCGTTCACTTATCCGCTTTCAACTTATCCGCTCACATATCCTCTGCGTGGCCACTCATAATGGTCATCGCCGTGTTTCACCACCGCTCCAACACTGCCCCCCGCGTTTTGCTCTCCTCACGTCCTCTCGCTCGTTTGCATGTTTGTGCTCCACCTGTCGTACTCACATTCCTTTCCCAGCTGCCAGTTCCGTCTTCTCGCCAGCACACCCAGTGTTCACTCGTCTACTCGTCCTCTTATTCGCTGTCTGTCCGCCCACCCACGTGATTCTCATACGCAGTAGCCTACTTTCTGCCTGACCTTTTTGCTTCTGCTCACTCTACTGTTCCCTGTCCGCTCAGCCTTCTCCAACACTCTCACCAGTAAAGGATGTCTCAGATAATAAATGTTACAAACTTCTGGAGGACGTTTTTAGGTAATCCCGTATGCATGGTGTACGACTGGTACATGAAACCTTCAGAACGTGACCTGCCGAACACCCATGCACAAGAAATTGCCTAAAAACTAGGGGGAAATGCCACACAATAAATGCATGTAACTCCGTTAATGCAATTTCCCAGGGTATGTTCATTGGCAAAATGTTATCACTTTCCCACCCTTCTACGTACCCTAGAAGATTGTAACATTTAGTCCGAAACTCCCTGTACACCACTCTCCGTCAGCTCGCTCGCCGTCCTATCTCCTTTCCGCGCCCCGCCCCTGCCCCGAGTCCGGGGCCTGGTCGTTCGCGGGGTCGCCGACCTCAGCGGTTCGTGACGTTCGTCGGTGGCCCGCGCTCCAAGCGTCAAACGCCGCGGCGCGACGCAGCGGGGGGGGGGGGGCGTTCGGAGCTGCTGAATGGGCAGGTGCGCGCACCTGAACGGCCGCTTGTTTATGGGACGCGCGAGGGCGCGGCCGTCAGTTGGACGTGACATTTTGCGGCGGAGGTGTGGTGTGAATGTCTGGGCCCCGGAGAGATTTATTGCCTGAAATGGAAACGTCAAGTGAAAAAAAAAAAAAGTGTGAAGGTATGACAATATAAAAGCGACAATTTTGTTGTGGAAATAGCTCTTCCGAACGCTCGAGAGGATTTATGTAGAGTCGAGAGGTGTTCAGTTGTTCTCTTGGTGTAATATTATTACATCTACTTCAGAAAGAATTAAGTGATTGCTATAAATCACGACCAATTTCATCATGGAGGTTCGGTGTTTTTTTTAGAGCAGTATTTTGAAGATACTGAATTAAATGGGTAGATGTAGTAAAAATTATTGTTTAAATCATGATGAGAAACTGAAAGGTGAAGAAAAAATTACGGTAGAACTATGAAGGAATGATAGGTGGAGTTGTCATTCATTAAATTGAAAAGCGGCAGAAAAAAGGCAGAAAAATGTTTTGGACACTAGTGTAATAGCTCTTGAAATGCTTGCTTTATGGCGTACGTGAGAAAAGAAGCGCAAAATAGTAATTGTCAATATATTTTATGTGTTTTTATTGAAACGTATGTAACAATGTAGCTAATATATAGAGCTTAAAATAGACATAAATTATATTACGTCATTTGCCTTTTTATCATTTTACCCATACTTACGGTTTTGTTAACTTTTCTCGGGCAAGTAATAATTATTTGAATGGTTTCCTACTTAGTGCCTTTCGTTCGTGCTTTCCCTTCGCGATATCTGAGAAAAGGAAACTGTAATTCTGAATTGTGAAAAATTAAGTGGACATTAAGCAGTTCGTTCTGAATGCATTAAAAGTTAAGATCATGTTATTGACTAGAGTTACTTAACATCTATGTTTTTTCATAAATATTTTTGTGACTTATAAATTCTGTTTTATGACATAAGTTTCGTATCGAATGGTATACGGTGATTTTATGGACATTCGGTTTTAAACTGTCACACATTGTTTTGTGTTTTGCCAACCATTTCAATTCATCTTCTGGGAAATGCGTTTAGTACGAAGGTGTTAATCCTGTAGTCATGGAATTTCGAAATTGATGACGAGAGTACATGAATTGCAAAAATTATTATCCAATCAGTCACTTTAAATCGACGAGCACGCAAACCTATTAACTCATGCATTTCAAAACCATAAATTTCCATGTTCAATCCCTACCTAAATTTCTTTTCACGATACGTTACCTCCAATGTATTACTGAATCATATAATAATAATTATTATTTGCGCATCTACGTGTCAATAATATGGTATAATTGATATTCGTTACTTAAGAAATATTACAATTCACAACGATTTCTTCCGACAAGTCTGGATAAGAAATCATTGATTGTTTTCATTTATTTTAGATAAAACTTAATTTGTAAATTGAGTGAATTACTAATGCAGTATATACCAATAAGTGATAAATTAACCAATAGAAATTACGGAGGAAGTTTATTAAACAATATCTAAAAAATGTCTGTAAATCTGAATTCCGTTTTATTGATTCTTTTTTCTCTTCATCTTCTCCTTCCTTCCTTTTCCTGATACATCTTTCATTGTCTTCGTCTTGATTGCATTCTAACGAAAAGAAATGAACTGCGAACGTTTTTCGGTAGTAAATCATGATTCTCACTACGATCCAAAGCTAAAGGTTTCCCTTCTTTCCTCTGCAGTGATGCATAGATGTTTGGTCTTTCCGAAAATCATCATACCTAGCTAGCCCACAGAATCCGATACGTTTCACCATTTAGTAATTTCATCTCGTCAGCTTCTTGGATGGTACTCGTACACATAATAGTCTACGACTAGTCAGCTTCTTGGATAGTACACGTAATTCGCTCTCATAAAACACGGAATTTCTAGAGTTATATACATTTCATTGACTAGTCTACATTTCATTTGTAGTCAGGAAAATTGATGGAATCGAAAATATTTTGCTCTAATACGGTTTTGCTTGTACCTGCGCGTGTCAGCTAATCAGTGCAAACCTTTGCGCTGTGTCGAAGCATCTTGAGCGCGCATTTTCGTAGCACTTAGCTTCACAGTCAGAAATTTCTGCATTAGTTTTAATGTAAAAGTACAAGAAAGTAATTATTATGTACGCACATTAAATTTAGGATGAACGTACAGTAACTTTAAAGGTAATTTCCGAAGCTACTTCCAAAATAAAGACAGACGAGATGCCACGTCAGACAACCGTTGCAAAAATGCAACACAACTGGTAATAGTAAATGTTCAAATACAATATTAAACTGAATGGTTGTGTTATATATTATAAGTTGTGTTATATATTATAAACTGAATGGTTGTGTTATATATATAAAGTTATATTTTTAATTTATTATACGTTAGTGAAAATAGTGGAATAAAATATTTCTAAGTTTTTAAACGGTAATTATCTTCCATAATTATGTATCAAATCTGCATGAATTTTAATTTAAAAATTAAATTTAGTGTACAAACACATTTCGTTTTAATGTACAAGGTACGTTACGTTTCATATATAGTCGTACATTAAATCTACATTGATTTAATTTAAGTATTAAATTTAATGTACAAATATATTAATATCCTTTGAAAGTACAAATTACATTAAAATCGATGTACAAAGTACATTAACTAACATTAAATATAATGTAATTTCTCACAGTGTTGTGCAAGGGCGGCCGCAACCACCTCGGCGCCCCCGCCCCGTGGAACTCTTGTTACTAGGGGGCGGAGTTTGATGGCCTAAAACAATGCTAAAAATTATTAATAAAATGCTCTTAAAATGCTTTAAAAATTCCCTAAAAACAAACAAAAATGACGTTAAAAAATTGATCAAACTGTTAGTGCTGTTTTCGCTCCAATAATTTTAATCGCGAAAAATTAAGACATATTAAAAAAATTATACAGTGTATTTAGTAAAATGATGTGTATTTTTGCTACTGAATTCCAGTTATTACTTGATACGTTAAAATCATACAGTAGTTAATAATTAATTGATAAAAAATTTAAAATGCAACTGATGAAAATCATAAAATTTAGTAGATACAATCAAAATAATGTAAGATAAAATCTAGATTTCCATGTCGTTTCAAATAATGTGTGTTGATGAACAAATAAAAACAACACAGCACGAACTATGTGGTTTACAACAGTTGCATAATAATCCAAAATTTATTACAACAACTTTTTGTTACATCGTTGAACTTCCTCCAGATGAGTGCATTCTTTAATTTTCGTGGATGTTTATGTGTAAATTCTTTTGTTCAGTTTGTAATTCTCATATTCGGGTCGACAAGCGCCGACGCGTCGCGACAGTCCGATGCCGAGGGATACATTCTGAGAGGGGACGCCAGCTTGTGCGTGGTGCGTAGCGGGGACATATCGATCTGCTGCTGCGTTTCTCGGTCTGTGGGTCGCAGAGACAGACGAATCAGACCCCGCATCTTTGTCCCCCCCCCTCCAGCACTTGCGCCCCCGCGGCGCTGCAGCGCCAACATCATTGCTACCAACTCTGACATCGCGTGCGTTGCTGTGGTCGGGTGCACGTGTTGACAGTGTTGAACTCGCGCGGCTTTGAACCCTGGAAAGTCGTTTATAATGTTTCTACAATAATTTTGAAGTAGGGTTTCGTGAGAAGTATTCATTATCTTAGAACAAACAACAGTGGAAGATTTTTTGAGTAAATCGTAATACGTGAGCGTCAGTACATATATGGTTTCAATTTTGCCCGCTACTTCGTATTGTCGGTAAAATTGTCCCAGATTTTCGAGAATTTCTTAGATGAGAATTAATATATTACGTGTTAAACGCGGCTTTACTGTAGTAATTTACGACAGCTATGTAGACGTTTTCGAGCTTAAACCCTGCCGTAGATATGCAAGGACAAAAAAAAACAACTAATAATTCTTGGTTCTGTGTCGTAGAAGTGAATCCGGATGTCCCATGTTGCAGACTTGCGGCGAAAAAGTCTCGGCCACCGAAATGCCTCTGAGCGAAAATCAAAAAAAAGTTTATCGCCTTACGACTATTGTTCACATTAATGCTGTGACAGTGCAACTTAATCTCTTACTTAATCAATCCGGGTAGCCGATATCGTTCAGGCGAAAGTGCCTTAACTTTCTCGACGCAAAGGGTTGTGCTCTTTCAACCACCATGTATTATCGTTAAACCCTCTTCTTTCCATCATGTTTTACCATTCCCAATTACAGGATAATAATATTGTTGCCTTTTTTTCGATGTCTTCGATGTTCGTATGATTTGATGAGAGAGAGAGAGAATGATCCGGCCTCGGAAGTGCAGGAGCTTGAAGCAAAATCCATTACACATAGACAAGTGCTGCGGGTTCGAGACCGATGAAAAGCGTAGATGTTTTTAACATAGGTTTTTGGCATAGGTGATGATTGTATCGAGGTTGGTTGCTTAAAACACCACTCAGGATATTCTATCTGGTAAATACCCCTTCTTTATTCATGATTATCACCATCATTCAGTTGTCATCAACTTTGAATACAGAGAAAAGCAACGGATAATCACTACCTTGATGATCTATCAACGAAGTGGGAGATTATGAAACGTACTTGTCATACACTTTAAGAAAGTATTTCATGAAAATTACGAAAATAGGTAACCGAGAGACTTGTAATAATCTTTATTATGATGACAATGCCTTCGCCTTATGCTCAAACCTGGAATGTATGAATGATTCAACGGATAGATGTTGCAACGGATAGTTGTCGGAGACATCGGAAAAAAGGCAACAATATTATTCTCCTGTAATTGGGAATGGTAAAACATGATGGAAAGAAGAGGGTTTAACGATAATACATGGTGGTTGAAAGAGCACAACCCTTTGCGTCGAGAAAGTTAAGGCACTTTCGCCTGAACGATATCGGCTACCCGGATTGATTAAGTAAGGGATTAAGTTGCACTCTGTCACAGCATTAATGTGAACAATAGCGATAAGTCGATATGATATAATTTGATTCACTTATTGTTTGATTCAATTATTGTTGTAGATTCCGGGCCCGCCAACTGCTATGGTCATTGGCCCTGTTGGTGTGGTGAATGTTTTATTGTTTACCGGAGGTGGCGGTGATCCTCCCTCGTTGGATTATGAGATCCAGCACCGACCTTCACTTCGGCTTACGGGAGCCTCCCCCCTCCCACAGCCGGAGCCCCACCATAGCTACCGTGTTCCCGGAACGAGCTTTAAGCTCCCGACTAGTCCCCCGTTGTATGTGGGGGTGAAGTCCGCGTAAGTCCGCGTAAGTGTGCGTAAGTAAGAGGAGAGGATAGGACAAGGAAGTGGAAGGAAAGATAGTGCGCGGTCCGTTTGTTAGGGTACTGCTCCGGCATTCGCCTGGTATTGGTCGGGGAAACCACCGAAATATACTGTTCAGTGGAGCCATCCAGTACAATACTCCTCCAGTTGGCGGCTGATTTCGACCTGGATGTGTATTGACCGTCGAAAATCCCCCACCTCGGAGACTCGAGTCCGAGGATCTGGCGATCAGAGTCGCTGCAGAGTCCTCGGCAATACTGACTCTGAGCTAAACGCAACCAGTGATTGTAATTGAGCAATGGTGGAACGGCAATACTGACTCTGAGCTAAACGCAACCAGTGATTGTAATTGAGCAATGGTGGAACGGCAATACTGACTCTGAACTAAACGCAACCAGTGATTGTAATTGAGCAATGGTGGAACGGCAATACTGACTGAGCTAAACGCAACCAGTGATTGTAATTGAGCAATGGTGGAACGGCAATACGGACTCTGAGCTAAACGCAACCAGTGATTGTAATTGAGCAATGGTGGAACAAAAGTTAGGTTAAACGGGAGAATTCGAGAAAATCTGTTGCAAACCCGCTTTTCCCACCACAAATCCCACAAGGATGGACCGCGCTTTTGGAATCCCAACGGGGCGGGCGACTGCAAAAACCACAGGTTCCCCACAACACTCGTAAGATGCAGTGTACGAGAGATGCCTGATTACGCTCTCGTTACGTAACCTCATCATCCACAAATGCGACCACCCTCCCCCTCGCGTGCTGCCGCTGTTGTGGGATTCCTCGCGCGTGCGCGAGCGCGTGCCTGCCCGCGCGTGTGGTCTTGGCGCGCCGGCCGCACGGCACCGCACCGCGCGCGTCCTGTCGCCGTCCGTGGGCCGCGCGCGCGTCAGCGGTGAAAGCAGGCCACCCCGCCCCGGCGCCCTTTACGTAACGCGTGCATTAGGCGCCGTGACAGGTGCTGCAGCCGCCCTCGCTCGCCTGCGGAGGAGTTGCTGGCGCCCACTTATTCTGAATCTCTCCTCTTCATTACCACACCTAACACGTAACCTTCGACTCTTCAATTACTGCATTATGTTGAATGGTTTGCATTACTCTCGATATTCTGTTTGCACACATTTCGCGTTCTATTTGCACACGTAAGAGGAATAATTCATTATTTATTTCTTGCATTTAATTTTTTAAAATTATTTCGATATTGTGCGTTTATTTTCTGGTTAAAATAACACGTTTATATAAATGCCATTGTTGCAACAGCTCTGAGGAAATTTCTCCCTGGATCTAGTTTGATCATATATTTTATCAAATATTCAGTAAAATCATCATTTTGTGGTTAAGATTATTTCTGCAAATGCAGCTTTAAAAATAATATTTGAAAAAGGTGGTGCAATTGTAACAAAAGCTATTACATTTAGTTTTAAAATACTTTTAAATAAAATTATTTTAAAATATTGTTAATCATTTATGCATTACAAGTTTCTAGTGTCATAGTTGTTGCTACGTATTTCAAATATGTTCAGTGTATTTGTGGCATTAACATTTAATCCCAACAAAAGAGGAAATAATATTTCTCGATTTCTCTTCGAGCTCCAGCGGACTACTGGTTTGCATCCACTGCATTCCACGGTCTCCGCACCGCGAACGCAAAATGTTAAATAACGCCTCCCCCTCTCACAATATGCTTGCTTCTCCAGAAGGGGTCATTTCCCTCCGCCAGACATGCCAGCCCCTGGAGCGGGACTTCGCCCTCGCCCTCGCCCCGCCCCGCCCCACCCTCTCCGTCCCGCACCGTCCCGCCCCGCCCCGCCCCGCCCCGTCCCGTCTCGTTCCGTCTCGTTCCGTCTCGTTCCGTCTCGTTCCGTCTCGTTCCGTCTCGTTCCGTCTCGTTCCGTCTCGTTCCGTCTCGTTCCGTCTCGTTCCGTCTCGTTCCGTCTCGTTCCGTCTCGTTCCGTCTCGTCCGTCTCGTCCGTCTCGTCCGTCTCGTCCGTCTCGTCCGTCTCGTCCGTCTCGTCAGTCTCGTCCAGTCTCGTACCGCCTCGTCCCGTCCCGTTCCGTCCTGTCCTGTCCCGTCCCGCCCCGTCTCGTCCCGTCCCGTCCCGCCCCGTCTCGTCCAGCCCCGTCTCGTCTCGTCCCGTCTCGTCCCGTCCCGTCCCGCCCCGTCTCGTCCAGCCCCGTCTCGTCTCGTCCCGTCTCGTCCCGACTTGTCGCGCCCCGAAAATCCCCGTCCCGTCCCGTCTCGTCCCGCCCCGCCCCGCTGAGCTCCGCCCCGTCCCGCCCTTCCCCGCCCCGTCTCACCCCGCCCTGCCCCGCCCCGCCCCGCCCCGCCCCGCCCCGCCCCTCCGGGGGCGGAGGGGTTGGGGCTGGGGAAGCGCGCTCTCCTGCGCAAAGGAGGACTCGACGCCGCGCCGTGCCGGCGCTTGACTCACGGCCGTAATCCGGGGCCGGCGCAGGTTGCGCAAACTCCGCTCGCCGGGGCGCGCCCGCCCGCCCACGCCCGCCCACGCCCGCCGAATTCGACGCTCCCGTCGCACGCTGAGCGAAACACTTGCCCAACGGTCACAAAGGCTCCCGCCGAAAGGGATGCTTCCTTGATCTAGCATCTCAGATGTAAATGTAAAATCTGCCTGCTAGATAGTGGTATCACATTGCATTTTTGTATGAAATACGAAATGTCAGTTGCCGTTATTGACAATGCCTCCAACGTAATTATAGACGTAAACTCATGTAAGTGGTTGGCAGAATATCAATCTTACCGCATATACATTCTTCTTCTTCTTCTTCTTCTTCTTCTTCTTCTTCTTCTTCTTCTTCTTCTTCTTGTTCTTTTTATTATTATTATTATTATTATTATTATTATTATTATTATTATTATTATTATTATTATTATTGAAGTCTTGAGCAGGGGTCAGTAGTCAGTCTGCTGTGCTCACCTCCCGATGCTGGGACTGGAATTCGGTTCCAGGTCGACACATGTGGAATTTGTCATGGACCAAGAGAATTTGCGGAAGATTTTGTCGGGGTATGTTTCTTTGGTTTCATGCCTGCAGCATTCCATTAACCGGTATTTTCTTACCTAATGGGCAAGATATCCTGATTGGGTTCCAGAGCTCTTTAAGGATTACTAGTAATCGAATGCGACAATTTAGACATCGTGATTAAGGATATTATAATTGAGCTGTTTGCGTCTAACCAACTCATTTCCTTTGCGAAAATTTTACAAGAGAAACATAAATCTTCTTGCGTCTACACGTGATGCGTCAAAAACGGGATATGTCCTCGCCACATTTTATACAGGAATAAACATGCTTTGAGCCCTTTCGAGAAATCCCTTTCCCTTCGAGAAATTATTAAAAACTTCCTCCCTTAAACTTAGCAATACTACAAAAACATTGAATTTTGGCCAATAAAGTAAATGTTGGGTTTCGTAGCACACGCCACAACTAGGCATATGTGATCTTCATTGAATAAGTAAAGACTAAGCCTTGAGGGTACTTTTATTATTACTCGAATTCCTGAGCGTACAGCCATTCTGATGGATCATTACATGCTCTCTTTAATTTGTAAAGATCGAGATTCGATTCCGTGTGCGGGCAGGAGAAAGCAAGCTTCCATTAAAACATCTCAGTCTCTGTGTCAGTATGGTTCTTTCTGCAGGTACGGGTAACGTTCAATAGACATTGGTGCTGTGAATGGCGATTATGGTAGCTGGTGCTTCGCCACGAATGGAATGTATATATAACAGAATTAAACACAAAATTAAGTTCATTATGTTAAGCATTTAGAATCCTTTCAAATTCTGCCAGCCTTCATGCAGCTTCTTGCGTGTATTTTGCAAATGTGAATTCCTTCCTGAGATATAGCGTAATATTCTTGGAAAGCTCATCATATAGTGCTCAGGCCTTTAGATTGCAAAAGAAAATTATCGAATCTTACCATTGGCGTCTGGACCTAAATGTAGCTTCACTATGCGCACGTTTTGTTGAACCCTCCTTTAGCTTGTAGTGGTAGGAGTAGAGGTAAGATGAGTTAATATTTTGTTAGCAATGCAGAATAATAAAACCTGCAGTTCGTTTATAATAACTGTTTCGTGCAAATAAGTTTTCTATAACTCGAGAACGAAAATGTCTAGTTTTTCAAATGTTGCTAATCTTACGCTTTTGTAAATTTTATTTTCATTTATTAATTTATCTTCACCTTTTACTCATCCTTCAACTATTTATAGTTAAAATAATGAAAAGGGATTCTGGAACTCAAGAATACGTGCGCACTTGATCTTCTCCCCCATTCGTCACATACAGTTTTTACTCTTTTTTGACTAAATAAATCTCCATTAATAAATATTGACACTGATTGGCTATATGAGGAAAGGAGCGCCAATCTACCTCACGTCCTCCGAACATTGCTTTCTCTGATGGGATCCATCAGCCTTTGGGTCGTTGACTATATAAACTTAAGTCTATGGCAAGACCAGGTTGGATGGGTAGATGTTTAAAATGAATGTTCGTGGATGGATAAATGATAGCGAGATGAGTTGAGGAAACAGGAGAACCTCAAGAAAACACACGGCGAACCCGTTGGAACTAATACAAATTTCACACCCATTTAACGCGATTTGAATCTCAGCGATACGTTCGCAGTCGTTAAACCGATATTGCGCAAATGGATAGTATACATTACACTTCCTCGTTCTCAAAAATGAAGACTTTTCTGAACGTATGTACTCTCCCGTGAGAAGCTTTTCTATTCTGTTCTCTGATTCGTGAAATCTTAGACGTGAGGGAACAGATCCACAGTTCAGTCCGAGGCAGCGATGAAACTAATTGAATGGACATTATTTCGAGCATAATTTTCGAATATTCTTCAGGGCATATACACAGTACACTGCAAGGGCTCCAATTGCCACCACAAGGACAACTGATTGGACTCTTGTGAAATTATGTGAATTAATGATTCGCAGAACGTTTTTCTATACACCATGTATCTCAAAGTAGCTTTATCACCGACAATTTTTTTTCTCGTGAATAAGAAATTTCAATACACATTTTCGTATTAAGCAATTGTTTAATTTAAACCTAGATGTGTGGGCTGCCCTATATTTTCGGATTGTTCGCTCTGTTTATTTTTACTGGTTTAGCGCAGATTATTTTAAATCAATGACTTTCATCGTGCAAATATGTCAAAGAACCTTGATACTTGAGATTGCGGTAACACACGTTCTGATAGCAATCAGGAGCGTAGAAATTATTTTAAATCAATGACTTCGGTTTTAAACAACTAGATCACATACTATTATTAGCCATTACAATTTTAACAAAATAGGGTAGTAATGCACATTTAAACTAGGGTTTTCGCTCCATCCAATTATCAGCTGACGAGCTATTAACAGTGTGGCGATTTATATTTCCTTGGAAGAAATTTTGGTCATGAAAGCCCAGCGTACGACTTCGTAAGCTGTCTATTTACGTATAGGTGTTGTGGTGCGTTATCGTTGGCATTTTTCATGAAATAATTATAAACGTTGTCATTGCCAACAATAGTATTTAATATAAGAGCAGCTTTCGATGACTTAGCCATCATCATCAGTTGTCTGCTGGATGGAAGTCGATAGTCGTTTTGTGGCTTCCATCCAGCAGACAACTGATGATGATGGCTAAGCCATCGAAAGCTGCTCTTATATTAAATACTATTGTTGGCAATGACAACGTTTACAATTATTTCATGTCTATTTACGTGCTTGCAGTGTGTGCTCGGAAGTTGCGTCTCGCGCCCACTGTGCGCGCTGACATCCTCCGCGTGCCCCGGCGTCCTCTCTCCCCGCCAGTGTCCACAGCGGCGGCCGCGCCGCGCCCCCCCCCCCCCGTGGCCTCCGCCGGACAGAACTCCTCGCTCGGAATCAAACAATTGCGCCAACTCCCCGGGGTAATCCCCGACGCCGCGCTCCAGGTACCTCCCCGGCGGGGGCGGGAGGCGCGGGCCGGGCAGGGCGGCGTGCGGGCGCACGTCGCTTAATGAAGCGACCGGAACGGCCTCTGGAGGTGGAGCCGGTGGACGCTCTTGCGCTAAGCTCCCGTAATGTGTGTGCGTGCGTACGTGTGTGTGTCTACCGACCGGAGCTCCGCAGTGCAAACTCGGACCTGCACCGCCCCAGCCCTCCGCCAGGGGCGGCGGTGTCGCCGTCGCCGGGGGCGGGTGCGGTGACGGTTGAGGGGAGGTGAGGGTGGGGAAGGGTTGACGCCGGGGGAGGCGGGGGGCGTGGTCGGCGGTGGACGGGCGGCGGGGTGACAGGGAGAGCGATGGATGTGGCTGTGGCAGGGTGGCCAGTGGCAGGTTGACGCGGGCGGTGTAGATTTTGGGGGGTCGTGAGGTGGAGGGGGGTGGCTGGCGGAGTTGGGAGAGTGAGTAGCGGGCCCCAGAAGGGACGCCTTGAGGGGGAGTGGAAAGGGTTGGCGGAGGCGGCCTGGGCGGTTTCTGGGCGGCGTCGGCCGCGGCCCCAGCCTCGGGATTATGGCGGACGTCCGAAAACACTTGGCCCGAGGACCCGCTCACCCCCATCAATAATGGTCTCTCCACTACTTAGCTCTTCCTTGCTCCGCGACGACCCCTAATAAGGTGGACACCGCCGAGGTTAATTGAGGGGATGTCGGGGGTGTGCGAGGGGCGCGCGGGTGGGCGGGGGCGGGGGCGCGCGCTGACCCATTAATTCCTAAATTAAACGAGATTAATATCGCGGGTGACGGCGTAAGGTGGCGGCGCCGGTGGCGGAGGGAGGCTGGGGAAGACGAAATGATTCCGGTGAGTGAGTGGTCAGTAGGGGAGGAGAAGACGGCGTCGCAGATGTAGTGGACGTTTGGATTTGAGAAGCTGTCGAAGGGAGTGAAGGAAGCCACCTTCCAGTTTGTTGATAATGATATGTAGAGATGACGGCTGCAGATAAACGGATGTAGACTTAAAAAGTAGTGAGGCGGAAGAAAGCGACGCAGTTTGAGATAAAAGAAACGTATTTGGTAAGTTCCTTGATATTAAATGAAATATACAACAAAAATTTTTTTTGAACTAATTTATAAATATTGTTGATGATAAGTTTGCTGTTTAAATGTATTTGGTATTTTGCATAAACCACAGCTCAATTCTTTTAAAAAAGCTTCACTTGTTAGAAAATTTAGCTGCAAGATATGTAGAATGTATGTCGGCACAGTGGCTGCAATTTTTCTTTGTAAACAAAATATGACTTAGATTATTCGATTTGCAGCCGTCAAGAAAAAAGGGGAAATTTTCCGGAAGTTAACAGTAGTGGCTTGTCCAGAAGTGACACTCATGAACGAAAAGATTTCACCAAATCAGCCAAGAAGATTTTTTTAATGTTTATTGTAAGCAATTTAATGCACTGGGACGTAATATTTTGTATGAAGTGTACAGCAATTACAATGGCAAATGAGTAAACCTGACTTTAATAATTAAGTAAACAAAGTTTCAACAGCTTTCGTTTTTTATGAATTAAGTTATTTAGAGAAATATTTTATCCACTATGAGTTAAACTAAATATACGGAAATTGTGCGTATGTTAAATTTTATTAATACATGTTAGGTTCCTAATTATATTCATATTATATTTCAGGTCAATGCAGTTGTATTTCATAACATCAATGTGTTATTTAAATATTTAATCGTCGATTCGTTATGAATATTTTCATCTTTAATGTTTTTCAATCTTACGCAAATGAGACAGGCGAACACTTGCAGGAACCTCGCATTTGGATAGAGTTGTAAAATGCGGAAGCAACCAATCTACCCTGGAGAGCCCTGACAGAGAGGGAGGTGAGCGCAGGAACTGCATCGGTGGAGCATGGGCGATTCCATCACCCCATCACCTCCCCCCCCCCCACTTTCTCCCCTTTAGCCCCGGCGGCGCCCCCTCGGAAGTCGGGCGTTTATGTAAAAGCTTAGCGGCCGCTGTCAAAGAGGCTTTTTGACGTAGTTCTCTAACGTGTTTCGGCAACTTTTGCGGGTTATCGCGGCAGCAAATGGACTCGTAACAAAGGTGATTATGGGACGTAAGTAAACTCACCACAGCGCCGGCCTCCGCTACTTTAAGTACAAAGCATAACGTTTCCAAACTGGCGTTATGAAGCTTCGGATTTGCACCGCGCGTCCTGGAAGTTCGCAGAATTAATCAGATAAGCGAGATGTGGATATGTTTTCTAAAAACCATTCCTGGATTAAAAGCGGTATCAAAAGACATAAAATTCCATATCAATATCATCTGAGAGAAAGAAATCCTTTTATATGTATCTAAAGAACACGCCACATTAATCATCCGATATTAGTTCGTTTAAGTAGGGTATACTGCATACTTACACACGCGCGCTTTAGGAAAGCTCACTAGACGTCATATTCTCCCTGTATGAACTCGAACTGATAAAGTTAGAAGACATCACGTTTGGAAACTTCTTTACGATCTTCATGTTGCTATGGTGTTACATTCTAATTTGAGAAATAGGATTTAGTTGAATAGGAGGCGTCTTGAGATCAGAAAACAAAATATTATTTTTTATAGTTTGTCACAAAATCTGTTAATGCATAAAAATATTGTTAATAACATTTCAGTTTGGAATAAAGCGGCTTTGTACTTCTTTTGAAATTTCCATGCGAAATTCGTCCCGACTATTGTGAGGATAGAAAACAAGAATATTTTTCGACTAAGTGCTCTCTTACATAATAAGAAAACAATCTATTGCTCAGCCGGAATCGCCCCAAACTTGCGAAGTAACTACATCACTTTATCTTCTTATATCATCACATACATTATTAATATACATTACATAACTATCATACTTCATCTTATTACTCAACCTTTTCTGAAACATATCTAACCTCCCAAGACGTATTTAAGTTACTCTATGGATATATATCTCACAAACTTTAAATATCTACATGTTCTTTCTATTTTTTTTTCAATCTTACTACTATCTTTCTTTCTTCATTTCGAAGCCTTAACTATCCAACCTTTCCTTGTCATCGTCGTTCATCACATCCTTCATTCTCTCTCGACATCCTCTCCTCTCTTTTCCTCACTTCATCTTCTCATATATTTTCCTCCCTTTCTAATACATCGTATTCCTCGCTATATTCTACATTCTGTACTTGGCAATCACTTTTCTGTTTCTCTCACTTCTCAGTCCCTTCAAATATCGTGGTATTCTGATTTCCATGATTTCTTTATATACCTCTAAATTGCTATATTATTTTGATTTACTATTTCATAAAACTCTTGGTCCTGCACCTCTCTGATCCTCCTTTTTATTATCTCCATTATCCTTTCTCCTCTTTCCCTTAACATTTCTATTCCACTTGTAGAGTACTGACTTTCCTCACATAATCTTTCTCTCTCCTCCCCTGAAGTTAAATTTATACAACAGTTTTTTTTAATCTCTTTCCAACAACACTTGATTAGCAAGTCTCGTCTTCTTCCTCCTTCTCCTCCTTTTTCTAGTAGTTCTTCATACTTCATAGCGCTCCCTCCAACCTTTTCTCTCAACTCACCTCTTCCCGTGTCCTTCTTAACAGTATAACTGATGTTATTCTTTCAACCTTTCAACACCAGTTAATAAATATCTCTTATGAGCCTTCTATTTTGCTCATTTCCTTTCACCCCTTTCTGACACATCAAAATCTTGCACATCAAACTGTCAAATATTTTAATCACCTGTTACCAATCCCTGCTGAAACCCTCTCATGAATTTATTGATGGCCCATGAATGACAAGTACTTTGGTAGTCCCACATTAAACTATCGTCTATGCAGAAAAAAGGTATTACATCCCCATAAAGCATTGCGGTTTTATCTTCTGTGGTAAGACGTTTTATCGAATCTACTGTGCGATCCATTCCATCGCTTGCTTCGTAGGTGAGCCGGCACAGAAGCTTCGAGAGAAGCTTCCAGTTGAAGCCTTTTTCCCGGGCTCTTGGAGTGAAAAATGAATGCTCCTTTTTCGCCCACCACGATAAATTATTGTACTTTTAGAGAAAGAAATTATGGGAACGAGTGTAGCGTGAAATTGTGGAATGTGAGCGTGGCCGGGCGCCGAAATAAAGTGTTTCCGTGTATTTCGAAACTTTTGGGCGGTTCACTGCTGTCAGTTATGGCTTGTTGGCGGCTCTCACGTGTTTTCGTTGTTTCAGTTAGCTGCTAATTTGTTTTCTTTGTGTTTACGCTTTCATTATCGCATCTTAGCGACGCGATTTGTTTAATAAACAAAAGTAAGTTGTTGAGATGAAACAAAATATTGGTGCGGAGGAAGAAGTGCGGCGTTCATTCGTTTGTTTCGTTGTTATTGTTCTTGAAAATGTGTGTGCTGCTTTCCTCGAAAGCCCCCCGCGCCGTTTTGTGTTAAGTTAGTGTCAAAGGAGAGGAACAAGAATTTGGATGGACCTGTCACTGAAGCAGTTACACAAGTCAGTGTCGTTGAAGGTGCTTGAAGGAAATAATTTAAGGTTTCCTCTCTCTATATTTAAATAGGTTACGTAGCTTAATGTGATTATTATTCGCATGAACATTGTAAATTAATTATTGGGTGTCATTATACGTACAGTGAATGTCTTGTTCAAAAATATTTCTTTACTCGATATCTAACGAGTCTCTGGTTTAAAATAATAAATTTTCACGCATGGGCAGTCAATAATTTTCTTTTAATGCCATTACCAAAGTGGAAGTATGTAATGTAAATATGTAATGAAATACAAATGAAAACCGTAAAAACAACCATTTCCCACTGATCGATCCCTAGATATCATGAGTAGTAAAATAGAATAGATTCAACGTAAATTATTACAAATTTTCTTAATTAAATTTGGGACACTCTTCGCGAAAGCGAAAACATTTCCTTAATTAGCCCGTGGTTGTATCCGCCTGTGGGAGTTGTGCCAACGAATCAGGCCAGCCTGGAGCATCCAAAGGCATCCAATCGCGGAGGGACAGGAGTTAACGCGGCTGATTGGAACAGTTATGACCCCGAGGCGCCGCCGCCCAAGTGCTCTCTAAACACACGCAACGTGCGTGGGCGGGCGGGCGCTGGACGGGCGAGAGGCGGAAGTGCGTCTTCGCCCTGCCGCCACCCGCACCCGTCCCCACTCGTCCTCTACTCCCTGCCCCGACTCTTCGAGCCGTCGAGCCCCGCCCTGCCTCGCTCTGCCCCTCTCCGCCCCGCACCGCCCTGCCTCTGCCCGCCCCACTCCGCTCCGCCCCGCTCTGCCTTCCCCCGCTCCGATCACCTCCCCGCCCCGCTACGCCCCTCACCGCTTCGCTCACCCCCCCGCCCCGCCATGCCCCACCCCACTCCGCCCCGGCGCGTTGTGCCCCGCCCCGCTCAGTTCGGCCCCGCTCCGCCTGGATCCGCCTTGCTCCGCCCCGCTTTGCCCTGCTCCGTCCTATTCCGCCCCGCCCCACTCCTCCCTGTCCCGCCTCATAATCTCTGCCCTGCTCCTGCCCGCTCCTCACCTGCCCGCTCCACGACTACGCCGCTCCACGCCTGCCCCATTCCACACCTGCCCTACTCCCGCCCCACCTCATCCTGCCCTAGCTGCCGCCCGCCTCACTCCGCCCATTCCCTTATGCCGCGGCTCCTTCCGCCTTGGGCCTTCCACTCGTCATTGCCAATCATCCTGCCCACCTCTGCCCCGCCACCCCGCTTCGTCTGTTCCACTCCGACCCAAACGGTCCGTCCCGCTGTCCCAAACTATCCAATGCCCTGCCGCCCTACAATCCCACCGCTCCACTTCGCCACGCCACGCCCCGGCCATCCAGCTGGGGAAGAACAACGCCACCTCTCGTGATAAAATGGCGCTCCTCATTTAGATTGATTGAAACTAGGTTGATTGAAATTAGGCGCGTCAACTACTATGGTCATTAGTCCCGTACGTGTAGTGCATGTTTGGATCGGGAGGTGGCGGTGGTCTTCCCTCGCTGGATAGCGAGATCGGGCGCCGACCTACCGTCGGCTGACGGGGTTTTCCCCAACCAGGTATCTCCACCCAGCGGGGCACCGCCCCTGCCGGAACAAGCTCTAACCTCCCGACCGATCTCCCGCCAGTGTAGTGAAGTGTATGTTAGAGTACGCGTGTAAGAGGTCAGTATAGAACAAGGAAGAGGTAGGAAAGATCGCGCGCGGTCAGTGGCCCGTTCGTTCGGGTACTGCTCCGGCATTCGCCTGGTGTTGATCTCAACCATCACAGCCGGGAAGAGTTCTAAGCTCCCCACCGGTCTCCCACCATGTGTGGAGTGTGGTGCATGCTAGTGTAAGGGGTGAGGATAGGACAAGGAAGAGGAAGGAAAGATCGCGCGCGGTCAGTGGCCCGTTCGTTCGGGTACTGCTCCGGCATTCGCCTGGTGTTGATCATAACCATCACAGCCGGGAAGAGTTCTAAGCTCCCCACCGGTCTCCCACCATGTGTGGAGTGTGGTGCATGCTAGTGTAAGGGGTGAGAATAGGACAAGGAAGAGGAAGGAAAGATCGCGCGCGGTCAGTGGCCCGTTTGTTCGGGTACTGCTCCGGCATTCGCGTGGTATAGATCGGAGAAACCACGGAAAACAACCGATCAAAGCAGCCGGCCGGTTGAATTTTCCTCCAGACATCCTCACTTAGGGGTGTAATGACCATAGCAGTTTCCGCGCCCGTAAATACAAACTAATCCACGGCTGTCGCTTCCTTGTCGTTGCCATCGCGCGTCGCACTTGCTTCGCGTCGCGACGTCGCCCACCCGACGTCACCTCGGCGCGCCCACGCCGCCACTCGTCCCCACGCGCCCGCTCCGCTGCGTAAATGGCGGCGCACCTCCTCTCGATGTCTGAGGCGCTGTTTGCGAACGAGACGGCCCGCGCGCGATGGCCTCTTCCCCCTCCCCCTCCCCCAGCTCTTGATTAGTACGGCGTTCGTCCGCTGGCTGCGGGGGCGAAGCGTGGACGTGGGCGGACCACACGATGGCGTGGTGTGGAGAGGCAGGTTGGATAGCTTCTATATAGACGAAGTATTTTTCCAGTTACTGGAATTTCATGTATGTATTTGTCCTTTTGAAAAGAGAAAAAAAACAAGTTTGTTTAGTATCGTAGACTTACGTGATAATTCCAGTATTGTTGTACATGATCGAAAACCAGTTGCAACACATCCACCACCAGTTGCAGTCACATCTGCGTCCTTCCACAGCACTTGTCTCTGCGTTCACTGCTCGGAGTAAGAATGTGGGGTAGTATGAACTTCCCGAGGGGAGGATGATATGATGAAAGATGTATGGTCGCGATATGGTGCAGGACAGTATACTTTGCAAAATCAAAGGATTTTTCAGGAAATTGTAAACCCGTATATTGGTCGTGTTGAACAGAAATTAAGTAGTTTTCAGTGAGGTGTATATATATTTGGGAATCACAATACGCATACCTTTTGTGGAATTTCAGCTGTAATGGACAAATCTGCGTCCGGAAGATACTTTTGGGAAAGTAAGGAAGACTATACCAATTGATTTGACTGTAATGTTGTACGAAGCACCACCCAATGTTCAACTTCGGCTACAATCGAATTCAGTTATGTGTGATAGCGTAGAACGGATATTTGTAAACTGGGGGGAACTAGTTTCCTACGTTCGCGCTGCTGGAAATTCGATGGATTTCACGGGAGATAACGAACTCGTAGGTCGGTTGTTTGACGAGGAAGAGAAGTTCGTCGTATATTTACGTCGAATTTCTTATATGAACATTGTTACGAAAATTCAGCAGCTAATTTGAAGGGGACTGATAGAAAAGTATTCATAAAGAATATTAATTTACGATATTCAGACAATGCAGTTTTTGTGACGTGATGAACATCTTTCAGATGAAGACCTTCCACGACATCTGAGAATGAAAACGAGGGCAGGCAACACATGTGATGATGCATCATGCTTTGCAAATATCAAGGACAGAAACTTTCCTTCTAAGTTTACATCTTCATTAGTGGAAGGGTAAAAGAGTTAATGTAATTGTAGTAATTATAATGTATGTGCATTTAATCTGGTGTTCGCGAAAACGAATTCTGAGATGTTCTGCAGGTACTTAAATATAATCCATATTGATTCCAATTTCGCCGATACCCACACAAAATGAAACACTACCTGTTGTGCTAAAACAGCATTTTCAAACAGTATTTTCTCGCCGGTACATTCACGTACAATTATGCGAAAAGTACTAAAATTTTCGAAATATTCAACATGCCCTTATTTCAAAATCTATCTTTGAGGAAAAGATTTCATTAAGGAAAAACATTTCTATCTTCATAATTGTGATAGCAGAAAGAAACCGAAGGAATTTGAATTTTTGAAAATTTCGAAAAATTATAGATTTTGACAAAAATGAAACCTGTATCATTCTCTTAAACGTCCTTCTCACTATCCAACAACAAAATTTAATCAAAAACGATGGAGCCATTTTTTTTGAAAATCTTGAAAATGTCGCAGGGGCTTCATGTAAAGTATCCCCAAATTAAAATATCGGTTTCAAATTTAAAGGGCTGTGACATTAGCCAGGTCGATTAAAGAATATCAATTTTTAAGAAAATAGGTTAAACGGTTTAGCCGCTAGCATTGTTCACAAACGGATCGACAAACGAACACACCCCACAAAATATGGATTCTAGTTACACGTGTACTTATACGTATGTAGTTACACGTTCCAGTTTCACTAGTTACACGTGCAATGCATATTTTTATCTACATTTAAGAACTGGATTATTCTACTTGTTCGTTACCAAGGCCCTGTAATAAGAGTTTTTCTTCCGAAAATTCGCCGTTTTTTCGCGCAGCATTGCATATCGCTTAAGCGGTAGCGAGAAATTAAAATAGTACGTAGGCACAAGTGACGCTACTTCAATATCGGAAGTGACAGCACGTCCTTATCTTCCACTAGCTCTCAGGGGCCCATGTTCATGCGGGGCGTCGGCGCGTGGGGGCGGGGCGGGGGCGTGGCAGGTGGCGGGGGCGGCGCGCCGGCCTGGCGCCTACCTCGTATGCTCGCCACGCGGCGCCACCGCCGACTCTCTTTCGCCTCCATTACACCTCGTTACGGCGCCCGGGACAGAGGTCGACGCGAAGGGCCGCCCCCGCCCGCCCCCACCCTCCCGCCCCTGCTCCTCCCACCCGCCCCCGCTCGCCCCCACTCGCCCCGTCCGCCCCCGCTCGCTCACGCTCTTCCCGCTCGCCGCCACCCGCCCCCGCTCGCTCGCCCCTTCTCGCCCCCGCTCGCCTCCGCCCGCCTCCGCCCGCCTCCGCCCGCCTCCGCACGCCCCGCCCGTCCCCGCTCGCCCCCGCACGCCCCCGCAGGCTCCACCCGCCCCCGCTCGCCCCGCTCCCCCCTCGCTCGCCCCCGCCCACCCCCGCCCGCCCCGCTCGCCTGCCGTGGCGGTGACGTCACCCGACAAGTGCTCCGCGCTTCATCTTCGTTAAGCCCCGCCCCACCGCCGCCGCCACCGCCGCCGCCGCCGTGCACCGGTTTTTCTGGCGCGTTCGCCGCCAGGCCTCCCACGAGCTGGTGGGCGGGTGGGGAGAGGCGGGGATGAGACGGTTTAGTGATGGCGGAAGGGACACTGCGAATGGTTAGGCGGATGAAGACGGTGGGATGGATGGAGTGGGATGGAAAAGTGGGATCGAAAGTGAGAATGGGGAATGTTGAGACTGAATTTGAGGAGTAGGTGGGGTGCGTGGAGCGAGTGGGTAGTGGGGCGGCGTTGAGATCGGGAAAATGAGTTAGTGGAGATGGTGAGAATCGGCGGGTTGATGGAAACGGAGGCGGCAGAGCGAGACAACTGGCTATTCGTGCGGGTGAGGTGGGAGGTCCGGCGGATGGTAGAGCAGCCGAGACGAGCTGTCACTGCGAATGGTTAGGCGGATGAAGGCTGCGGGGTGGATGGAGTGGGATGGAAGAGCGGGATCGAAAGTGAGAATGGGGAAGGTTGAGACTGAATTTGAGGAGTAGGTGGGGTGCGTGGAGCGAGTGGGTAGTGGGGCGGCGTTGAGATCGGGAACATGGGTTAGTGGAGATGTGGGAATCGGCGGGATTGATGGAGACGAAGGCGGCAGAGCGAGACAACTGGCTTGCGGGTGAGGTGCGGCGGATGGTAGAGCAGCCGAGACGAACTGTCCGACAGAAGTGGAGGCGGAGGGACCTGAGCGAGAATTGAATTGAATTGAATTAATGCCTTATTTTACGTGGCGAGACTCATGCCATTAGGCCTGCTCTTCCGTCTGACCACGTAAATTTCGCTACGCTCCTTTCACCAACTAGCAGAGAAAGGAGGTATTTCTTGGGCGAGAAACAGGCGATTTGAATTTAGCTCAGAGGCGTCATTTAGGCTTGAGGATCTTTTACATGCAAGTAAATCTACTAACATGGGACAGCCGGCTTTACTTCCCCTCCGAAGGAAGGCGTACGAAGGAGCGTGGTGGCTGGGTGTGCAATGAGGGCGATGGTGGGCGGGATGGGCGGTTCTTTGGGTGAGTTCAACGTCGGGGCGGTCGGGGGCGAGGAGGTGACCCCAACGAACATGCAGGGCGACGTGTGTTCCTCCGCTCCCCAACTGGGTGAGATCACCATGAGGCGAGAAAGCGGCTGTGAAAAGAGGTTACGAATGTGTTACAGGCTAAATGCACTTCGTTGGAGAAATGTCTCACTGTTGGGATCATGTCGCGCAAGTTTTAGTTTGCTTGCATCGACATTTCTTTGAAACTCACTTCCGTTAATACATCACTCTGCTAATCGTGAGGTTGAATGGTGGGCTTACTTTTGTTTTTAATATTTTCTAATATAGTCATGAAATACCCACTTTTGGCACAAGATGTAGTTTTCGTCATAATTTTTTCTCGAGTAACATTTCACTTACTGTAACAACTGCAGATTGTAAATAATCGAAATATGTTAAAAGTTTTTTAGGATCCAACTATGTTAAAAGGAGCTCTATGGTGTGAGCGGTCAGGCAATCATTGTGAGAGGGCATTTTGATTCAAACAATGACGTAATACTTATGTGGTGTGAAACTCTTCAGTCAGCTCACTAGGCTGCAAGCACATCTTTATTATACCTTTTGATTCGACAAATACACGGTCCGAACTAATAGCGTTACCTTAGGGTTGGCAAGGCCCGCAATGCGGGCGGGCCCAGGTAAAAGAGGACCTATTTTCGGATGAAGGTTTAAAAACATCTTCGGTAGCTTATGTAACCTTGTTTCTAAAACAGTAAAGGTAAGCAATTCAGTTAGGATTTAGAACAGCCTTAACTTCATACAATTAAATAATTATGGCAGATGTATGCACTGTTGGTTATTAATCATAGACTGATGAATTCGAAATTGTAACTACCACCAATTGTGTTTGCTATACACTTTTATAAAGGGGGCTCGTATAAACGTTTTGCGGGCGGGCCTGCACTCATTTCGTTACGCTACTACACTTACGTGGTGTGGAACTCTTCAGTAGGCTGGAAGCAGTCTTTATTAGGCACACCCTTTAAATCGGCCAGCTCCACGGTCCGAACCAGTGGCATAACGTTAGGGTCCGCAATGCGGGCAGGCCCAGGCAAAAGAGGGCTAATTTTGGGCTGAAGATTTTGCGATTTTGATGCAATACAAGATTAAAAACAACATCTTCGCTAGCTTATGTAACCCTGTTTCTAAACCAATAAAGGTAAGCAATTCATTTAGGTTTTACAACAGTCTAAACTTCATACAATTATATAATTATGCATGATTGGTTTTGCATTATTGGTTATTAATCATAGACTGATGAATTCGAATTTGTTGAAGGATATTATTGAAGGAACAACCACAACTTGTATTTGCTGTACACTATGGAGGCCCTAATGGATTAAAGGAGGTCCGTATAAAAGTTTTGAAGTTTCCGCACTCATTTCGTTACGCTACTGCTATGAGGTATTACTCGGGCAACTTCTCTTGAACGATGGATTGACGATTTCGGGTGGAGTGGGGATATTAGTTACAAAGTCGGCCACTAGAGTATTTTAAGTAATGCCAACGCGTGTGAAATGAAAGTCAAAACTGCATCTTGTGTTTAACTTTTTCGGGAGTTTTAGGTGACTCTCTTGAAGGACCTGGACCTGACTCAGCCATTTCTTTCGATATTGACAATAAACCTGAACAGGGGTTCTGCACTATGAAAGCAACTGGCTTTGACTAGCTTCTGTTTCGCGCCAACGAAGTTTTAATGCTTGGAACGTTGTCATCAGTGTCCGCTGCGAGCTTTTGCCTTCAACTGTTTATTGCACAAGGGAGGGGGATCAAGGTCATCGTTCAAGAAAAGTTGCGCGAGTAATAACACGTGGTGTGAAACTCTTCAGTATGCTGGAAGCAGTCTTTATTAGGCACACCCTTTAAATCGGCCAGCTCCACGGCCCGCGCCGCCCAGCGTGCGCCTTGTGAAGAAGGGAGCCGCCTGGAAAGGAGCGACGGTGGCGCTGCCTGTCGGAATGCGCGCCTTCAGCGCGTGGCGGTGGATGCGTTGCGTTGGCCGCCCTGCGTCATCTCGCTGGGCGATGACTCTCCGTGGCGCGAGGGCGTGCTCCCGCGTCCGGGGACCGGGCTTCGCGTCCCCCAGACGGTCCTTGCGGAGTTGGATGGACGAGGGAGCTGAACGGCGGTCATCAGTTTTAGTTGTCTAATTCCACCATTGTGAATGATCTCGGCTGTCCGGGTGACGCCGCGTCGAAGGCTGTGTTGTCGACGTTACGACATCTTAGCGTGGTCTTCCTCACCCGGACAGCCAAGATCATTCACATGACTCCGGAAGCCTGTGACTAATTCCACCATTGTTCCATTATTTATTCTATCCGATAAATTCATAATATATTCGTTCCGTATATTTCATATGTCATGCCAAAATTGAACGCTGTCTTGAATATTACACGCGCTTGTTTTCTTGAGCCCAGGAATACCTACTCCCACTCCTTTACTAATATTAGTTGAATTCCGAATAAATGACAGCGTTGCTGATAAAATATGATACCCATAAATGCTCGTTCCTGTACAATAGAAACAATTATGCATCAATAACCGATTTGCAGATTTGATTTAATAGTTCTATCGACAAAATAATCATCCCTCTACTCCTTTTCCATCTAGCGAAATGAGAGCTTAAGAAAACATGCGCGGATAATTCTAGGAATCATGAGTTCACGCAGGAGGCCCGACATCGCCTACCCGCCCACATACTCCTGCTTTTTGTGCTGGTCCGGCCGATCGTCACTCGCTGCTACATTTTCCGTAACGTTCAAGAGCTCCTTTTGTCCATCGCCATTTCTAAATGGATTGCCGGAAGCTCGAACCCGGACCCCAGCGAAGGCTAAATGAGCTTGTTTATGCACATTCAGAATTTTTCCCTAAACGATTATTAAAGTTTAATGTAGGTAATATTTCTCTCGATGATAATAATTAATACAAATTTCTAAAAATAATATTTAAAAAGCCGTTGATTTATACAATTATACGAAAGGAGTCAATTTTACGCTCTCAGCACAGGGGCTCGAAATTCGTTGGAACATTTCGTAACTGATGAAAGAGCACGTGGAACCAAATGTTTTATACATTTAATTTTGTTATAAAGCATCACCTTAGAAGCACCGCTAAGGTCATGATAATATCCATGAGCCCCTGGAAGAGTTGTGTCACCTGGGAATGGACCATGTGAGCGGAATGGGGTGTCTTTCTATTTGTGCGCGAGGCTGCCCAGGCGACGGGCAGGGGCGTCCGTCGTCAGGCGTCCGGGCGCGTCGAGGGCCCAAACTCCCACGACCAGGCCGGCCAGCGTCGCCGCCGTGCCGGCGTCGGCCGACGGCGTCGGCGTCGGCGTCGCCAGCCAGATAAACAGCCGGCGGGCGGCGACGAGCGCTAATGGATGTTTACTGCGGCGGCCGCGACGCGGCAGCACGTGTGCGCGCCGGCGCCCGCTGGCGGGACAGGTTAAGTGGCGGCGGCCTGAGTCATCCAGGGTCCTCGACGCCTCCACCCCCGCCCCCACGCCGCACCCGCCCTCGCTCCCGCCCTCTCCCCGCCCCCGTCGATGTCCGCCTCGCCCGACCGCTTACTCGCCGTCCACTGGATCTGACCGAGGCGAAGCCATTGTTCGTGAGGGTGGGTTGGACAAGGTGGCGAGGCAGAAGCTGCAGAAGTGGCGCAGGGTGGGGATGGGAGGCGATTAGAGCATGGGAGTGATGTTGGTTGTAGTGGGTGTGATGAGAGTAACCGTCGTATGGTGATGGCTGTGGCAGAGTGGTGCTGGTGAACAAATCAAACATCTTTTTGCATCATAAACATTTTTGACAACCCCTAGGATTTTGTTGCCGAAAGAAATCCACTGAATGAGAGAGAGATACTAATTGTAGAAAAAGTAGTTAGAAATTAGGTAGATTTTTTTTTAGAAATATTTAGTCGGTCTGCTCAGTAACTTGATATTTTGATGCAGTTATATAGTTCGCTGCTCGCGCATTTGTATGAGTTCACGGTTTTGCTGCAATATGAATGCATATTGTCCGGTTCAGCGCTTTTTATGTGGGAACGATCGAAATTGGCCTCATATATGTTGTATGCATTACCAGGCTTCGCGTCCAGGAGGGTACGGAAGTCTCTCTCCATGTACTCTTACAGAGAGACATTTGTGGTCCCACCGACCTTTTCCTATCACTGTTTACTTTCCAACCCTGCAAAACGCTGGAGTCCGTGAAGTCCTACTATGTCTTCCCTATCTCATATTTCTTTCGACTGATCTGTCTTGTCTTTTGGGGGTGGATTTATTCGAATTTTTCTCTATCTCTAACGTCATCTTTGGATTTGCTCCGTAATCTCGGATGTACCTCGGCCAACAAAATCTTAGCCCAGCCCATTCGATGGACTCAGCACAGAGCGGCGCCATACATACTGCGCACACTGCGAGACTCCTTCGATACTTGATTTGAACAGAACGTCACTTGACGTAAATCAGCTGTTAAGATGTCAATCAAACGGGAGGTTAAACGTCACCATAGTGACGTCAATGTAGTGACGTGTATGCTCCCGATTGGATGCCACCTCAACAGCTGATGATCTGTAAAACGAAGCTGTAAATAAATCGAAATATATGCAAGCCCATAGCAGTCAAGGGGCTAGAAGAACTTCGGCCGGATTCATGCGTCGCAGCCGGTCACCCGCACACACTGGCTCCGTGCGTCAGGAGTCGCAAAGCGACAGAGCCGCCCTTTCTTGAGGTCTGAGGCGGAAACAGCTGCCAGCGCCGGCAGGAGGTCCACGGCCGCGGCCGGTGCCAGCCTCACTTGTCGCCGGAAGCGGTGCCCCTATCGCTTCCGGCCTGGCGCCGCGCGCCGCAGCCGCCATCATTGTTGTCAGCGACACTGCCAGCCAGTGACATGGCCGTCGCCGCAACGCGGACGTCCTCCAATTTAGTTATTTGTGGAAGACAAAAGAGCATTTACTTCGAGTCGAAGTGTTCGAGAATTAATATCTTGAAATGTATATTTGAATATTCTCAGCAACAAGGATTCTTCATGTTTGAACTTGAAGGCGAAGATAAGATCATTTAAGATCATTCAAGATCAACAAACAAACTTTTTAAAATAGGGTTGGTTTATTTTCTGATGAGTCGACTGTTGTGTTATTCAAAATTATCTCCTGATATACCCAAACTTATTCAGAAACAATAGTCCACTCACCAAGGTACATCGTGTTTAATTAACACGTTGTTTTTATCTTGTACATTTATGATGATGGAAATAAATTTTCGGAAACGCCAACTATTCCTAATGAAACAGTCTTCACATTTGTGGTTTAGTAACACCTCGATATCTTGAATCGGAAGGAAGAAAACAGTTAAAGTTGTGGAAAGTTTTGACTGATGGAGGTTCCAGGAACCAAAGACTCAATGAATAAGAAAGGCGAAGAATAATGAAAACATTGACATTTCAAACATCTGGCGTTTGAATTATAAGAATTCTGGAAGTTCTATTCTATTCTTATTTTCCTAATTTCCCATTTCAGTAGCAGCCGTCGCAATTCTTTGTATGCCAAAATGGATGAAATGTTATTATCCCAAAATTCCGTTTTTATTCGTATTACAAATAAAAATGTAACAAATGAAATGTACGTAATAGTATTAATTGTATATATGTAATATGTAATAGTATTGAATAAGTTAGTAATGGTTTCGCGAATGCTTCCGCTTTATGAGAAACAGCTCCTCTGGTATATAAAACAGAAATCTTCGAATAAGAAAGTACAATGAACATTAGTAAACTATGCTATGTCTGTATGTTGTGAGTGAAAAAGGTCTTACTGGTTTTAATATATATTTTCTGGATTCCGTTTACATGTTTCATACAGATCTCCATATTAAGATGGTCAAGAGTGAAAAAATATTTTCATGGCAACTTATGCAGTCTATTTTAGAAATTTTAGAGCTTGTTTTCTCCTTTTAAGAGCCTAAATATGCGAGACTTTTAAAAACTTCTTAATGCTTTTATGTTTATGTTTCCATATATTTATGATAAATTATTGATTAATATATTGATGAATTATTATAATTTCAGCGGAAACAAACTATACTTATCCTTCGTGGCATATAATTCTTTGAATGGGGAAGCTATTGAGTATTTTACACAATCCTACAGGGTACACTATAGCAGAATTTAGGTTAAATATCTGCAGTCTACTAATGAGTATTGTAACATACGAGTAGAAAGTAATTGCAAGAAGCATATATTAGTTTAAAAATATTTGGTTACGTTTGTGGGAAAGATGAGTGATGTTGATGCCTTTCCTTTGTTTATGTTGTGTGCCTCATGGCTAGGAACTGGCGGACGCTAACTACTTATCTTGCTGTAACAATTCTATTGGGGAGTTACTGATACTACGGCAATCACTAGGAAACTGCGGTTACACGTGGTGTGTGCAAGGCAGTTTGGTATTCATGAATTAGACGGGAATTTCCAAAGAAGAACAGGAAATGTAGTACGTGTTGTGTTGAAAATAATTGGTTCAGGTTCATTGAGAACGTATTTACAATGCAACTGTTTGTGGTTTAGAAGCTCACAAAGGCGCAGTCAGTTGACAAAGGCGCAGTCATACATTGTCAGAAGACCTGCATTCTTAGCTGGTACAACTGTGAAAACTATGTTTATTATTCGTGCTTAAAATTATATTATATGAAGTAAAGTATAATCGAATAATTACTAATTAAACGTTATATCATCATCATCATCATCATTATTATGCATTCTCGACGTCTTATACGGGCATATGAGAAATTATTCCAAATTACTGTTTACAATTTGAATTATTTCATTTGTGCACATCAAATTGATAATATTATGGTACGAATGTATTCACTTATTTTTAATGATTTTTAACATCATTGGCGTTTAACATTGACATCTCTTCAAATTAGTAATCCCATCAAATTACGTTGCATTAATAAAATTTCATTAGTTGTTACCATTTATTGTAATCATTATCTTGCATCTTGCACATATCCTTTTAAATATACGAATTCTGTACATACATGCTACTTATTCCACCCCCACTCCCCCATTTTCATGTCCGTGTTTAGAGGACACTTTCAAGAACTCTTCTTTTTCATGCGACGAGAAAGTTGAATGTACCCTTTCATGCGTCTGTATTTATTATTACGACGCATCGTTCATAAGCCGCATGTTGCTTTGCCGAGAAAGCGGTAATCACCGCTGAAAAGATGCCGCAGCGTCGGTGGCGCCTACGCGATGCTTTGACATTTCACCACCCACCGCCGCTAACGCCGCCGTCACCGCAGCGACCATTTTCAATTTCACCACCCCCTTCCCTGCTTGATACATGAATATGGGGATTGCACTGAAGATCTTCCCAAAATACAGTCAATACGTTCTTTGGATGGTATATCAAGCCAAGGACTTTGAATGAGGGACGTTTGAAAAGTGATCTGAGAGAGGTTATTCAGTTATGCTGCACTTGTGACACAGTACAGACTTTGGGTCCTCTGATTATGTGTATGTTCCTATGGATATTCGTAATTTGTTCAATGAACTAGAGTACTCCAACATTGAAGAATTTCATTCACTGAGTTGTGTACTAAAAAACTTACGATCACGTGTGGCCGTTATCAAATAATCGACTTCCTTATCATGCCCATCGTTTCCGTCATTATCTCTTCAATCATATTCTATCGCACATGTTAGTGCCCCTTTCCGCAAGAAATGCGGTTTCAGGTCGCCTTGTTCGTCACTTGTACCTTCCTGACTTGCCTCGTCAAATAACTCCAACCCCATGACTCCGCATCTTGGCACTTTCATCACTTGCCCCTTCTAGTACCAAACATTCATCATTAAGTTCTTACCATGTCTATCGCCTACATATCCCTCACTAGTGGTATCGACTACAACTATTTTCTATCACCTCCTCCAAAATGTTTCTCAACACCTATTCGTTAATCGCCACTACGACCTCTGCTACCACCTGCAATTTACATTTTCATGACCGCCACTTTCATCACCATCTACGTATTCACCACCTCTTACATTGCCACTTCCAACATCACCTCTATTAACACACTTCATCATTTCCACCCACTTCATTACTTCACCACCTTTTCTTAGATTCATCACTACTTAAAAAGACGTCACCGTTTCACCTCATATCATAACTATTTCACCAAATACCATAACCATTTTAATAACTATCACCTCTTCAATCACCAACATATCATGCGTGTACCTTCCGCCATCACCACCGCCCCGGCGCTTCTGCCACTCCGCTCGCGCGGGCAGTCCGGAGGCCGTGGAGCGGGGAGTCCTAATTACCCCTTGGACGTTGAAATTAGTCTTCTCGGAAGCAACGTAGACGAGAGCTTTATGGCTACTGCGCATCTCGTTAAAACCCGGCGCTGGCGAGAAAGCGAAAGCCTGCAGCGGTGAGCAGCTGCTATGAGATCGCGCTGAGGAACGTGGAACGTGGAAAACGTGGTGCAGTGTTCACGCGTTTCGCGAACGTGCTTGACACTAAAATGATCGGTTGTCAAGGTTCGCTTTAAATTCAACCGCTGTTACATTGAGAACGACATGGGCATCTTTTTAATTATGTCGAATAGTAAATTGTGATTCGTGTGAGAAGGCGTTGCCTTTGATAAATGATCATGTACTTTGTTATTATTTTTTGTCAAAATCTTCGAAGGAAACATGTAATTTGTTTTCTACAGAATTTCACTGTTTTTGAAAATCATTTGAGGTAAAATAAGAAACATTTCTTGACAAACATGAGAGAGGTTGGAAGGGCAAATTATCTTCTGGATTTGGGAATGATATTGGATATCTTCATATTATTTACGTTTTCTTTCTTCTTCTCAAGCATTCTTTTCCCTCGGTTTCTGTGTTTACTTTCAGTTTTATTATCCTTTCACTTTAATGCGTACTTGTTTCGTACTGTTTGTTTGCTGTTTTTCTTGTGCTGTTGCCTCTAGGTTACATCATTTCCTGTTTTCGAGAAGTACCGACAGCTCGGCGTCCATGAATCGACTCATTGTGGTTGGAAAGGCCCTAGCATACGTCTGTAACAACATCGAGAATCACGAAAACACAACAACAGGGCTCACAACGTATTTTGATTGAATATTTTCAGAACGAAGTTCAAATGTACGATTCAAACATAAACTACATTGATCCATCTTCAATCAACTTGATTCATCCACAAGAACGCCATCACGTTTCAACCTGAAGCGTGTGAACTGGCGTCTTATTCAGAACCAACGGCTGCGTTTATTATCTCGTAATCTTGAAATTGCAGTTCTATGAACTTAACAATGACACGGCTCCAGAAGGAAAATGGATCGTTATTCGATGGCGGCGGGTGAAAGAGACCTGCCATTGTGCCGGAGGTGGCGGCGTCGTTATTCAATAACTTTTCGTTAGGGCGCTCCGCCACACGTGCGGACCTGCCCGCCGGATGCCCGTCTGCCCGTGACGTCACCCAGGAAGCAATCTGCCACTCGTTGACGGGCACAATACCGGCGCTGGACACAATACCTGACCTCCATCAAGGGAAGGACGCATGAGGCCCCGTGGAGAGAAGGGAGTTGAATTGAATTGAATTTGCCTTATTTTAGGTGGCGAGACTCGGGCCATCAGGCCCGCTCTTCCGTCTGACCACGCAAATTTCGCTACGCTCCTTTCATCAACTAGCAGAGAAAGGAGGTAGATCTTGTGCAAGAAACAGGCGATTTGAATTTAGCTCAGAGGCGTCATTTAGGCTTGAGGATCTTTTACGTGCAAGTAAATCTACTAACATGGGACAGCCGGCTTTACTTCCCCTCCGAAGGAGGGCGTGCGAAGGATTTTTTCGCCGTCAAAAATCCACGGCTTCGATCGCGTTTGAACCCCGCAACGTGGGTACAACAGTCCGGTACGCTAACCGTTACACCATCGCCGCCGCTAAAGTTCGTGATGAGGCTCGTGGATACGCTATCATACTTGTGTATTTCCGTGCTCGATTTTATCAGCTTTCTAAGAGAATATATTACGTCGTTTCCGCATATTGACGTTAACCATCTTTAACTACTCAATGCCCCAACAATATGTTTCTTTTTATCTATTCAGAGTTGACTGCCTCTGCTGATGCGTCCCCGTAACCATGCGTGCTCAAACCACGTAACATATAATCTGCATACTTCTGTTGTCAGAAGTGAACAATAAACACAAGCAATCACATTACCATTGACACCCCATAGAAGGGAAGGGGGGCGGGCAGCTGCAACACCTGAGGCTCGGAGGCTCGTGGTGGAGTTGAAAACGTCCGCCCGGATCTGAGATTCTCGGCAGTACTCACGTTGATGGTGCCAAGCGGGGAAGGGGGTGCTATGCTAGATGTTGCCGGGTTCACCAGGTAACCCACCAGTTGGGCTACTACCCACCGATCTTCAGGCAGGATCGGGCGAGGGACGTGTTCCCAAACCCACTTATAAAAGTTCTACGCGGAGCATGAATCCTCTTGTTGCTAGGTTGCCTATGTTCCGGTCTCTTCCCGGGCGGCCCTCATATGGGCGGTGGAGGTTTTACCGATACTCACTCGTCAATTGGGTAGGTATTCGTCCCGACGTATGGTGAGTGGCGCTTAATTAGACTATGGTTCTAGTCTGGAATGCTAGTAGCGCTAGCAGAGTGGTCCGGGCTTAATTGGGGGAGGTGCCGCTAATGAGGCGTGCGTTCTGTCGAGATCCGGATTCCAGCCGGACGGTGTACATGAAGGGGGTGCGGTTAAAGGCGGAATACTTCGGTATGCACCCCGAGGAGCAATCCTGAAAGAACAAGATTTGTGTGGGGCCGTAACCCACGTGGATATTACGAATTATCATTGACAGTTGGCAGGGCGTCCCTTGAGAATTCCTGCATCTGCCAGACTCTACTGCATTATGAGATGACTACCAATCATGAGCGTAATCTCAAAATTGGATCATGTGAAACGAGATTTCCCAACACAGCTTCATTGGCAAAATGTGATAATATTCGACCTCCTTAACTGCCAGAGAAGTTTGAAACATTAACACTGATCCATCCTGTAAAAATCAGTGATCCCCATCAATAGAGACGTCTCATTCCCGAGCACTTCTTTCACCGGAGCAGCACGTTCTTGAGGCGGCGCGCGAGCTCTTCCGTTTGATCTCCAAGCCACGCGCAGACGCCCCGGCGCGGCGGGCCACTTCTCGGAAGGCAACCTTTCGCAGAGAGACGCGCAGGCGCGTTTCTGCGCGTCGAGGACCACAGGCGCAGAGCGTCTGTGTCCAGCGCAGGCAGACGTGGGCTCGCCTCGGTCGCTTTGAAGGCGCCGCGCTCGAGATGTAGAGACGGTGGCGTGGAGTGGTTTGGACGAATCAGGTCGGTTCTGGGGGTCTGGATGGAAGGTAGGGATCTGGAAAGTTTGGACATTTGCCTTCTCCAGGGAGGCTAATTTATTATCTTTTTTCTTCTTTTTTTTCATTCGATTTGACCTATATACAGCGCAGGGCTTCAGAATCTCCTGTCATCGTTTTACATGCATATGTGATCAGAGACATTCACACCATCATTGTCCCCGCCGTAGCAATACGTATACTTAGTATACGTAATACAATATATACTTAGCATATTGGTAGGGAAGTACTGAATCTCTTAGACCTGTAGACATATTGATGGTTAATGTGATTCACCTATAGGCCTGTATTTGCCCTTAGTCCAAGACTATTTCTTTTGGCTATTTTGCTGATCCGCTCGCAGCCTTGTCCTCGCCAATTTCGCTGAGAACGCCGTGCTACGTAAAAGGTCCGATGGCGCTGGTAGTTGCAACTGGTACAATGTTTAAGACAAGGTGAAAATGGATAGGTGAGTAAAGATGTATTTTGGGATCCTGAACACAAATGTAGCTTTTTAAATGGCGACTTCTCCCCATATGAATAATGTTTAGATCATTGGTTACATCACTTGTAAAATTCTAAACAATTAAGTAACACTTGTACAGTGTAATTTCTACATACAAACTTCTTTATAAAGAAAATTATATTATAATTGTGATGCTATACGAGTTTGATTGATAAAGTGGTACACTCGCTCCTTACATCGAAAAACCCACTGAAAGAAAAGAAAGGCCCTGATTCCAAGGGTTTTCACTACGAATCATATTTAAACAGCAATCCCATTCACACTGAATCAACACTCATCATCGTTCACTATCATCCACTCTACATGGTCACCCTAATCGTCGTCCATCCAGTTTGCGTTTGCAAAGGCAAACGCTACACATTCATATTTAAGTTTTTATTCCATTCTAAAATTGCACAGTTCGCACAGTTAATGCTTATGTTAATGCGCACAGTTATTATTATTATTATTATTATTATTATTATTATTATTTCTATTATTATTATTATTATTATTATTATTATTATTATTATTATTATTATTAAGCGAGTATTTTACAGCTCTAATGAATGTTTCTCCACGCTACTGCTATTTATTCTGCGAGGCTTCTTCTGTCCTTCATTGTCGAATCAATGTCGGTCTTCCAAGATTTCCTGGGCCTTCCTGGTTTACTTCCTTTGAAAGAGATCCACTCAAATATAATTTTGTATTCTGTCAGCATGCATTCTCATTAGATGGTCAATGCGTATGCACTGCCAGAATATGATTGATTTCTTACTTTAAAAAACACTAACCCATTCTCGATTAATCGAATCCTGCATGGCTTCCCCTTCCAAGCGGAAGCAGCGGCCGCCGAAGACAAATACACAGGCGGCGGAGCGCGTCCGCGACGGAGGCGGCCGACGCGCCCGCGGGCCGTCAGATGTTTTTCTGATCCGCACGCTCGCGAGCGCGAGATGTGCCGTGGGCGCTGGGGCGGGGGCGCGCCCACCGCAGACGCCTGTCACCGCAGACGAGGCGCAGGGAAGCGTCGAGGTGCGCAGCTGTCCCAAGCGATGCGTCATCGACGCTTCGGGGGCGACCGCCCGCCCCTACCCGTCCTGCCCCGCTCCGCCCCGCCTCGCTCCGTCCTGCCCCGCCCTGCTCCGCCCCGCCCGCCTGCCCCGCCCCGCGACGCCCGCCCGCCCCGCGACGCCGCCCGCCCCGCCTCGCCCGCTCCGCCCCGCCCCGCTCCGTCCTGCCCCCGCCCCGCCCCGTCCTGCCCCGCCCTGCCCCGCCCCGTCCGCTCGCCAGCCCCGCCCCGCCCCGCTTCGCCCCGCTCCGCCCTGCGACGCCACGACAGGCCCCGCTCCGCCCCGCCCCGTCCGCCCGCCTCGCCTCGCCTCACCTCGCACGGCCACCCCGCCCCGCCCCGCCCGCCCCGGCCCGGGGCCCCGGGATGCGATCATCGTCCGCTTTGCTAAGCGGCCCTCTTGCGCTCGCCTGGGATGCGCGTGGTAAAAACGTTTGCAGTTCATTCAAAAGTGAAGCGCTTTTTTCCAACGTGACATTTCTTTGAGGGGGTAGAAGCATCTATAGTGGCAACAGTTAAGAACATTTCCACAGTGTTTTGCTTTTTTTTGAAAATTCTTGGGTTACTTTACTAAATACGTCTTGTTTAACTTAATGAACGATTAGCATACCATCGTTCAGATGCTCTTACCTAAATATAGCCTTTTTTAAATTGTTACAATTTTGTTAATTTATTCATTTATTTAAAACCTCGATTTTCTTCCAGTTGTGGACATTAGAAAACTTTGGTAATGGTCAGGTAATTGACTCAGTAAAGGCCAATCGATATTCTATCCACTGAACGAGTTTGAGTCCAAAAAGGTACCAGTTCATGGTGCATTACTGCAATGCCAATGTAAATAAGACGTTTACAGTCAATTCTTTAAATGTAATGAAAGTAAAAAGATACATTATCTTCGATCTAATCTCCAGTAAAAGGCGTAAGCTCCCTGTTCTGTAAGGCCGAACCGAGTGAGAAGCCTGTAATTATTTTGATAAATAAATAAAGATGTTGTCTGGTATCAATACTTTTTATTCAGCTCATGATAGTTTCGATCGCATAGCGATCATCCTCAGAGCAAAAATTTGAAATACAAATATATTAACAGGATGTATGCACAGGATGTAGCATGTTAATAATATTTGTATTTCAAATTTTAGCTCTGAGGATGATCGCCATGCCATCGAAACGATCATAAGCTGAATAAAAAGTATTGATACCAGACAACATCTTTATTTATTTATCATAATAAAAAGGTATCTACCTCACCAGCGATCTAATTAATACTGTAATTATTTCTCTAAGGCAGTGGTCACTAGTGTCGTTATCAATTCTTGTACCAAAAATTACCAAATGTAGGCGTTTTACACATACAGCATGCAATGTGGATAAAGACAGTTCATTTATCGCACGTCGCGCTGATTTCATGAATTTTAGCATTAGGGCGCATTGTATTCGTGAACATTTGATTTTTGCTTTCTTTGAAATTTTTGGGTGTCACGTTTGCAAGGTGTTGCGATTGCTGACCGGATGGGTCAGCAGGGTTTTTACAGCAGAACACATTTATCAGAATCTTCATCGGTAAAAATATTTTATTTATTTTATTTAATAGGTAATTATTACAAACAAATTAGATTACTTGATCCTATGTGGCTAGGCCGAAGGCCTTTAAGCCATTACAATACCTACATCCTTTCGCGTTCTAATCTTTCGAATTCTGGTATTCACCCCAAATGGTCTCTCCATCGCATCAAAGCCGCGGAAAAGAGACCATAAGGTACGGCTCAGGAAAAAAAACCCTGAAGGGGGAAAAACCTGCCGTCAGAAGCCGAGTACATTCTAATCTAACCTACGTTTATTTTAACTATTTATTTTCTGGCGCGGGCGTCCCGCCGTCTCCTTCCAGTGCTTGGCCTCCTCAGCACCTGAAATTAAACAACGCCACAGAAGATCGTCCACACCAACGCCTCTGCCCTTACATTTTCGATCCCCCCTTCCCTTCACCCCCTAATGTGCTTATTACTATGCCAGTTTTATTTTATTTATTATATTGACCTGTTATTTACCAATTGACTACGACTTATGACTTATTTCTTAACTGTTTACTAACTTAACATAAAATTACTGATTAACTTACTTATTGTTAGCTTATTGACTTATTAATTTCTCTCCAGTCTAGGCTCCGCTCAAGCTAACCAGTGCTGTTTTCCCACTCCCTGATTTCAGTTTCCCTAATGGTCCGGACCTTTCCTAAAAATGTTCCTAATTCTTTCATAAATTTAGATCTTTTGTCACCTAAAATGTTTTGGGCGAGCGTTACGTTCCTGTTTAGGAAGTAGTAATTTCCCATTCCCATCCATTTTTTCTCCATGTTTCGGTTGCACAGCAAATTAAGAGGATGTGGATCCAGTCGGTTAAAATATTAAATACTAACATAACCTTACAACAAACTTGCCATGGTAGCGCAGAGCAGGGCGGGTCGGGACAGCACGGTGTGGAAGAAGTCTTAGTAATGGAGGGCAGGGCGAAAAGGGAGAGATTGGAAACGGACGAGTGTAGCGTCTGGGTAGGATCTGGCTGCACGGACCAAGGCGGCTAGAGCTGGGCAGGACGGTTCCAGCAGGGTAGGTTAGGACAGGAAAATATATAGTGGAGAAACTCTGAAGATACGATTTCTGTCTTATATATGATTGAGATAAATACTTTGGCAATGATAGTGGTATTTTCGCTAGTCAATGATACATAATTGAGCCGAGGAGACTTGTCAACGAAATTGCATTCGTTATCACAAACACTCTCTTCACGCCTGACATAGATTAAACAGGGACAGGATTAAATAGCCAGATGGATTGAGGAATATCAAATTTGGAGGAAATCGGCTGAACGGTTTAGTCGCTAGATCCACTTTTTCATTACCATAGCCCGTTCATAATTTTTTTCCTGACGAAAATTCGTCCTTTTCCGCCGCACATTTAGATAACTTTCTCTTCTTATTCGTAAGAATTCGTATGGCGAGAAAGTAAAAATAACACAGCAAAAGCAAGACCTCATCAAACCTGATGTTCGTATAGACATCTTCATTTGACACATTCAGGCAAGACCTTTTGAACCTATGGCAGAATTACCAAGATCCCTCGTTGATTGGACTTCTAAAAAACTGTTTAGGAAGAGCTGAGTTCACAGTTTACGTGGGTCTTCAGAAATCACGAAAAGAAAAATACTGAGCAATTTGCTTCCACTAACTGGGAACGGATTCTTTTGTTTTTTCCGTTCTTCCGAGTAACATGATTCACAAAGGTATCCTGTCTGAGAGGAAAGCGTCATATGTCACTCAGAAGCCTACATTTTCTGAAGTTACACCTGTTTAGTTTCTTTTGAAGTGCATTGTTTGTTCTTCGTGTGCGAATAAACTGTCTTCAGAAACTTTCAATTCCTTGCTTTCAGAAAATATACTCTTTCCACATTGCGGAAACAATATAATAATCTAATATGTAGCAGCGGTATACCACAGAACTTATCTTATGCTCTGGGTCAATGTTTATCAACCTTTGGGAAACCACAGTCCAGCTGGAGGTTCACTTTCATCTTGCGTTTCTTAAGATTAAAACTCAGTTCCTCCAATTTATCTTTACTGCCATTTAAATTTTTAGAGCCTTTCTTTTTAACGCATTAAAAATCAGTGCTATAATGAACTATAACATTACGTCTGTGAAAAACAAAGATAATCCATCATGAGCCACCCACCATGATCATGATCACCCCTCAGTTGAAGCTCTAACATTGCAGGATTTGTATGAACTTCTATCTGGTAATATAAATAGCCTGAAGTGTTTGAGTCGCCTAGACGATTGACGTTGTTTTGTGCTAATTTGATAGACTTAGAATTAGTATGGTATAGAGAAATGCAATGTTTACCAGGTAAGGAAGATTCTGTTGAATGATAATGTAATGTGTAATGGGCGAAAGAGACTGTGTTGTGTAGAATAACGTCGCAAACGTGAGCATAAAATTGATGATATAAGATAAAATTGAATTAACAATTTTTATTCATAAGGAGTGTGAATGTACTTTTTAATGGTCTTTGGGAGTATCGCTGAGATATAAATGGCAATGGCTCCTAAATAAATTAAAATTCCTGCCCTCAAAACCAAAGGCTAAGGCAAATCTCAATTCTGATCATTCGTCCAGAGAACAGGAAGGCATAAATGGTAACCCTGCTCACTCGCTGACACTCGACAACCGGACGTTGCACTGATTTTTATCTCTGTGTTGAATAAATGTTGTTTTTGGGCGCGTCATCTGCTAAGCTAGTCCCGTATGTGTAGTACGTGGTTTTTATTGAGGGAGGTGGCGGTGATCTTTGCCCCGCAGTGTGGTGATATCCGTCTCCGGACTACACCTCAGCTTTCCCCGATCATTAACTCCCACAAGGGAGACACCCCTGCAACCAGAACAAGCTCTGAACTCCCGACTGGTGTCTCGATATATGTGGTAGTGAAGAGCATGTAAGTGTAAGTAAGGGGTGAGGAAAGGACAAGGAAGAGGAAGGTGAGATCGCGCGCGGTACGTGGCCCGTTTGCAAGAGAACTGCTCCGGCATTCGCCTGATGTTGATCGGAGACACCACGGACAACGACCCATCAGAGCAGCCGGTCGCTAGAATTCTCCTCCTGACAGCGACTGATTTCGACCTCGCTACAAATAAAAATAGTGCCGAAAATCCTGATACCGTTGGGACTCGAACCCTAGGACCTCCCGGTCAGAAACACTGCACCGATATCAATTGATGCCCTGAACCACACATACAAGTTTTATCTCTGGAAACAGGCGTTGCAATGATTTCGAGATTCCAAGCAAGGTAATGAGCGTTGCACTTCGACCGAAAAGGACCCGTGTCACACTGTACCACTCGATGCTCACGTGACGGGCGGGGCGGAGTGGCGCCCGGGGAGCGGCAATGCGTCACCGGCGCGACAGAGGACGAGCGCCCGGCGCAGCGAGGTGCTCGACGGCGGAGGGCGGAGGGAGGACAGCAGAGGACAGGGAGGACGCGTGTGTTTTACAACCTGCGATCAAAGTGCTTCCGCACACGCAGACGCCGCCGGACAAGCGGGCTCCCGCCGCGGGACAGCCGCGCACGTGATCGGGGAAGTCCCGCCAACGGTTGAGCGTTGGTGAACCTCTGACTTGTGGAATGTTCGTAGTTTAGATAGACAGACAGACAGACCAGATAGATAGATAGATAGATAGATAGATAGATAGATAGATAGATAGATAGATAGATAGATAGATAGATAGATAGATAGATAGATAGATAGATAGACAGATAGATAGATAGATAGATAGATTATTTCTGCAGGTAGGTATACAACCTGGTGGATGAACACTACAATTTACATATTACAACTAAGAATAGTATTACACTGTAATTTTGAAGCATTTTAAGACAATAATATAACAAAAACAGCATTACCTCTACACTTTATGACTGTTCTGCACGGAATTTATAACTAATAAATACACTGCACTTCATTTCACTTAACTACACTTCACATCACTTCACTACACTTGCACTTCACTTCTCTACTTCTCATAAACGGGAAGGAAGGCGGGGGCAGTGCGCAAGTAAGCATAACTTAGTTTACCATTCTACCTCTGCACAAAACATCCTTCTTTATCGTAAACAATCTTACGATTTTTGATACATATTTACAAACAAAAACAAAATCCATTCTAAACTCTAAACACTATTACAATTAAATTTGAGTATTTTTCATATTAACTCGCTAAATTGTGCATTATATGAGTTTCTCTAATGTACGAACCTTTGTGGCTCTTCAGCCTGTCTCTTGATATCAGTCTCGTGTGCCTCTTCACTATGTCTCTGAAATTAAGTGCTGATGCCATGCCTCTCCAAACTACGTTTCTGTCCAAACTATCTGTCGAAGCTACGTGGCTCTGAAATCTTGTTTTTTTTTTTTTTAATTCATGAGCTTCCCCGACTTCCTATCCTAGCTTTGTGCTCTCCCTACCTATCCAAAAGTAACGTGCTATTCAAACTAAGCACCTTCCTAACCTCTCTGCCCAAATTATGTTCATCGTAAATAACACTGTCCAAATTAATACGTGTCTTTCCAAGCCGTCTCACTTTGCCATTGGCCTCACCAAGTTGACTCACCAAACAAAATGCCTCCCCAACCCAAACGTTGTCACCCGTCTTTCCGCCCCACATGCCTCTCCAATTCGTCTTTCCCCAACACGTACCTCCCGCAACACGTCTGTGTTACAAAACGCGCCCCGCACCTCCCCAACCCTCCAGGACAAGAAACGAGCGCCACGGCAGAGTGCGGGCGTAGAAGCACCACGCCCCCGTCAGCCGCCGCCGCCGCCGCCGGCGGGGCGTGGCCGCGTGCGGGCTAATTGTTTTATGGCGCGTCCACCTCGGGAGAGCCGCTGCCCGGCGACGGCGGCGGCGGCGTGCGCGCGGACGCGCAATATTTTTAGCTCGCGCGGGCGCGCTGAAAAGGAAATATTAATTAACCGCCGAGGGCCGGTTCCCGGAACGGCCGCGGCCCCGCGCGCGCCCGCTGCGGTGGGACGACGCTCGCCGCACGCCGCCGCTGCGCCGGACGGAGTCTCGCCGTCCGGCCCGGCCCGGCCCGGCCCGGCCCGGCCCGGCCCCGGCCCCGCCCCGCCCCGCCCCGCCCCGCCCAGCCCCGCCCCGCCCCGCCCCGCCCCACTGCGCCCGGCACAGCCCACCCCCGCCCACTTCGCCCACCCCGCTCGCCCCACCCCGCTCCGCCCCAACCCGCTCCACCCCACGCCGCTCCGCCCACCCGCACGCCTAACCCCGCTCCGCCCCGCCCCGCCTCGTCCCGCCCCGCCCCGCTCCGTCGCGGGACGCAATGCCTCGCTCCCCACTACGGCCCCGCCGCGCCCCGCTGCGCCGTGCTTCATCCTGCCCCCTCCCCGTCCTGCTCGGCCCTGCTCCGCACCGCCCTACCACGCCCTACCACGCCCCACCACGCCCCACCACGCCCTACCACGCCCCACCACGCCCTACCACGCCCTGCCTCGCCCTGCCCTCCCGGCCCCTCCCAGCCCCTCCCTGCCCTTCCCTGCCCTGTCCTGCCCCTCCCCGCCCTGCCTCGCCCTACACCTTCCGCCCCACCCCGCCTCTTCTCGCCCTCCACTCCCCGCACTGCCCGCCCCGCACCTCACCGCCCGACCTTGCTCAGCTCTGCCCCGCCCTGCCGCGCCGTTCCCGAACAGCCCCGCCCTGTCCCACCCAGCCCTGCCCTGCCTCGCCTCGCCTCGCCCCGCCCCGTCCCGTCCTGCCCCGCCAGCCCCGCCCCACCCCGCCCCGTCCCGCCCCGTTCCGCCCCGCTCCACCGTGCCACGTAACGTCCCGTCTCGCGCAGCGCGGCGAGATACTTACGTAGTGATGTCACCGCGCCGGCCAGCGGACGTTGCTGGCAAGCAGGGGTGGATTAATGCTTAAAATCACTAAGCACGTGCTTAGGTGTTATTAGGGGACTGTGTTTCTCTGGAAGCTCCTTGATATTTTGTATCAAACATTTATATTGTTTCGCAAAGTAGTTAAAAAGTAATGTTCAATATTGTGTTTAAGAAAACAGAAATGTAAGAAAATTTAATTATATTTTTAATCATAAAATATGCCAGGACAAAATGTAGACCTAATGATTATTTTTAAATTACATTTGTTTGCATATATGTTTGTATATGTGTTTGCAAATCTAACAATCTTGCCATTCTTAAAATTGAGAAGGTTAAGGTTTTATTTTCATATTATCCATAACCCAGCAGTCACAGCGTCAAATTTTTACATGAGTTTCGGAGCAGATATTCCCTTTGTTTCATGAAGAATTTATGGTGAACAAAGCGGGTGTGCTGCAGGCTTTCTCGATATTGTTCCGACTTCCATGTATCTTATTTCGTTATTGCTCCATCATCATTTATCTCTTGTCTCCTAGGCATCAATATTATTATTCTGTATTGTAGGTTAGGTCCCTCCGGCTCACCTCAGATAGTGGATAATAAAATTTTCTCTCGACCCAATGACGATGCATTATCTGCTATGTCTGAGACAGATCACAGACTTCTGCAGATAGTAAATTAATGCTATCAGACGTAGACGCTACAACGAAGACTTTACTCACGCCCTAACATGATTTTGCATACTTTTCGAGAACTTTCAGTTTTTGTTAGAAACACATTAATTAACTGGGTAAGCTGATGCCACATAAAACGTTCAGCATAAATAAATGAGAAAATGGTGATTGTGATTGTTTTCAATGTCTCCTGATGCAGCATTTTATGGGTTCATGTTGTAAGGTTTATTAAGAATTGTGAGGTCATGTGGCGGCAATGTCAATTATGAATAATAAGAAAATATAGAGATGCAGCATTCGCTAAAGTATGGAATAATCTGAAGTAAAACGTCATTCAGGACAGGATTCTGCATAAGTGAGCCTTACGAAATTCTAATCTATAACAAATACGCGACGGAGTTGTAAGATCTAGGTGATTTAGAAGGGAATGATATTTGTTAACGGTTTCGAAAGATACGATGTGAATTGAGGCGATACGACAACAGTGACCAGAAATGCATCTCCATGAAGAATAGACAATGTTCGTCACGAGAATAGAGATGGTTCGGTAGTTAGTGGATTAGCGGAATGTCGCGTAAACTCTATTACAAAGTCAAGTCAGAAAGTACTTTATTCAGTGTCGTTCTCCTATTATTTCAAACATTTCTGTAAACACCACGCTCGCTGACCAGCATTGTTCGCAATCTTCTTAAAATTATCTCAATAATTGAGTTACGCTTTCACACTTTGCTTGAGTTTCTACCACAAAATAAACGGGATACATTAATGATATATGCATATCCAATCTTAATGCCATATGCATATCCAATTTATATGCCGAGGCATTCCTTCTAATGTTGTAATTGAATAACCACTATTTAAAATGTCATTAAACTGCGTTTAGTAACTGTTACAGTCGTAGTACGAAGTACAAAATATTCAAATAAATGTCGCAATACCGTACAGTTACTTGTATATAATTTGAATAGAACAATATTGCTCCATCTTTGATCTTCCACTTCTCAGGATAATTGTTTTTGATTAATGACGAAAACTCGGCGAAAGCCTAAATATGAATAATTGATTGTAATGAAAAAGAACATTTGTAAGTGTAAGCAAGTGTAAATGTATAAATAAAATAAACGCAATAACTGCAAATAGAAGATTTAAGGAAAACCTTTTTTCCATATAAGTGTATTATACCTTCTAGGCATTTTGTTTGCATCTGCGAGAATAAATCTTATTTTCTTCTCTTGCTTTTCCTCGTTCTGAAAAAATCCGCTTGTCAGTAGTAATGCGACATCGTCAACAAAACATTGTTTAAAAACATCGATCTTCAAATTTTAAAAATCCATATTCAAAATACATTAGCCCAAAACCATCGATATTTGTAAAACTATTTTTGTAACCTCTAACATCGGTGTTTACGTGGTGGGAGAGCAATTGCATTTCACATTGATCGTGTTTATTCATTTATAATTGAGATTTCACTCACAAAACAGTCAAAAACTTTCAAAACAGTTAATAAAACATATTATTGATTGAATAATACAAAAGTATCACTACGTTATCCACAGGAATTCGTCTAACTTATTTCTCTCCCTTTATCTGAAGTGTCCAAGTCGTGGATATCTGAAAATTATTATAGGTTTTATTATTATAATACTTCTTTCGTTAAAAAATAAAATACTAACCAGGAAAAAACATTTAACACTTAATATTGATGTTGTGATCAGTAAATCGTGATAAGTAAATCGTGGTGATCAGTAAATCGATGATAACTACATCGGTGTTTTTTATTAAAATATCGATGTTTTGAAACCATCCCTACTTGTCATAACCGCGGCGCTAGCAACCGCTGTGGCATGGTCGGTGAAATGTTGAATTGAATTGAACCTTATGCCTTATTTATTGAATGCCTTATTTTATGTGGCGAGACTCGGGCCATCAGGCCCGCTCTTCCGTCTGACCACGCAAATTTCGCTACGCTCCTTTCACCAACTAGCAGAGGAAGGAGGTATTTCGTGGGCGAGAAACAGGCGGTTTTGAATTTAGCTCAGAGGCGTCATTTAGGCTTGAGGATCTTTTACATGCAAGTAAATCTACTAACATGGGACAGCCGGCTTTACTTCCCCTCCGAAGGAAGGCGTACGAAGGATTTTGTCGCCCTAAAAATCCACGGCTTCGATCGGGTTTGAAACCGCCAACTTGGGTACAACAGTCCGGTACGCTAACCGTTACACCACCGCCGCCGCAAATGTTGGTGTGGGGAAAGGCGTGTGAATTCCGTGGGGTTGGATGGGCGCCCGTGAGAGAAATGGGCTTGTCTTCCTGGGTTCGAGTGTACACTGTGAAATGAAAATTACCCTGCGAAACGTTATCCGTACTGTTTCGCTTGATGGGCAACTTTGAACCGGGTTAATGGTTTATAAAGTGAAACTGACACGTGAGCAACCCGCCACTTTGATGAACGTGATGCGCACGCACATACGTACACGTTTTGACGCTCCACAATTAAGCAAGAATTTTAAATGGCAGAAGTAGAACAAAAATAAATAACCTCATTTAGTTCTGATTATGGAATCATTTGCGATGTTATTAATGCTTTTTTTTCCATTGTGGCAAAAGTCTACTGCTTTATAACCGGCGTTCTCTTCATAAATTTTATTAATCAGTATATTCATTTTAATAAAATTAGTAGGTTTAAAGTTCTGAAATAAGAATAAATTATTAATTATAACTAATGGAATTTATAATAAAAATTACCTTAGAGAACCGATACTTCTCAAGCTTTGCCGTGATTATGAATTCAGTAATTTGTCTGTTTAGTAATATTTCTTGTTAGCATCAAAGAACTCTATTTCAGTTTCTAACGCTGTATCGTATAATCAGTTAAGTTCTTAAAGGTAATATTCGTTGTGAAGACTATAATGTAGGAATCAAAGTATCGTAATGCGCCATTGTGGTTGTGTTGATTTAAATATATACCCAACTTAAGTCAAAGAGAAGGTGCAAGTCAGGTATGAAGTACTCAATAAGAACCTCTCTGCAAGTGCAGTCTTCAAATGAAACGAGAGAAGGAAACTTCTTCTCATACATCTCCCACCGGTGGTTGAAGAACACCGACTTCGTCGAGTCCAGAAACTAGGAAGTTCATTACGGGAGCGACAGGGGCCGAGAGCCCGTCGCGGGAGAGAAACGAGGCATCCGGAGGCAGGGGCGGTAGCGTGGAGGCGGTCCGGGGAGCAGCGGGGTGAAGCGGGGATGAGCGCGGGGCAGTCATCGTCCTGAGACGGCGATGGATGCCGCCGGTCATAAGAACAACCTCCTCGCCCCTGCTCCGGGACGAAAAATGCCGCTATCTTCACCAGCACGACAGCGCGGTGCGTTTGTCAGAAAAATTAAGGACTAAGACAATTTACGAACGAACAGAATACAAGACAAATATAATGCCGGCTGCTGCAAGAAAACTCCCCGACCGGAGTCCGGAAAACAAAAACCAGACAGGAGATAAGGCGCAGAAAATACAGTTCCTCTCTCGGATACACTAGTCGCCAGGGAAGAAGGAAGACGGGGGGAAAAAATATACCGCATAAGAAAAACAGCTAGAGGGAGTGATGTTTGGGTAGGAAGAAGGAACTTTCGGCTTATACGAGTGGTCGCCTGATAGCTGTAGCTTTCAGATTGAATCCGGTTTGTCCGATGAAGGAGTCAGATGTCTTGTTTCCGGTTTCCCGGAGACGAAAGCTATTCGTTTTCCTTTGAACGAAGAGAGCCAACCCTTGTACGTTAATAATGACGATACGCTACAACACTTTGTTCAGTATCATAGTGAATTGACTATAGTGTTACATTACTTTGCTTTTTGATATTTTTTGTTTCTATTAGTTTTCCTTTCTATTCTGAATTATTATGTAATTAACATTACTTATCTGAGCTGTTCATTGACAAGACGGGATTTGTTTACATTTTAATTGATATTGATTACTTGTCAAGGATAAAAGTAAGGTTTCAGAAAAAGATAAGCTAAATAATATTTTCTTTGTAATAAAAACACTCAATGCTATAATTTATTCTTGGCTTAGTTTTGCACTTACGAATCATATTGCGGCGTTTGTACGTTTCGTGATCTCCCAATGTAAGCAAAACATTACCCAAACGTTTTGTAAATACGCACCCGTTGCCAAGCAAGCAAGAGGAGTAAAACTTTATTGCATTTTCGAGTGCAACTTTGTTGAAGAACAAAACGTGAAAAACGTGGGATTTATGGGGATTGTTTACAGTACAGTGGTTCAGGGTCTTTGCGGGTCCTCTGGTCAGCAATTTATTTCATTGTTATTTCGAGGGAAAGATGCATCGTGTCTGAAGCATTGTCTCTGTCAGACACCACCCTTTGACACTCTGACCCTCGTCCGCTTGGAATGACAGCTCCGAAATCCTCCTTAATACGAACAATTAATCCTTTGCAAAATACAGCACCGCTATTCAATAACGTATGGAGCGTGCGTAAAAATATGGCAAGGAAGAAGGGACGTTAAATCCGTGCATTTGTCACCGAAAGTTCACTTTCGTTTATCACGCTCTACTCGTCGCCATGTAATAAAGTTGTACCTATGAACCTTAAGAGCATTGAATTCTGGCGTAACACTTGACATGATAAATTGACTTCGCCATGACGTGGGACATTGTGCGAGGCGGTGAGGGATGGTGCGGAGAAGGCAAAGGAAGGAAGGAAGGCCGGCAGGCAGGCAAGGGTCGGAGGGGAGAGAAGAGGCCAGCGGAAGAGGGGGTGGAGGTGTCGGAGGATGAGGCGGAGGTGGATGAGGGTGACGAGTAGAAAGGCAAAACACGGCGGACCGCCGGTCGTTCTCTTGCGTCCCGCCAGTTTTACAGCGCGGCCCCCGACTCGACTCGACAGCCGGAGCGGCGAGGGGGAGGGGGGGGGGGGGGGCGAGGACGGGGCGGGAGCTGGCTGTCGGGGGAAAGCCGACAGGACACACAGCTCCAGGTTACATTATAATTTCAGAATTCAAACAGATTTTTCTGCGAGTGTTTCACCAAGTTATAAATCATACATTTTGTCACAGAGTGACGCTTTATCCCACTTCGTCTGTCTCCTGTCCCCTCTCTCTTTCTCTTTTCCTCTCGTCTCTTTTGTGCCCAGCAGACCGAGCAGTTTCTGTCGACGGGGCTGTGCGAGGCAACGGCGGCAGTTCTCGGTTTAAAGGTGTCGCGGTCGGCCCCCGCTACACGGATTTTGACTGCGAAATGTTGGCGGTAATGTAAAAGTAATGTAACTGCCTGGAAATTTGCGATCAGTCCGCCGTGTTCCGGGCTTGCAGCGGCGGAGATATATGGAGCCACACCCGGTGCTTCTCCCCCCCATACGTTATGCGCGAACAAAAGAGGTACAACGAGCGATCCTCTCTCACCCCCCTTTCCCCCCCTCTTCCCTCTATCCTCCCGGCCGGCCACCCGCACCCGCCGCCGCTGCCGCGAGACAATACCGCCATCACGGGACAGGTTCCGAACACACCGTATTACCTAGCCGCTATAAATTTTTAACTTTATTATTTCCAAGCGGTTGATGCGAAAATTGGATTTGATTCAGGGGCTATAAATTGCGCCCGCCGAGCCCGGGCTAATCTGCAAGGTATCACTCGGCGGTAATTTTCCAGCGCCCGGGCCGTCCTCGGGGCCGCGGGCAGCAGGCGCCGCGCCGCGCCGCGCCGCTCGTATGTTAACGGCGGAGGACGGCCCGCGCTCTTCGAGCACTGGGCGTCGACAGCGGCAGAGAGCCCGCCGGAGGAGTCACGCTGAGTGGAATAAGCGAGAATATCCTAATACTGTGGACGTGACGCGAGGGAGAGCTATCCGAGATGTAGGTTGATAATGGCGTTAAAAAATGTTTCCTATTCTAATAGAATATATAGAGAGATAGATTTATTATTTCTGCCGGTAGGTCTATACACCCTGGTGGCAGAACACTACAATTAACATAATACAGTTATCAGTTTTGAAGCAATATAATTTTAAAATATTTTAAGACATAATAATAATAATAATAATAATAATAATAATAATAATAATAATAATAATTCACACAAAATCCAAGACTCCAAAATTGCTGAAAAATGGGAAGAACAACCCGCAAAAAACTGGGAAAATTTCAAGGACAAAATCATAGAGACTGCCAAATCCTTGATTCCCCTCACCAAAAGACCGAAACATCCCTGGTGGAATAAAGAATGCGAAGTTGCCCTCAATAACAGAAAAAACGCTTTCCAAAATTACAACAGTAACAAATCTGAAAAAACCCACAAGATCTTCCTCGAAGTACGAAAAGAGACATCCAAAACTTTAAGACAAATCAAACGGATATACATCAATGACCAACTAACGTCGATCGAAGATAACTTTCGAAACAATAACACGCACGACTTCTACAAGGTATTCGCCAACCAAATGAAGGGATACACACCACACAACTTATGTTTCAGAAAGCAAGATGGAAAATTGGCATTAACGAACAAGGAAAATTGCCAAGAGTTGGCTAAATACTTCTCACAACTTTTGAATTGTCCGTAACCTACAAGGAGATTCCCAAAGAAACAACCTGACCACACAAATGAAAACTCGTCACCACCAAGTCAAGACGAAATCCACTCCCACATCAAAAGACTCAAAAACAACAAGGCATCAGGTGAAGATGGAATTACAGCAGAATTGCTCAAAAACCTTGGACCCAACTCACTCAAAGAAATCACACAGATCGTCCAAGAAATCTGGCAAACAGAACAAATCCCGGACGATTGGAAAACCGCACTCATTCACCCACTACATAAAAAGGGAGAAAAGTCAGATGTAAACAATTACAGAGGAATTTCCCTCCTTCCAGTTATTTACAAAATTCTCTCGGCCTGTCTTCTGAAACGAACACAAGAACAACTCGAACCAAAATTATCAGATTTTCAAGCAGGATTCAGACCAAACCGATCCTGTCCCGAACAAATCTTCAACCTAAAAACATTAATCAAAATGCGAGCAATTCGAAACAAACCAGTAACATGTACATTTGTCGACTTCAAAAAGGCCTACGACTCTATCGATCGACCATCACTATTCCAGATCCTAGAAGAAAGAGAACTAGACCACAAAACACGGAAACTTATCGAGCAAACACTTACAAAAACAAATTCTAAAGTGAAATTCATGGGAGAAATCTCAGAACCTTTCGAAATTCGGACAGGCGTGAGACAAGGAGATGGCCTCTCTCCTCTCCTGTTCAACCTAGTCTTGGACAAAGTAATGGAAGAATGGGAAAAAGAACTTCAAAGACAAGATGCTTGGAAACCTATCACTCTCGGCATACCCAAAAATAACCTCTGCATACCATACCTTGCATTTGCCGACGATATAGCGATACTGTCTGAAAACCAAGAGACCGCTATCAAACAATTAGAAACACTCAAAGAATGTGCAGAAAGGGTAGGATTACAGATCTCTTTCGAGAAAACTCAAGTCCTATCCCACAAAGGTGACAACATGCACACAAGGTATGGAACGGTCAAAAGGGTACCACATTTCAAATACCTGGGTGAGTTCATCGAACCAACCGGATCCGAAAGAATTTCACAACAAACCCGCCTCCAGAAAATCAAGAAAGTATTCGGACTAATCCAAAACCTGTACAACAAAAAATGCATGTCTAAGAAAACCAAAATTCGACATTATAATACTGTCATCAAACCGGCAGCTCTTTACGCTAGCGAAACACTCACGCTCAGCAAGAAATATGAACTGGAAGAAATCAAAAAAGAAGAAAGAAAAATCATTAGAAAAATACTCGGTGCGAGACTCACTCCCGATGGATACAGATTACAATCTATTGAGACAACTGAAAAGTACTCGAACATAGAAGTCGACATCAGGAAAAGACGACTGAAATTCTTCGGACACATAGACAGGCTACCAAATACTCGACTAACTAAAAGAATACTAAACTATATATCCTCACTTAAAAGTACAACACCATGGATGAAAGAAACAAAAAAAGACATGCGACACGCCGACATAACTGACACCTCAGACAAAAACACCTTCCGTAACAAAGTGAACAAATGGGAAGTCAAACCAGAACCAAAATCAAAACCCTACAGACCGAAATGGTCTGAAGAAAAAAAACTGGCATTCTCCAACAGAATGAAAGAATATTGGAAAATTAAGAACAACTCCAAAAAAACTAATTAGAACTCCACAAAAACGAGTCAATTTTTGCTTAACGTTTTCCATTATTGGGAAAATACGCTAATAATAATAATAATAATAATAATAATAATAATAATAATAATATGACAACAGTAAAGACAATACCAAAACAGCATTAACTCTACATTTTATAATTGTCCTGCACAGATATTACACTTTTTCACTACACTTGCACTTCACTTCACTTTCTACTTTTCTATCTCGATGGGGTAGTGCAGAAACGTATGTTCACCCATGCTTATTTTTAGTTAATATTCTTTTTGAAGACCTCTTGTTCATATCTACGTACTGAACAAAGACTGTTTATCTATGTAACAGAGATAATTTTTTCCAGAAAGTAAACATTGTTGCTGCATAAGTAACTGCAACTTTACAAAGTTTCAAACTTGGTTTACTCGAAACTACAAATTGTGGACATCTTATGTATGCCCTAAGCCATCGATTTATTCTTCTGATAGATCATAGTTTACAAAAAGCTTGTTTGCACTAGTAATTTGTTGCTATCTCACACCATAAAAAAGCCATAATATTATTATCATTGTAGAAGTATTTCAATTATCGCAGCCATTCATAGCTCAATTTCACAATCCTAGATCTCTTGCTTTTGTCGGTTTTAACCTCCGTGTTGAAACAAAATAATACTAATGAAAAACTCACCATTAGAGGTAAAATAGAGGTAGAAGTCACCGTCGGCCGTCGAATGGTATTGCCAAAACTTAACAGCATTTCTACGTTTTAACGTTTAAACTTAACAGTTTTTTATTATATTGGAATAGTTCCCATACTCAGATTTTGATTGACGTTCCCATTTCTGACATACCTACGTATTTTTACAACACATCGCAAAACTTTACTGGGGAAAATTTGTTTAATTTTGATATTAATTACACTCACTACGAACAATGAAAATCATTTCTTCAGTACTTGGATAAGGTAGGATTTACTGAAAATCACTGTTGCTTTGATCTCTCACTTTTGCTTGGTTTTCAGGAAGGGACATAGCCGACCATATACTATAAATGAAAAGTATGTATCATTGCTGATTTCTGTTCAACGAAACTTCATCAGCCAGCCATTACCATAAAATCAGATGTAATCGTCTTTTATTATGTAATCGTCTTTTGTTATGGCAGCTTTATGTCAGTTATTACCAGTCGAAAATGGTGCCCCCTAAAACATTTGATTGTTATTAAAATTTACCAAATCGTATAATTCCCTTGGATCTCGATATGAATGGGATTGTGTTGTTTATTTTGTTTGGGAATGAAAATCTGTTGTAGCAACAAGGTGGAATAACACATTCAGTAGTATAATACTGAAACACGTATTTGCGTGAATAGTATTTGATCAAGTACATACGTTATTATAAAAATACTAAAAAGTTTAATATCTTGATTACATAATATTAAACTATTTTTAACTTCAGTCAGTTGGCTGAATTTCATACATCTACTGGTGTTTCAGAGACCTACTTTTCTAGGCCAGGAAAGAAGAATATTCTATTTTTGTTCAAGTTTTGAATGTCTTGACGTTTAACACAAAGGATCTGACTATGTTATGGATGAGTGAGAGAACGAAGAAAACGAGCCGCGACAGGGCGGCGGTGAGCTCAAAGGAATATGAAATTGGCGGGTGTACTTTCTCACGCAAACATTTCTCTTATTTGACGACCGCAGGGTGATGCTTGGAACGGCAGCTGAGACTCGTCGAGGTGGACAAGGCGACAGTTCAGGGACGGGTGCGAGCCTTCACGCAACCAATACCTCACTGTAAAAATTAAAAATTAGAGTCTGTGATTACTTATTGTTTTCAGGCAAACCAACTACGTTGTTATTTGTCCCGTAAGTGTAGTTCATTTTATAAATCTGAGCAGACGGAGGTGATCCACCCGGCTGGAAGGTGAAATCCAATGCTGACCTAGAAGGTTGATTTTAGTCATTCCGGGTGCGTGAGCTACCAAAACCGTTAGTCCCGTAGGTGTAGTGCATGTTTTATTCGTTAGGTGGCGGTGAACTTCCGCCGCTGGATGGCAAGATCCGGCACCGATCCACCGTCGGCTAGCGGGATTTTCCCCAACCAGGTATCTCCACAAGCGGGGCAACACTCACAACCGGGACAAACTCTGACCTAGAAGACGGCTGGGGGTTTCCCCACCACCAGGTATTTCCTCCTGCGGGTTACCTCTCCAGCTGGAACAAGCTGTAAGGCTCTTCATTTGTTTCCAGGCGAAAAAAATGGGGGTCCTGGTCGGTGGGTATTTATCCGAGAAACCACGGAAAACTACTAATCAAGGCAGCCTGCCGCTAGTATTCTACTCCAGTGGAGGTGAGGGAAATCACGTAAACTGCTGATAAGAACAGATGGCTTTTGAATTCAATTCAGCGAGACGTCTGATGTTAAGCACATCGAGCAAATTCCAGGTCGGGGATGGAAATTACAATCTTCCAATCACAGGTCGCCAAATAGATGTGACTCCTTCAGTTCTTTAGTCTATGAATTATATGAAAGCTGTGATGCCCACAGTAATCCTCAATAAATGAAGATAATAAATATTCTCTCAAGAATGACGTCATAGACTTTACGGAGTTGTATAGGGCTCGCCATTGATATCGTTATCATATCATCTCCATATGTACTGTTTTACACATTTGCCTCGTGTCTCCACCACTCTCCTCTCTCTCTCTCTCTCTCTCTCTCTGTCTCTCTCTTTTTCTCAGCATCCCCTCCTCCTTCAGCGCCAAAGCCACTGCCTGGTGCGTTCCTTACGTGTGACAGCCCCTGCCACATGTACCCCTCTATCCCCCCTCTACTGCCACGACACAGTGGGCTAGAAAGAGTTCAAACTCGGGCACATTGGTGCAAATCCCCGAAAGGAAATGGTGGTCTTCAGAGATTAATAACAAAGTTTGTTGTTATTGTTTCAGTGACAGTGTTGTAAACATTGTTTCAGTAACAGTGCTGTAAAGCTAAAAATGTCCTTGTAGTAAAAAAGATCGTTCATAAGAAAGTGAGAATACTTTAGTTGGATTTTGTGTGTATTATATTTTGTATATGCATAGCATTAATTGATACAAACTCTAACTTTCCTATGAAGCCTTCGTTTGGACAAGTGATGTCCATAACATAACGATGTCCATAACATAACGATGTCCATAACATAACGATGTCCATAACATAACGATGTCCATAACATAACGATGTCCATAACATGACGTCGATCTTGATGTTTGTTATAACTTAATGCAGATTTACGAGTGATAATGCACTTCGTGGTATAAAACGCCGAAAAATGAACCTCCAGTTTGATTGACACAATTTATATAGTTGAAGATACTTATCTATTCGGTGTTCTCGGTAACAGAGAAATGTGATCTTACAATCCCCATTAAGTTGTAAGGTGTTACGCCTCTAAAAATGTAGCTGCATTATACCGTTTTTTGTTGAGCTCTCCTTTTGTTAGTTGTGGTATGTTGAGTCGAGGTTGTAGGCTGCTATTACGTTAGCAATTCTAAAGAGTAAAATTGTATTTCGTTCACCAATGCAAATAAGTGTTCTATAACTTGGGAACAAAAGTTTACAGTTGTTGGCATGTTGCTAACATCGATGTGTTGGTACTGTTATTTATTCTACAATTATGTAAATGGGTGGGGAAGAGATTCTTCAGCTCAAGGAAACGTGCATAAGATGTACTTCACTGTTTGATGAAAATAAATCCAATCTAATCAAAAATTCCTAGGAAATATATTGTAACGTATTGAGTAGAAATAGTTGAATAGGGTATTGAGAAGAAGAGGAAGAGATGCTGAGATCATAACAGGTCGTTCGCCTACTCATGAAGATCTAAAAATAAAAATTAAATTTCATGAGGACCTGTTGGAAAAACATTGAGGGAAAAAGTCATAATATTCGGAATGGACTAATCAGCGCAAACCAAGAACAGAAGGAGACGAATAATGAACGTAGAAAACTTGGAAACACGAAGTAGAGGAGGGCAAAGAAAAAGAAGAGGAAGTAGAGGGAGTTGAAGTAGAATGAGTACAAGAAAACGAAGTAGTAAAAGAGTATGAAAATTAAGCTGGTGATAATAATAAAAAGTTATGAAAAATGTATTGATATAAATGGTGAAGATGAAAAATAAGTAGATGAAAGTGATTAGGAGGCAGCAGAACCACTAGCACGAGCATTAGCAGCTGCAGAAGAAGAAGTAATTTCTTTGCTCGTTAAGTCGTAGTCTTCCACGGCCTGAGTCATCCAAATTATATTTAGAATATAATATTTATTTTGCTATTTAGGAATACATGAAATATCTATGGTGGTAGCGTTTTCTAAGTAGGTACTACAAAAACACAACACAATCAATGTAAGATTACAATATTAGGAACATCACAATATTAAGGAACATTACAATATTTTGTTGTTGCTGGGTGTCGCTGGGCGTCTAAGGCTGCTGTACCGACATGTCGACCATCGTGACGTGGTCGTCCTCAGAGTTGGTCAGCCCTGCGTCACCCGGTCAGCCCAGATCATTTGCATTTGTTTGCACGGTGCACCAAGCCTTTCCTCCCACTGCGCGTCGACGCCACCTCTGCTGCAGCCCTCTCTGCCTCAACTGCTGCCTTCACCTCCCCCTCCCCCTTCTCCCTCCCCCTTCCCCCTCCCCCTTTCCCCTCCCCCTTCCCCTCCTCATCCACCTCCACCTCCACCTCTGCTGCAGCCCTCTCTGCCTCAACTGCTGCCTTCACCTCCCCCTCCCCTCCCCCTCCCTTTCCCCTCCCCTCCCCCTCCCCCTTCCCCTCCTCATCCACCTCCACCTCCACCTCTGCTGCAGCCCTCTCTGCCTCAACCTGCTGCCTCCACCTCCACCTCTGCTGCAGCCCTCTCTGCCTCAAACGCCTGCCGCCGCCTCCACCTCCACCTCTGCTGCAGCCCTCTCTGCCTCAACCGCCTGCCGCCACCTCCACCTCCACCATCTCCCCCTCCAGCGCGTCGGCAGCCTTTGAGCCTCGCGCTCCGCCCGTTCTGGAGGTACGCGGAAGCCCCCGTTCCGAGAAGCTCCTCGCGTATGAAACGTTTCTTTTGTCGCCCGCGAGACGCGCCACCTCGAAGATGAATCTCAGCCGACCGCGGCGCCCGTTTCTTTGAATTTTGGTGTTTCTCTGGAGGAGGTGCGTTGTTGCGGCGGACGATTGGCTCGTCTCAAGCTTCGGTGCAACGGCCGACAGTTGCGTTTTCCAAGAAAGTAGTGAATGATGATGAAAAGTTATGCTGGAGAAAAAGATAAAATGAAGAAAATGACGAAGTCGCAAATAAATGGATGATGGTTAAGATGCAACTGAACCTGCAGCAGCAGCAGAATAAGAAGAAGAAGAAGAGAAAAATAAAACTTTCTTTTTCGCGGTTTACTATGTCTTCCTCCCACTGCACGTCGCTGCAGCCTCTGCTTCAGAGAACAACGCATTCATTATCCGGTAGGGGCACTCTCTCTGAAAACGAACCGGGAGAAATGGCTCAGTGCATCAATTGATGACACTGCAGTGCCTCTGACCGGGAGATACTAGGTTCGAGTCTGGACAGTGACAGGATTTCTCGACACTCTCTAGATGGCTAGTTCGAGTTTAGTCGGTGCCCCGCTGGCGGAAAACATCTGGTTGAGGGAAACCGACGGTAGGTTGGCGCCGGATCTTGCCATCCAGCAGGGAAAGGTCACCACCACCTTCCGAGGAAAGCGTGCACTTCGCTTACGTAACTAATGACGCGCCCGCGATCACCAACCAATCAATGAAGACGGCTCCACACATTCGGCATTTGATTTCAGGTGCTGAGGAGGCCAAGCACTGGAAGAAGATGGTGGGACGCCCCACGCCAGAAAATAAATAGTTAAAAATAAACGTCGGATAGATTAGTATGTATTCGGCTTCTGATGGCAGGTTTTTTCCCTTCAGGGTTTTTTTCCTGAGCCGTACCTTATGGTCTCTTTTCCGCGGCTTTGATGCGATGGAGAGACCATTTGGGGTGAATACCAGAATTCGAAAGATTAGAACGCGAAAGGATGTAGGTATTGTAATGGCTTAAAGGCCTTCGGCCTAGCCACATAGGATCAAGTAAGCTAATTTCTTTGTAATAATTACCTATTAAATAAATAAATAAACATTCGGCATTCGGCGAGTAGAGACTGACTGCTGGTACAATTCCGAGTAGCTGAAATGCTCGGCGAATGCTGATGATGTGCCCAAAAGACGCGAAGTGAGGCAGAGGGATGAGATCCGAACATTTGGCGCGTGGCAAGTAGCAAGGAACGCATCCCCACGACTGGGAATTCAGCGAGCGGTAGATCGCTGTTCACCAATTGCCGAATATATGGAATCGCCTTTTCACGAATACATTCTAGGAAATAAAGTGGAATAGCAATATCTCCTATGTGTAAAAGGGGAAAATTCAATTATCGAACATTACGACTTGTCGATATTTTAGTTAGGTAACATGTATGTATGGGGATGGTTAGAGAGAAAGAATAAAAATCGAGATATCAATGAATTATCGATATATTAACGTTCCATTTCTTTTCCATGCAATCGTCCTATGTGTGCTTCTGCAAATTACGTCAACAGTAGACAAATTATATATTGATTTTTAATACAATACTACACAATTTACGAAAACGAGTCCTTCAAATTATTTGGTCTTGCGTTTGGTGCTCTGGTACTTCGAGCGATGTCAAAACGCGCGGAATGAAGGTTAAAGGCGCGAGTTGCCCATAAGGCATGAGTAGTGATACCATGTGATTGTGACAGTTGGTATCTCATAAGAACCACCACATATCGCCCTGTCGATTCTTCGTTAATATGTCATGATCATTAATCATTTACCTGTCGTAATAATTCCTAACATCCAGTCGAAGGTGATGGTGAACCGCCCCTGCATAGACAAAAGGGAACCTCCTTCACCTGCATAAACTTTCGGGCTGAGGAAATTATCACATTAATTATTTTAAAGTTTAGTGACTGGTTTTATAGTGTTGTGAAACAAAGGCGTGTTAAGATCCACGTTTAAGTCTAAATAGTATTTACATTTAAACGATTTTTACGATTTTTAGAATTCTGAAACAATTTCTCGTCATTTTATCTCGCGATTTTTTTATTAGAAATTTTAATACCCCAAATTTCCGTACACTTATTTGAGTGTTACACAACATTACATGTCGAATCAGTGTTTGCATTTAGAATTGGCGAAACAACAAAACACCACCTACAAAAGAAATGCAATTCGGATAAAAGCGATTACGGGTCTGCTTCCTCGGCGTAATCGCACTTTTGTAGCGGAGCAGCGACTGTGAATGCGAACTTAATTGGGGATGCAATCCCTCGTACCTTTCCGATCGCGCGCCCACCTTCGGCGAGGGCGTTCCCCTCGCGGTCGGGGGTGGGGAGAGGGGGAGGGGAGGCGGAGGTGAGGGCGGTTGCGCGCAGCGGTTGCTCTCCCAGCGCTCATTGTGCGCGTGCGATGGCGCGAATGCGGGCGGCGAGGGCGGCGCGCAGTGAGTCCGGTGGGCGATTTGTGGAGGCTAAAAAGCCAACGCGTGGCATGGGACAAGGGGCACGAAACGGTGCTGCCTTTCCATAATCAATGACATTATCTTCCCAATAGTTAGCTAGCAATACCAACTTATCGATGTCTAGCTTATCGATATGTATCTTCTTGATGTCTAGCTTCTCGGTGAGTAGCTTCTCAGTGTCTAGCTTCTCGATGACTAGCTTCTCGATGACTAGCTTATCGTTGACTAGCTTATCGTTGACTAGCTTATCGTTGACTAGCTTCTCGGTGACTAGCTTCTCGGTGACTAGCTTCTCGGTGACTAGCTTCTCGGTGACTAGCTTCTCGGTGACTAGCTTCTCGGTGACTAGCTTCTCGGTGACTAGCTTCTCGGTGACTAGCTTCTCGGTGACTAGCTTCTCGGTGACTAGCTTCTCGGTGACTAGCTTCTCGGTGACTAGCTTCTCGGTGACTAGCTTCTCGGTGACTAGCTTGTCTACGACTAGCTTCTCGATAATTAGTCGATAATTATCTTCTTGATAGTTAATTTACTAAGCATAGCTTCGGTGATATTCCGATTGTCCGAGGCTACGTTAATTGAGATCTCAATCAAGCTAAGCTTGTGGTGAGTCATTCAATTAATAGCTGCTATAACCTCAAACAATTAAATAAAATTCTATGTAAATGAAAACAACACAAATATGTCAAGCTGCTTTAATGGTTGAAAATCCTTCTGCTTTTTGTTTTCCATTGTGAATTATTGAATTTCATTGTGAACATTTTTGTGCGAAAGTGTTAGGTAGCGCCAACAATGACTTAATTACGAGAACGACAAGTGGCACTTGAAGGAAAAGTAAGTCTACAGATGGTTTCCGCTGATATTCAAGACCCATCCGCAGTATATGCTATTCCTATTCCTGTATTTCGATTAACCGGGAAAACAGATTATCCGAGGACCATCCTTCCCCAATCACCTCCGCAAATCGCAGAGTTCCACTGAATCTCGTTCCCGAACAGTTGAGCAGAAGCTCAAATTTTCGCTCTCCGACATCGACGACCCTGGGCACTGTGCGTGATCGCTGGCGGGGCGGCCAGGTGACCCTCGGCGGCTGCGTGTGGGATTACGCGCGCTGGTTAAAACCTCGGCGCGAGGCGTCGGTCGGCAGCCAGGGCGCGCACAATGGCCGGCGGACGCGGGCGCGAGCCGCCGAGGCAAAAGTAGCGCAAACACCTTTGTGTTCCTCCGCGGGGTTTATCGTCGCCCGCCCGCGCGCCCGCCTGCCCGCCCCGCCCGCCCCGCCCGCCCCGCCCCGCCCGCCCCGCCCGCCCCGCCCGCCCCGCCCGCCCCACCCGCCCCGCCCCGCCCGCCCCGCCCCGCCGCCCGCCCGCCCCGCCCGCCCCGCCCGCCCCGCCCCGCCCCACCCGCAACGCCCGCCCCACCCGCAACGCCCGCCCCGCCCACCCCGCCCACCCCGCCCACCCCGCCCACCCCGCCCGCCCCGCCCGCCCCGCCCGCCCCGCCCGCCACGCCCGCCCCGCCCGGCCGGTGGACGCCACGGCCAAGTTAACTGGACGAGGGGAATCCCCCTGTCGGGTAAGGGAGCGTGCGATCGCGGCGATTGCCTGGCGCGGGTGCGCGAGGTGCGGGTTGTAACGTGCTGCTAATGAGTTGGCGTTTTGTGCGCTTCTTTTCAGTGGGAAATATTCGTGTTTTTGTGTGGGCGTTAGTGGTTGTTCCGGTTGTGGAGGGCACGTTTGTGTACCGGACGCTTGTTTTGTTATCTGATTGCGTGAAAGAGGTGGCTCCTTAAGTGTCGTTTCCGCTGTTGTCTCTCGATCTTCTTGCAAAATTCATATAGACACATAGTTACAATGCGGAAATATAAAAATTAAGAAAAGTTTTAAAAGTATACTACTCAATTTTTGTGGATACTTATTGATTTATTATTCATGGATTCTCTGGAAGAATGTTTATTAGAATCTGCAGAATTCAAAGAACGTTTTGTTCAGAATAATACACAAGAATATGCAATTATTTTATTTTATTTCATTCATGTACTACTGAACTGGTTAGTGGGATTAGATACTACGAGTATTGTGTTGAAAAGTGTAGATATAATTTCCGAAACAGAAACAGTTGCTGTACATCATATCCATTATTTTGCTTGAATATTGCCACAAAAGTGTATATGGATTCTTCTCATTTTCACTACGACGAGATTATTACTTTGTTTTAAAGTACTTTAAGTTACCGCATTTTTTTTTTTTGAATATTAAACATTAATTAATAATAGTTTTAAATGCTACAGAGGAAGGGGTGGTAATATTCATCCTGCTGCTAATGGACTCATGTCGAATCTTCGTGTAAACTGGTGACGTGTATTACATCTGAAGGATAACCACGCAACTGATCGATCAGCTTCAGTGCTATCGTACGAAAAAGAGTCGATTGTTTTCTTTCCTAATCTACTCAGGTCTTTCGGAAGGGTAATGAATAAATTTTAATTTACGAATTTTCATTTTTATTGAAATTATTTACACTTGAAAATTATTAAGAAGGGTTTTCGAGAAATACTCCTACAAATCGTTTTAAGAATTACGCCAGTGCCAGTGTTGCACGCACCAGTCGCATCGTTATCTTGAATTGTATATTCGTATAATAATCGCACAGAATATTCCTCTCCTCTCCCCTTACTTACACATATCCACACTTGCATGCACTACACTACGACACATCTCGGGAGAACAGTGGGGAGCTTAGAGCTTCCCCTGGCTGGTGTGGTGTCCTGCTGGTGGGAGATACCTGGTAGAGAAAAGCACCGCTAGACGGCGTGTGGCGTATCGTAAATTATTTACTTCAAATAATTCTCTAACTCATGCCAGTGCGACGGTACACAGAAAAAAAAATCCACGCCTATCACGTGTTTATCGGCAGTTTCCAAAGCACGCCAGGTGTTTATTACCTGTGATGAAAACGAGAAGTCGCTCTGCCGTGGGCCGTCACCGGGCCGCCGCGTGGCCGGGCGCCACCTGGAGCCGCGGGGCGGCGGGCGGCTGGTGAGGACCGCCCTCCGGAATCAATATCCGCCCGCACCCCTTATTGACTCAGGGTAATAACCCGCACAAAGAAACCTCCCCCCCCCCGCCCGCCCCCGGCCGCCCGATTCAGCTCGCCCCTGGCCGGCGGGTGTCACCGCAGCGCCCCCTGCCGAAGCGACGCGAAGCGGCACGAAGCGCTACCCTGAGGTACCGCCAACACTTTCTAGATGTATTGCAATTCGTTTTAGATTAGGTTTATTTCTAACTCTGCAATTAAGTTTGCAGTTCGTTGCAATTCGTTTTAGATTAGGTTTATTTCTAACTCTGCAATTAAGTTTGCAGTTCGTTGCAATTCGTTTTAGATTAGGTTTATTTCTAAATCTGCTATTAAGTTTGAGAACTCTGTGAAAAAATTCACTAACTTAACATTGCAGAACTTTACAACTTTGCAAAATTTACACACTTTTCAAAATAACGTGCGTATTTCACCGTGCAATCTTTCATAACACTCCGCTTCACCACACTTCACTTCACCGCACTGCGAATCACTGAGTTTTTCACATCACTCCCCTCATCTCCCAGCACCTCCATTTTCAACCTTGGACGCACAGCTGAACCGAACTTACGAATCAACTCACGCTTCCCTAAAGACAGATTCAGACCACCATAAAATAGCAGAAAATGGGCCTCAAATAATATAACCTTCATCGATTAATCTTATCAACGATCATTCTCTGTACTCTCAATCTACTGCCGTAATAATTTAAATTAATAATAATAATAATAATAATAATAATAATAATAATAATAATAATAATAATAACAATAACAACCAAAAACATTTAACGCATCCGTCTAGGGCACCCACAGTTAGGAAATAAACCAAAAGTTATATATGATTGTATTCACAACCCTGAAAAACATGTATGTTGAACAGGTAGACAATAAATTTAAAAAAAAAGAATCACTGAACTGTAATTGATTAACTATTTGGTGCGTCAACGGCTGTGGTCATTACTCCTGTAAGTGCAATGCACACTTTTCCTCGGGAGGGGCAGTGATTTTCCCCTGGCAGATGTGAGATCCACCACCGATCCACACGCCGTCTAGCGGAGTTTTTCTCTACTAGGTATCTCCCACCAACGGGACTCCACACCAACTGGGTCAAGCCCCCCACTGGTCTCCCGAGATATGTGGTAGTGTAGGGCATGGAAGTGTGGGTGTGTGTAAGTAAGGGGTGAAGATGGGACGAGGAAGAGGAAGGAAAGATCGCGCGCGGTCCATGGTCAGTTTGTTACTGCTTCAGCACTTGCCTTGTGTTGAACGGAGGAACCTCGGAAAAATACCGATCATAGTAACCGGTCTCTCGACCTAGCTATCTACTCAGTGCCAAACATCCTGCACCGTAGGGACTGGAACCTTAGGACTTCCTGATCAGATGTTCTGTAATGACATCAATAGATGCCTTGAACCACCTAAAGCGTTGTATTCTGCGAAAGGTGAAAAAAAGAAGTATTTATATACAGGATGAGTTTTTTCGGATTAAACTGTTGTCCAAGAAGTGCATGACTAGATTGTCTTAAATTGTAGGTTGATAGATGTAAATTGTATTAAGTTAATAGTTTAATAGTTGTATTAAGTTAATTTTAGGTTAATAGTTGTAAATCTTTTATAACGTCCAAGCGTCGTTCAATAAGAGCGATGACAAAAATTGGGTAAAAAGTAATCTCGGGCAATGAGATGAAACAAAAGTTTTCTGGCGTCATTTTACTGAGAAACTGAGATTGGTAATATTACGAGGAATAAGCTAGTGTTTCGAAGTGAGTCAGCATGTGTGAATTACATTAGTATCGGGGCTAAATTGGAAAACATTTCTTTCTGTAACTCGCACTTCCAAAGTTATTATTGCTTTTAAGTCAAAATGAATTCTGACTTTCATAATCTGTCACTGAAAGTTACCACTTGTTTCAATAATGCACCTCAACCACCTTCACCATAACAGTCAATCACCCCCTCCGAGTGCGCCTCCGCCCCACCGCGCTGGACCTGCCCGCCGCGATTTATTTTGATTGCCGTCCCTCGCCAGGGGTCGAACCGGCGCGGTTTGGCCTGTAATGCGCTGGTGAATCGCGGGAGAAGGGTGGAGCAATTATTTCCGCGTGGGGCGGGAGCGGGGACGGGAAGAGAGAGGGATGGAGGAGGAGGGAAGGGAACAGAGGGAGGGAACGGGATAAAAGGAAGTGGCGGAGAAGGGAGAAGCACGGAGAAAGAGGGATGGGAGCAGAGGGGGGAGAGAGAGAGAGAGAGAGAGAGAGAGAGAGAGAGAGAGAGAGACAGACAGACAGACAGACAGACAGACAGACAGACAGACAGACAGACAGACAGACAGACAGACAGACAGACAGACAGACAGACAGACAGACAGACAGACAGACAGACAGACAGACAGACAGACAGACAGACAGACAGACAGACAGACAGACACAGACAGACACAGACAGACACAGGCAGGCAGACAGACAGACAGACAGGCAGGCAGACAGACAGACAGACAGACAGACAGACAGACAGACAAGAAAAGGGGGACGGAGAATGAGGCACGGGCACAGAGGACGGGGAGGAGAAGAGAGGTGACGGGAACAGAGGAAGGGACAGAGGAGAAAGGATGACGGAGAAGGAGGGGAAGAGAACAGGGAGGGACAGAGGAGGAGGTTACGAGAACAGAAAAAGAGACGATGGTGAAAGGGACGTGGTGGGTTGAGGAAGGTGAAAGAGAATGGGGTGGTGGAGAGAACGGAGGAACGAGGGATCACGGGGGGCCCGAGAGGGAGACGCGGAGAGCGGAGGAGAGGCGGAGAACAGAAGGAGAGTGAGGTGGGAACGGAATGCGGGCGGCCAGCGGCGACGGCAGCGACAGGGGTCGTGGGACGGGGTGGCGGCCGGTCGAGACTGAATACGGGCTGCCCGCGCTGGCGGGGGATGGAGGGGGGTGCAGGGGTGGGGGTTGCCAGACCGCGGGACGCCGCGCTCGTGATTTTAACTTCGCGTCGCGCCGACGCTCGCATCTGTCTAGGGAGAGCGTTGTTATGTCGCTTCAGAATTGGGAGTATGTAACTAGCGCGATAATAGATGTCACCGAGTGCGGAGTGGAGCGCTGAGGGTTGAATTTTGAAGTGGGGTATTTGATGAGCGATCCGCGGGATGTTAGTGATTTGTATTTGCTCGCCACTGTGAAAGTGAAGAACTTCGACTATGGGCGAAATGCAATGAATACTTTTTCCGTGTTTTGATTTATCTCATTGTGTTAGAATTTAATATGTAAGTCTGTGTTCTACAATAATATAGCAATATTTACGACTAAGGTTTTGACGGACATAAATACAATAAAGAAAATTGCATGGTGTTACACGTTTTGCAAATTGAACTATGTTTCGACTTCACGTGTTGTGTCCTTCACAGGTTTTAAGAGCTACGGCAACTTGTAGGTTAGGAGATCCACACGTATGATTACACTGCTTGATCCATGAATTGAACTTACAGTGAATGAATTCGGCACAACTTTCTGCCAGGACGCTTCATTTACAACCGCAAAACCCTTGTTTCTTCACATCAATTCGTACAACGTTTTTTGCAGTCATTTACAACTGCAGCAACTTACGAAGTGTAGCGCAGCTATTCGTAAACCTAACCAATTATTAATAATCATCACTTGGCGAAGGATACTTGGCCGAGAATTAAGCGTACTTCCCCGACCAACTCTCAACACAGAAACGCGAGTCTCTAAATAGTTTCTTCCCATCAAATCATACAACAATTTCAGTAACTATTAAGATTAACAAAAACATTTTAAAAATCAACTCATGTTCTTCGCAGATCTATCCAACTAATTCTACATACGTTGGCAGGTAGACATTTCGTTCAGAATTATATTCCAATATCCCTGATCTTGAGGTGTAAGGTAATTCAGGGAGGTAAAGGTAAGTAAGTTTGTAGTTCCCCAAACCTTCAGCCCCACCCCCATTCAACGTTCTCAGCTTTTACTTGAACCCTGTCCCCGCCCATTCGGACCGGTCGTACTCATTATCTTCATCCCTCGGCCACCCGTGCTTCATCACCAACATCCCCGTCACCTCATTCCTCATTCCCTTCATTTCCAGCCCCAACCCTATTTCCCCCGCCTCTCTTGTCCTCTTCATACCCCGTCCTGAACGTCTCCCTCATTGCCCGTCCCTCTCATCCCTCATCTGTCCTATTAACTTCCTTTTTTCTCCCCCTCCCTCCAATCCCCGTCCTCACCCTTTCACTCCGCTCACCTTCCAGTTTCTCTCATTCCCCATCCTCATTCCCCGTGCTTTCCATCCTCCATCCCACAACCCTGCGCTCCTCTCATTACCCGTTTTCCCGTCCTAATCGTCTGTCCTCCCTGTCCTTCTCAACCCCGTTCTCCCATCCTGATCACCCTTGCGCCCTGTTCTCCTCATCCAACAGTCTTCCTTTTCTTCTCAATTTCAGTCCTCATCCCCTGTTCTCCCCGTCTTCCCCATGCCCCGACCTCGCGCCCCTCTCATCCCTCATCGTCCCCGTCTCCATCCTCTGTCCTCATTGCCCCTCCCATCCCCGCCCCCCATTCCTATTTCCCTTTAACCCCATCCTCATTCGCCGACCATCCCGTTCCCTTTATTCCCCATCTTCATCGCCTGTTCTTCCCATCCCCCTCCCCCCTTACTTCGCGCCCCTCTCATCCCCCGTTGTCACCGCCTTCAACCTCTGTTTCTTTCATCCCTCGTCCTCCGCGTTCATTTGAATGCCCATCCACCCCCGAATCATTCGCCTCGGTCTTCCACGTCACTCTCATCCTCCGTCCATTCACATTCCCTTCCTCCCCATCCCTCCCAAACCGCTCCAGTCCTCATCCATCCACCTTCCAGCTCTTCATTCCCCGTCCTCGTCCCACATTCTCTCCGTCCCCTTGACCTCGCGTCCCACTCATCCCCCGTCGTCCTCACCCACAACCGCTGCCCTTCTCGTCCCTCTCATCCCTCGTCTCCTCCCCCCCCCCCGCTCCACCCGAAGTGCGCGGCGCGCGATTTATTTCGATTGCGGCTCAGCGCCGCGCCGGGGGTCGAACCGGCGGTTTTGCGCGGTAATGCGCTGCCTTGTCGCTCGTTAGGGGGGCCCGATCCCCTTCATTAATAGGGCGGGCGGCTTCAAAGCGCGCGTATTTATCGGTGGCCGCGCCACGCGCACTCTCAAAAATTGCCCCTGGCGGTTTGGCGAAATAATAGCGCTATAGAAGCCTTTCGTACATGCGGGTAGTGTTGGCTCTTGTATTTGTGTCAATTTAGGTGAGTGGAACGTCGAGTTATGTTGAATACGAATATTAAGAAAAGCAAACACGTAACTAATAGTTAATGCATTTATTTTTGAATGTAAGCAAGTATAGCTGTATATACTTTCAAGTTTTTCGTAGGCTTGATTGGGATTTATGTAAGCATTGAGAGTTTTTGAAAGAAAAAATTCATAGCATTTATGAAGAGTTAAAATAAGTTGTTTAAAATAACTCATAATTCAATTAATTACATTTTTTGAAAATGAGTGTATTTGATGTAGAATTGTTACACCTACCTTCCGGTTTTATTGCCGTTAGGTTTCCATTTACGGTACACTGAAGTACGATTGTTATCCACAAGGAATATAAAAATATTCACTACTGCACACTCTTAAAAATTGTCCGTAGAAATGTGGTAAAATAATTGCTGTTTAGCGTTTACTATTTTGAATGTGTGCTTTTATGATTGTTGATAACGAATACTCACGAACTATCTATGATAAAATATTTCATTACCGAGTAGAACTACAGAGAGAAGAAACGTAAAGAAAAAGTATTAGTTACCAATAGTTGTCCAATCGATATAACGACATTTACATTTTTTTAAATCGCGGGCAAGGAAGTTAAAAACAATGTATTTCTTTGTTGCTTACGTGCGATAATAATATTGTGGAAGATTAAGCGTATTAATCTTAAAATCATTAATTGGAAATTATGTTGCTCAAATTTAAGTAGAACAATTTAATCTCGAGGTTACGAATATTTCTCCACAATGACTTTCAAACTGTATTATTTATTTCTTGACCCTTTATTTAATCCCTGAATTTATGTTTGTTGTTTTGTTACAGTGCATTTCTCAATATGTTACGGAAAACTTTTCGAATATAATTTGTAATGCATTTATTGTGTATCATTATTTGTGGTCACATTCTTTTCATAATGTTTTTTTAAACATTACTTGAATGAGCGTGAATATTTTATTGAATAATTATTAGTAGTAAGAATTCATAGATAATAGAAAGTTTTGCTTTATGCATGTTCGTCTTTAACTAATTCAAAAATATATTTTAGAAATTAAAAGTAATTGGAATAATAAGAGATACGTTCTTCAGAAAATCATTTAAAATCTGCAATGAATAAGAATGCTTCAGTTAAAGCGCGATGCATAGTCTCCACCCCAATGTCCGCGACATTCAACACGCATTTCGAAGTGCGCAAAAGTTTCATCACCCGCCCGCCAGAGCGCTCTCCTCGCCGCATTCCGCGCGTCGCGGAGGCACGTACCCTGCGGAACGCCCACTCCGAGTTTTCCCCTCCGCTTCGTCCGTCGCGCGCGCGCGTCCCTGACGTGTGTCGCGGCCGCGCCGCGGCTGACGTCACGTCACGTGACAGCTCCGCCTCCGCCAACCTCTCCGCCCTCGCCAACACCGCCGCCACCACCACCACCACCGCCACCACTACCACCCAGGCCCGCCACGTCAGCAGCGGCTGCGGCCGCCAGCTGGTCCGCGACACGCCAGGGGGATGTACTTTGTTGTACCCCCGCCCCGGGCCCCGCTACGCCGGCGCCGCCGCCGTTACCGCCGCCGCAGCCACCGCCGCTGAACCTGCCCCCGCCGTCGTCGCTGCACACCGTCGTCCACCGCCCACTGCCATCACCCCACGCTCCCGCCGTTGCCATTGACTCCACTAGCAGGAGGGTCTCCACCGCTGGCACCTCCACTACCACCACCACCACCACCACCACCACCACCATCGGCCACACCAGTCCTACCTTCGCCTCCACCACCACCACCACCACCCCAGCAACAACAAACAGCAACACAATAGCTAACACCTCTACCACTACCATCGTCATCACCAGAGTTACCATCGCAACTATCAACGTTACCTCCATCACCATGACACCGCCAACACCTCTGTTGTCTCCACCACCAACAACGTCATCACCACCACCGTTACCATCACAATTATCAACGTCACCCTCGTCCCAACAACACCGCCAAAACCATTATCGCCACCACCACCTCTCTACCACCTTCACCACCAATGACACCACCATCAACGTTACTATCACGACTATCAACATTACCTCCATCACGAAAACATCGCCATCACCACTATTGCCCCCACCACCAACAACGTCATCACCACCACCGTTATCATTACAACAATCAACGTTACCTCCATCACCACAACACCGCCTCCACC